>CM053169.1:3276720-3411117 GCA_012977825.3 Pteromalus puparum
CCCCCCCCCCCGACGACAACGGCGACGACGACATCGAGCATCGCTATCAAACAATTAGCCCCGTGTATACCCCGCTTGTTATACCCTCGGCAGCTCGTCGAAACGGCCCATCAAAGGGGAGAGCGGCGATAAGACGGGCAAAAAGAAGACGGCCTCTAACTGAGAGAGAGAAACGAGGAAATAAGCTGCAGAGATAGAAGGGTGCGACAGATCGCCTCTCTCGCGCGCTAACTAATATCTTAAGCACGGAGGCCTTTATTATTATTATCCGTATAGCCCTTTGGCTCTCGCTTTGGCTTTCAACGTCGTTGATCTGGAGAAACTAAAAACGCGCTATAGTGGACTGACTTTACGTTCCCTACGTACTAAGCGAGACTATTAAAGGCTACGGCCTAAGAGCCGGACTAAAGGCACTTTAACGAGTATCGAAGCAGGGGTGATGTTCTAGCATTTGTACGGACAGTAGTAGTGCTGCCGAATGTATATAGTAGTAGGGGGAGAATTTTAAAAGCTCGAGGGAAGAAATAACTCGCCGTTCAAGGATTCTCTCTCTTTCCAAACCGGTAAATCCGAAAATAGCGAGAGAGCAACGGGACAGCTACTTTTGCCAATACACCACAGACATGCGCGCAGCGGGACAAATTGTCATTTATAGTTAGCATTGTTGAAATTACCGAATTAATCGCAAGAGCGAGCGGGAGAGCTGTCGGTCAATTCGAATGTGATTAGCGGGCTAAACGTAAACTCTCCGTGTATCTATGCAGCGCCTATGCACACACACACAGCCGACTCTCTAAATGGCATGACGAGAGAGAGAGAGAGAGAGAGAGAGAGAGAGAGAGAGAGGAGCGTTAGTCGCACATAAAGAGAGTCGTCCCTGCGTGACAGGCAGGTGTTCTCCGAAAACCGGAAGCCTTTTTAAAGCAACTCACCGGCAGAGAAAGAGAGCGAGAGAGATGCGAGTCAATGGACCGACAAATTCGAACTATGACTTTTGACTGTATAATCCGGCTCTTTCTACCGCTTGCTCTTTCTCCGCTGCGCGCGCGTCAAAAGAGGGAGTGGGGAGAGCGGCTTCTGCAAGCAGCTTCTTTGAGAAAGACCCCGAGCTGCATCATGGTGTGTGCGTGTGTATTATACATCCGCAGGTATATATATACACACACTCGCGCCATCAGCTTCCTCACCTGAAAAGTCGCAAGCGGCCCATTGTGCGACACGACAAATCGTCCGAGGAACGTAAATCAAATCTCCGAATCGGATCCTTCTCTCTCTCTCTCTCTCCACTCCTCGTGCAGTGTGTATAACGAGAACTCGTTTCGTGCCCGATTTTCCGCTCGTGATTAATCGCTCGAGTGAGCATTGGCTTTTAGCTTCTCTTTTTCTCTCTCCACACACACACACACACACACACAAGCACACAAAATACGAGTTTCCGTCAGCCTAATGAGAGCGTCGATGGAGGATTGCTATACCACTACTATTAGTACCGCATGTCGCAGGAGCATGAGGATGTTGATTTTCGAATGATTAATCCAGTCTTGTATGACTCGTGGATGTGCAGCGTAGGAATGTGTGAGAAATTGTTTATCAAACGTTATACAGCTCCGAATACTCGAGAGATCTCCGACGAACAAAGAAGCTTACAGTGTTATTCCACGTAGCAAGCAGACACTTTAACGCCCGACGTAACACTCGGCTCTCGCTGCACGTCTCTCACCCTCTACTCGTCTAATATATAACATCAACGCGGGCGTGTAAACGCGCATAAGCAAAATCTCGCATGACTGTGGCCCAGCCAGCCAAGTGTGAATTCCTCGGCTGCCCTCGGACAAAACCCCCCGATGATAGTCCGCCTCGTATCATTGTTGCCAGTCTTGCGCACCGCGTTCGCATACATCATCGCGCGTTATACACATCCCGAGATACCGCACGGAAGTACTGGCTAGCGTTTTGCAATGCGCATATAAATAAGAGCTTTCTTTCCTTTGTGCACAGTCTTCTCTCTCTCTCTCTCTTTCCTCTTCTTGAAACGTACGACCTCGGCAATCTGCCGAGGAGATCTCTCTGGCTAAATGAAGACGCGAACGCAATGCGCTTTTCGATTAAGCTTCCAATCGGCGAGAGAGACATTAGGCCGTTATTAACAACCAACCGATAAACTCGACGATACTCGTTCACGCTTCAGCTCGCTTTCGCTCTCGTCAATTAGGAACGAGCCAAAAAAGACGGAGGAACAAGTTATATTCGCATAGGGGCTGCTCACTCTCTCTCTCTCTCTCTCTCTCTCCGCTTGCAGCTGTATACACACAAGCCGGAGCGAAGTGTCGCCGAGAGCTGACATCTGTATTAGCGCGATTAGGCACAGAGCCGTGCGCATCCATACAATATATATATACGTATAGAGGGGGGGGGGGGGCAGCATTTATACAGTCGCGAGGCTGACAAAGGTGTCGGTTGAATTGCCCCTAATATACGAAATTATCGGTGATATTATTATATTGTCGCCGCCGCTGCTCTTTTTTTTTTTATTCACGCGTCACGGCCCAGCTCTATATATGCATATGTATGGCCAAGCGGTAGCACATTGTGCGCCCTTGTCAGAGGGATACACGGCAGCAGTAGAGCAGTGGTGTGCGTGTGTCATTCAGTGCGAGTTCACTAATCTGCAGGACTGGCTCTTTGTGGCGACGTCAGGAGTCAGCTCTGTCTCTCTTGACTCGACTCTGCAGCAGCTACCCTCGTACTCTGTTCGGACAATTATCCCGGACGTTAGGCTCTCTGTGTATTATATACCTATACCTTATATACAATGCCGACTCGTTCTCTTTCTCAGTCTTTGTTTTGCAAGAGAGACGTCATCATTAGGCGTTCGTCAATGTCTATTTTCGTACACGATTTTATGATCGGTACATACGCGTATCCCGCTGCGCTGCGAAAGCTAATATATACGTACGGGGGACAAAACCGCGTATTTCGTGCGCGTGAGCAGCAACAAATGCCAGCAGAGATTTTTACACGGCTGGTGATCGATGAACAGCTCGCGTGGACAGCCTTTCAGACTATTACTCGATCTATCCGTTATCGGCTTTGGAAAGAGATGCCATATGATAAATACCTGTACACACAGTGACGATTATTATTAGTGTTGTTAGCCGCGTATATACGGGCTCGACTTTTCGACTTGTCGAATTCTCACGTCTTCGCACTTTCCCTCCTCCTCCGGAGTCACACACACATATATAGGCTCTCGTAGCTAAAGCACATCAGGGGATGAATCAGGCGGCGTTAACCAAAGAAGGGTGCGATGCCGACCGATGTGTATACATACGGGTGTCCCACTCTCTCTCTCTCTCTCTTTCTCTCCCCCTCTCAAAGTGTCGCGACACACAGTCACACACACACATATAGAGAGAGTCGGGGCGAGCGACTGCAGCGGGGCTTCTCTTCCCCGGGCTCAGTTACGAATTCGGATGGCTCGCGACAGGATCGTGTCGTAGCGCTCTCTCATCACTTTTCCCTGTATAGTGCTCAGTGCGCGTGAGATACACGAGTATAGAATATTATAGATCGAGACAGTTGTACGCGATGTCGATGTACCATCCACATCACCCGAGCGTCGCTCCGCTCAACGCCGCGCTCTTCTGGAGTCTCGCGGCCTTTGGCAAACTCAACGGTCCAGCCGATGTCAGCCCCGTCTTCGAAGGTATATATACTCCTATATATCTCATGTATAGTACGTGCGCAAGTGACCGTCGCGCGCTGAAAGGACGTATAGAGTCGCTCTTTATATACGCCGCGCAATTAAAGAGTTCGCGGGTGACGTCGTATCCTCTAGCCGGTGTGTAGACGGACAAAGAGCCAAAGCGTTTTTATTGTACTCTTACCGTGTGAAGCTGCGCGCTCGCAGCAGCTAATTTATATAAAAAAGCCGATCTCTCCACTGCTCTCTCTCTCTCTCTCTCACACTCGCGGTATTTACGAGGGGAAGCGAGATACACCTATGGTCAAAGAGGCCGACTTTACGGCCGGGGCAGTATAACCGTTTATAACTCTGAAAATCTGACATCTATATAAGCGCGCCAGTAGGCGCGAGTTGCGCATACACGAGAACGAGTGAAAGAGACTCTCCTTAAAAGATGCAGAAACCAAGGGTACGTGTAAGAGCCGCGGCTGCTGCTGGGTTCCCCCTGCGGTGCGACAACGCGCCGATCGCCGCTTGACTCCTCGTGTCGCGCGCTATCTCCCATGTACGCGTATAACCGTGCTATGTATCTGTACACACACGTCCACGATGGAGATGTAAAACATTGCTTTGACGCGAACGCGTCTATCCCTGCGCGCGGGCTTTATATTGTCAGATATTTCGTCAGTGTGCCGAATAATTATCGACTCCTTGTACGCGCACTGATTGCAATTTAATAGCGACGATAAGAACGACATATCCCGCGCTTATCTTTGAAATAATTACGCGCGACAATTCTTATCCTCTACTCTCTCGGTTGCAATTATCGAAAGACGCCTACGTGCTTTCTTCGACCGAGAGAGCAGCGTTTAATTAATACATCCTCGCTATGGAAGGGGTGTACGGGCCGTTTAATTAGCTCCTCGGCTTGCGGGCCGCTGAATTCCGCACTGTAATATCACAATCATAACCGGACGCTAGCCTGCCAAAACGTCCTCACGCTTCAGCGGTATCAAAGAACTCTCTCTATATATACATATACACATATACACAGAGAGAGACGCGGCGAGCGTCTGTCGCGCAGATACGCGTGCATAACGCGTGCCGGCGCACACGTACAATCATCCCTTCCGATCGTAGTCATCGTCATTCTCCCGCGAGCTAATTGCTTCGAGTCTGCGCTGCTGCTGCTACTGCTGCGGTGGGAGTAACTCTCTCTCTCTCTCTCTCTCTCTCTTTGTGTGTGTGTGGTTGTTATACCGCGAGTTTTCGTTTTGTTTCATACCGTCGGCTACAGCTGGCCCTTTCATTATTATTCCGTAATTGTTCGGCCCGTCTCTTCTCGCGCCTTTGTGCACCGCTTTTTCATATATGTTTCGCACTTTTCACGGCCGCTCGCGCTTCTGAAAATTCTTACACATATACACACACACAGTCATAATAACGCGAGCGAGCGAGCGAGCGAGCTCTCGTATTAATCGTTTCGCAAAAAATCCCGAGGCGTGTTTCAACGCGCGCTATTATTTATTCGCGCGTATTTATTATCGAGAGAGAGAGAGAGAGAGAGAGAGGTAGAGGGAGAGCGAGGGCAAATACGCGGTAGCCACGCGTATTTATTAGCGAGATAAAGCCGCCGTGGCTTTCTCCTTATTGCCTCTCCTTTCCAGCTGCAACCGTCCAAGTCCAATTATCCTGCTCTCTCTCTCTCTCACTGCTGCTGAAGCACATGCGAAACTAAATAAAGCACGGAATAACGAACGGAGAACGTGTATATATACATATGGCCAGCGCTAAAATGACGAGAGAGAAAAAAATGATAATGTAATAAGGTACACCGACACACATAAGGCGAGCAGCGGCGTCCACTTCATAAAGTAGCCCGTGCTCCCGCTGCTGTGGCGAACTCGTCGAGTATATATATAGGTATCTGAAAAAGGCTTCGCGCGAAAACTGCCTGCGTATTTATCTTTCTTATCCGTTGCAGCAGCAGACTCTTCTCTCTCCTCTGCCGCCTGCAACCTTGTTTCAGGCCTGAAACACGGGAAAGAGAAAGAGAGAGAGAGAGAGAGGGAGGGAGCGACGCAAATGTTTATGCGCGGCCATATCGATGCTAGCGCTGCCGCTGCGAATTTTTGCGGAAAAAAACTCATCGACATCCTCGCACGGGCGAAGGCGTCTTTATAGCGCCGGCGAGTAAGATATTGCCGAGCCCTCGACGTGTTTATGAATATTGGCACGCTGCTGCTGCTGCTGCTGTACACGAGTGCTTCTGCAGCTTCTCTCCCGAAGCAAAGGAGTGGAGAGAGAGAGAGAGGACAAGGAGAAGAAGCTGCTGCAGCGCTCATCAGCAGCAGCAGCAGCAAGATAGCTCTCGTAGGGAGCGCGCGATGATATATAAGGGATTTGTCTCCGGCGGCGTCATACGTCATGTCGCAAATATTAACTCGCTGATACAGGCCATTCATTCACTTAATTACAAAGAGCCGTGATTTAAGGCCGACTCTCTCACTGGCTTGCTTGCTTTCTCTCTAGGATTTCCTCGGCTGTGCTCTTTTTCGGAGTCAGAGTAGAGCCCGAGAAGAGATAAAGAACAGCAACAGCGGCGGCGGCGGTGGCAGCATCGGAATGTCTATATGAGGAAGGCGAAAACGCGCTGACGCGTGATGCTGCACATCGGCCAAAGGAAAGAGATTACCATGAGTCTCTTTTTGGCTGAGAGAGAGAGAGAGAGAGAGAGAGAGATTGCGCGACTCTTTGATATTAGCAGGGTCGTGTATAGTGACTCTTGCGGGCTGCCGGCTTGGAATCCCGTACCGACTGGCGATCAAAGTGCGCGTTATTAGCCACCGCGAGAGAAATTCGCTTTAATATATGCTAGCTTCGTAATATAACGAGAAGGGATTTTTCCTTACAGCACTCTACTCCTTCATTTTTCTTATTAGGTCGCAGGTGAGACGGCCTCGAGACTTTTTACGATGAGCCTGCGCTCCTTCCCCTCGTACGCAAACTAGACTCTCTCCTCTGGGTTGTAAAGGCGAATTAGGAGGAGATCCCTCGAAGCTCCGCGAAAAAAAAAAGCGCACGTATGCCGTAAATCGTCGCGGCGATATCGAGAGAAGAGCTGACGAGATGAACAAACGCCGAGCGCTCTCGCGAACGAGATGGGAAATTAAATAGAGAAATAGATCCCCTGCTATGGTATGCATGAAAGGAGCTCTGCCTCTCTTGCGCTCGCGTATAGTCCTTATACTTAGGCTTCGTATACCCTGTGCGCGTCCTTACATCCTTAACTGCCAAACTTATGCTGGGCTGACTTAACCGGCTCGAGAGCATCTTGTTTTCATGGCTTTTCCCTCCCTCCAATTCTCTCTCTCTCTCTCTCTCTCTCCGCTGCGGCAGCGTCTCAAAGGAGCCAAGGATTCCGCGTCTAATTTTCCGAATTATTATACCGCGAGACAGAGAGAGAGAGAGAGGGAAGCCGAAGCGATTCATCGGTGACAACGTGTGTGTGGAGGAATTTAAAAAGGCACCTAATAATTGTCTAATTGTTTTCTCGAGCTTAACTTATTAATAAAACACTCGTTGAGCTCTGAGCCTCGTAATCCCACCGCGTAAATTCCTCGGTTTGCGGCCCGAGGGAAAAAGAGTAGTCCATTTTCCACGACTACTACAGCTGCGGTTATCATCTCGATAATTTTATTCGTTATATTTTCCAGCATAACGATGATCTCTGTATATACCGCGGTAGTACGCAATATCAAAGGCCAAGCTTGTATTTTTGGGCAGCGATGATTAAATTCGAAATTTCGGCGAAATGTAAAGCTCATGGACGAGTCAAAGCCTCGCGCGAGCAAACATACCAGCCTCTCACTTATATGCACTGCATATCCAAATTGAATGTATATACTGCGCGGGCCTACAAACATAATGTTTTCTTTCTACTTTTCTGTCCCTCTTGCAACAGCTATACTCGGTTGTATTTATCAGGATGAGAATTTGAATAAACCCCACGGTGCAATGCAAATGTTTAACGTTATAAACACACACTCAGCTGCGCGCGCGCTCGGGATCATTAATAAAGTATAGCATTAATAACGCGGGCATGTATACCTGAGCGTATATATTTCAAACGCGTCGGATTGCGTATTACAGCTGGCCGCAATACGACGCGGTGTATACGGGCTTTTAACGAGGAAAATCACGAGACGTATTTACGGGGCGCATTGTTGTATTTAGCTTTCTGGTGTATAAACGAGCTGTTGTGATCAGGCGTTTATCGCTTTTCCGACGCGCTTGCTAGTAGCTTATTATATATAGTTCAATCGGGTAAAATTTTTCCTCAAAGAGCAACAGCCGTCGTCGTCTACACCCTCCGCAGTCACGTCGAGGGCGCCATAACTCAGGCAATCGAAAGAGCACAGTTGTGGTTAAATGCCTGACGCTTAAATGTCCGACAGCCGTCGGTGCGTGTCCCGACCGCAGCAGCTACTCCAACTCTTTCTCGCTTGGATTTTCTCTCTCTCTCTCTCTCTCTATCTCTCCCCGTTGTTCGGTTCGTGCGAGACTCGGAGTTCGCTCCCGCTGGTTATTTAATTAAAACCGGATTATACGAAAGTTCCCTGCTCTCCGGCTCTATATATATAAGTGCCTCTTCTCTCTGCATACGCGGAAGACTACTATAGCTAAAATTTCGGCTTCTTCCATCGATGATCCGCAATTCCACGAGGTATATAATTACGCGCGTTATCGAGAGCAACAATATAACATCGATAAAATAAAAAAACCGTTCGGCCGTCTTATCTCAAGAAATATACCTAGCGATCCCTCGAAGGCTCGTCAATAACCGAGCTAATTGCTTCATTCGGATTAACGCCGTACCAGGGCATAAATATCGCTCGCGGGGGCTAATTGCCGCTCACGCTATACACTACTATAGCATCTATACTCGCGTCTTTAAATCGGCCGACGTATACGTACGATTTTTCGTTTCCGTCGCGCTTTTCCATTTTCATAAAAGCTCGCGCGCGCGCGCGAGAGCGAGCGAGCTTTTACGAGCAATAACGCGGAATGCGCGTAGCCGCGAAACGTAATCGTTATAACGGGTGAAATTAATTAAGGCTCGATGGATCACAAAGGGAGAAAGTAGGAGGGGATGAGGAGGGAGGCGTTCGCCCTCGATTCTCGATTCTACTCCAGGCGGCGCGTTCTCTCCCCTCCCTTACTATACTGCTCTCTGGCCCTCGTTGATGTTCTCTATTAAATCAAAGAGGTATTCAGATGTCGGCCGATGCTCCGGGAATCCAAATCGCGGCGAGCCGTAAACCGAAGCGGGAAATGCCGGTACCAATCTGCGAATGCAGCTATTATGCTCTCTCTCTCTCTCTCTCTCTCTCTCTCTCTGCCGATGCCATTGGTTCTCCTCCTCCTTCTCGTGTGTACAGCGTATAATGACTGCAACGGATGCTCTGCCGTGGGATTGATTCGTCTTATTGGATCGTGTACGAGGCTTTTATTGACCGACGATTGTGCCGCGTGCAGCTGGGACGATAAAGAAAGTTTACAAGGAACGCAGAGAGGGACGGGTTAATCGAGAGACGCGTATAATGAAGAAATCGACTAGTAACCGAGAGTGAGATAAGAGAGCAGTGGACGAGTATTGTTTTTAAACGTGCTATCGTACGCGTGGGCCGCTCGCGCGAGGAGCTCATTACACGCGAGAGAATAAAGCACACGACGTGGGGGCGGGTAATAACGGCTTATCGACGCGTTATATCTCCCGCGGAGTAGCTCTTTAACTATCGAGATATCCCTGCCTCTCTCTCTCTCTCTCGTTTTTTTAATTAAAAAGAAGAAGAAGAAGAAGCGGCCAAGGTGTACGGGTATTATCGCCCGTCTGCTCTCTCTCTCTCTCTCTCTCTCTATCTCTATCTCGGCGCAGTGAGAAAAGGCGTAAGAATGGCCCGTTTTTTGTGTCTCCTCGTTTTTTTTTTCGCTCTGTGTGTAAATGATAGGGGCCGTTATGGTCGCAGATAGTCCGCGAAACTGCCCCCGTAGAGAGCCGCTCGAAGGGGAAGATAAAAAAAAGATAAAGGACCTCTCGTGGCTTAACCACCTGCTTCGTCTTCTCTCTAGCGTTCGCGCATCAACGCCTCTTCTTTCCTTCTTCTTTAATTGCGCGAATAAACGAGGGACGACTCTACTCTGATTCTTATTATTAGGGAGTAGGGAAAGAAGTCGCTTATATGCTATATACACGAGCGAGATGAGATTTCGTTTTTCTTGTCTACACACGCGTTTCGTTGCTGCTGCTCTTATTACATCCAGCCTTCTGCAATTGCCTTAGAGAAGACAGTATAGTAGAGGGAGGGAATATCGAGTGGCGGCTCGGGCTCACATAAATTTGCGAGGGCACTTAATTGAAAGGGGAAAGAATAGTCCGGAATAACAGAAGCTCTCCTCCCGAGGACAAAGAAGAAGAAGAAGAAGAAGAATAAGAAGAAGAAGCGAGTTCCTTCCTCTGTGTGTATGTATATACGTACGTGCCGCGCGGAAGGAGACGCGGATATGTTAAACGGCTCGGGAATGCCGTTCGGCATTCGACAAATAAACGAGCAAGCCCCGCCGACGAATCTCAACTCGCTCGCGCGCCAGCGCCTTTTTACGTTTTTACGAGGCTAACCCTCAGCCAATTGTTCGCTCCTGCTGCAGGAACTTTATTGCTGCAGCTCCTTCTTCCGCGCCTTTTAATGGATTCTTTTTGTAGGCCGATGGTGAGAAATGTTTCACTCCCGCTTAACTGTGTGTTGTTGTCGCTCTATACGCTAAAGGCTTTTTGGGATTGATTTCGACTGATGGACGCGCACTTTCGAAACGGCCACTGATGCTCTTTTCCCGCGACCTATTGATTTTTGGAAGCATCAGTCGCGATTTTTTTTTTCCAAACCCATCGCTAGGTATTCGCTATACTGAAAAGGCCAACGGTAATCATCGTAAAAATGCTGTTAACGTTTGCAGCACACGGGAAATGCCGTTGCTATGCTGCGCGAAAAAGAGTATAATGAAAAAATTCTACGGATGCCATACGCATAGAACAGAGAGTGTATAGACACACGTGGTGAGAATCATCCGACGAATCGGTGTGAATTTATAGAATCGAAGAAATAAGGGCTTACCAGCATATATACACGCGCGCTTTTCAGGCTCTATGCGCGTGAAAAAAGTCATAAAGCCCGCGGGACACGCGTGTAACAAAGTAAAGCGTAAAATTGATCTGTATAAAACTGGTGTTGAAATGTAGCCCCTCTCTCTCTCTCTCTCTCTCTCTCTCTCTATGCCAACGCTGTCGCGCGATGCGAAGCTCTTTTAACGCGAAAAAAGTCCGAATTGCGCGAGCGATAGCTGGGATAAAAAAAAATACACTAAAAACTCGTGATCGAAATAAAAAGCCGGGAACTTTAAAAACAAAACTGCATCGTTCCATTTCATTGATTTCATCGCGCCGATGTAAAACAATTTTAGTTTTGATATCTTTAGTGCAGCGCGTTGCTGTCGGCACCGAGCACTGTTGCGAAAGCTTTAGAGTTATTTCATGGTTCTGTCAATGCGTTAAATTTCGGAATATTGCCGCCGCGCGTATAATACATACGCGTTTGCTTTATCATCGCACGCCATCTTGCGATGTGGAGTGCCGTAAAAATGCTGGATTGTTATTCAGCCTGTCGTCGCTATACTGAGAGATGGATATACGAGAGTGAGATAGAAAAAAGAGCGTCTCTCGAATAACAATCATACTTAACGCGTCAAAACACTTGTATCCGTGTACAGAAAAAAAAAGGAAGACGAATAGCTTAAGAAAAAAACCTCAAAGTACCGTGCGGTGTTGAAAGTCGGAGAGAGAAAGAGAGAGAGAGAGAGAGAGATCACTCGCGTGCATCGTATATACACTTTTCCGAGGAAAAAAAGAAGGGAGCCGCGGGCTTGTGAAAATAGACGCTCTAGCGACGGATAATACAGGAATTTCCGGTGTCTCGATGCACCGCGGCTCCGACGGCAAAACAAACGATCGGACTTGTTCGAGATTATACTTATATACGTATATATACGCTTGTTCCTCTTCTTTTCTATTTTCAAAATAAACCGTGCCGAGCTATCCAAGTGTGTGTGTAAATATATAACGTGGGAGCACAAATCACGAGGCTCTCAAGCTCGCAGGTATATACCCGTGTGTGTATAGTCGGGGCTACGGGAATTGTTTATGGGTTCACAATGTGTAGCGGAGTAGGGCATGAAAGTAACTGCGACACTAAAGTGCGGTAAAGTTTTTACTCCTATGTGGGCTCGGGGGATTGACAAGGTTATTGTGGCCCGCTGCTTATAGTTGATGTTTCAATTTACGAATACTGCATATGCTAGCGAGGAAATCTTTTGACTCAACGAGACTCGCGTATAAATCAGACGGAAAAACAAATCTAATCGTGGAATATCTTTTGTGTGCTTGCAGGAAAGAAAAAGTTCTCGGCCGACCCAACCTGCTGCCCGGTATGCGGCGTGACGGTAAGGCCCCAGGAACTGGAGCAGCACTTCTTACAAGAACTGGATCGCCTCTACAAGCTATCCTCGGCGTCGTCGAGACCGAGGCCGCCACG
Organism: Pteromalus puparum; assembly: GCA_012977825.3. NCBI lineage: Eukaryota > Metazoa > Arthropoda > Insecta > Hymenoptera > Pteromalidae > Pteromalus > Pteromalus puparum. Next base: position 3,289,051 of record CM053169.1, read on the forward strand.
ACCAGGTCTACCGCCTTCTGGACCCGAACACAGCCACGGACAGCTGCTGCACACACCGTCGGCTGCCGACGGAACGCCGATCGGCAGATGGGAGACCTACAAGCGCATCAAGGCTAACAGACAAGTAAGTTTATTTTGTTTTTCTTTACTATCATTTGGGATGAAGGCGGTTGTAAAAAACGGTGGTCCTTCTGCAGGCGCGTATACGTATAAAGAACCGAAAGAGGAAAGCAGACGAGCCCGCTTGCCCGGTGTGCAGCGAGCGACTCTCGGGCTCTGCGGAGGAGCTCAACCACCACGTTGAGCGATGCCTCAACAAACAGAACGGTAACCCCGACGACGAGGAGGTCGACGTCGAGGGCGATGCCGAGACCTTCGAGGAGTACGAGTGGGCCGGTCAGAGGAGAGTCAGAGCATCGTCTATGCTCCTCGGCGGCTATTCCGGTGAGCTCACGATACCTTATACGATCCAAAGAAAGACAAATATTTATCCCGTCCGAGTTGTATAATAAATTCCCCGCAAACAGCCGCAGGCCTGGCGACGTCGTCGAGCAATCGGTCGAGTGGACCGAACGGCTCGAGGGAGGCGGCGCAGGACGACGAGGACGTGGACCTGGTGGTGGACGGCGACGAGAGCGCGCAATTCGGCCCGTCGCAGTACACCGAGGCTGACGTGATAACGCCTCGTCTCGAGGGCTCCGCTCGCGAGCAGAAGGAACGAGAAGCTCTGCGCGAAGCCGTCATATCCCCCGGCGGTTCCCAGCAGCAGTCGTCACAGCAAGTCGAGGTGAAGACCGAACCGTCGGCTAGTCCCTGCTCGACGTCTCAGCAGCAGCAGCAGCAACAGACCGAAGGCGAAGACCTGACGACGACGACGACCAGTGCCTCGCCTAACTCGACTACACAGCTGCTCGACGCGAAGAGCGAGCCCGAGACGCCGGTCGTCGAGGCGCTTCGCGGACGCATCAGGGAACTCGAGGCCGAGATGCGTGGACAGGCGTTCAAGTGTCTCATCTGCATGGTGAGTCGATGTTGCGTTAAAATCACTGGATTATCCACTCGGACTTTTTTCGCGATTTCGACTTCACGCTGCTTCGTTCCTTTTCTCAGGAGCAATACAAAAAGCCGGTGACTTCCGTCTGCTGCTGGCACGTCCACTGCGAGCAGTGCTGGCTTCACACTCTGGTAAGTTTATTCCTTCGCTGCAGACACGTTCGTCAATCCAATTTTTCCTTCGATGCTCGTGTCGACCTATACGCGCAAAAATCCCCCAAATATATAACACACACCCGTGCATCGCGCATGTTCGCAGGGGGCGAAGAAGCTGTGCCCGCAGTGCAACATGATCACGTCGCCGTCGGACCTGCGACGGATCTACATGTGAGAACGCAGCTCTCCAAGCCGTGAAAGCAGCCGCTGCCGCCACCGCCGCCGCTGAACCAGACTTCTCTCTGTCCTCCTCTTCCTCCTGTACATTTGTAAATTACCTTATAAATTAACGACGCAAAGCCGATCCTCTTTCCCCTATACCTTATCCTTCTCCTTCTTCTCCTCCTCCTCTTCACAGGCAAACCCGAGCACGCAGCGACACGGACACCCTATGTATTTAGCTACAGTACGGCAGTATAGTAAATTAACTCTCAGTCTCTATCACTCTCTCTCTCTCTCTCTCTCTCTCTCTCTCTCTCTCTCTCTCTCTCTCTCTCTCTCTCTCTCTCTCTCTCTCTCTCTCTCTCTGTCTCTATCTCTGTCTCTGTCTCTCTATCCTTTAGATGAGAAGCGTTTAACGCCGTTCCTGCGGATCGTACGTATACATATATACATATAAATAGGTAATCGCGATATCATCACGTATTGTCATCGGGAAGCGGCTCTCGCTCACTATATATAAACACCAGGACGATCTACCGACAGGTCGAGAAGAAGGATTGAGTTGACGCGCTTTCGAAAGTGAGGGAGAGCTGGCCTACTCTTCTTCGTGGCTGCCCTATTTTTCTAACGAGTTTGCGCGCACTTTTTACGGCCCCGTGTTTCCGATATAATATGTATGTACACTTCCCGAAAGACACGCTGACTCTGTGTGTGTATGTTACCGCGGCGAGCTGTGTCACGAGGTGAAACAATCGTATCGCTGATTTCGAGTCGCTTATATATATTATACTTTTTTGTGTTCTTTGTATTATGAGATGTAAGAAGACGGTGCGAAATTCACTCGTCTTTTTTTATCTCGCGCCTCGATGGATTTAATCACTGCAGCGCCTGTTGTTAATTGAGCTGGTGCGGACTGCTGCTGGAATCCCCAGGGATAATTTATTTTAATTAGTACTCGATTCAGCGAATGTTTCTCTCTCGGTAAATAATACTCCCTGCGCATTATACCGGTTTAGCTGCGTGAGCGATCTGTTTCTTCGGCTCGTCTTCCATTATTGCCGCGTATTTTCTTTCTTTTTTTACACATTCTCTCTAACTTTATTTCTTTGTGTCGTCGACGTTGCATTTACGAGTAAGGGTACGCACCACACATAAACGCGAGCAAACGGGCTAGCTTCGTTTTGCTCGTTGCCAAAATCGCACTATCATGTTTGTCTATAGACGTTGCACGCTACTAAGCAAAAAAAAAAAAAAATGAAGCATTTAAACGAAGGAAAGTCATACGATAGGACGATGGGAGAGATGCAAAGTATATAGATAGTAAATTTTCTTCCCCCGCTCTTGACTATTATGCATTTTCTCGAGATCGTTATATAGCGAATAAAGAAAACAAAGAAAATGAGAGAAAAGCGATCTTTCGTTATCCGTATGTATTTCAAGTCGCAAGTATCGACTGCGACGCCTGCGTATATACACCTTCGATTTTTTGTAAATAAACTTAGATGAATCTTTATTATATTACGTAATATAATTCATGAGATTTTTTTTTAATTTCAACACCGAGCATGTTTTACAAAGGTGGACGTTTTCTTTTACTCTCAACGCAGATAGTACTCGAGCGTCATTCTACAACCGTACGATCATATACTCTCCTTGATATGATTTTGTTTTAGCTCCCCGAAAAATTGTCTTCGTAGGAATTCTTGTATAGATCGAATTGAGTCGCAACGTAGTGCTCGAGAGACGGTCGCATGTCGAGCGAGATCTTTCTTTAAAAAAGGAAATCGTCGCAGCCTCTCAGAGCACTGCGATATCGTTGCGCAATTGCGACTTTTCTGTACTCTCGTCAAGAACTGATGATTATAAAAATTGTAAATAAACGAGCCGACGTTCGTATAAAAATCCTGAAGATTACGAAAAGAAAAAAAAACAAACAAACAAACAAACAAACTGTGCTGTATTCAAAATAAAACGACCATCATGAAACTGTATACACATAGCGTCTGTATATTTTCTCGCCAACCTAGCCCACCCAACCCCTTGCGTAATCCACGACGACGTTATTCTTCGGTCTAATTCGAAAAACCGCATAATCCTCCCCCTGACACACCTACACCTACGAATACACGATATCCCTGTGCCACTAGCGTATATTTCTTTTGAATTCCATGTCCCGCTCGTGTATGCTCTCGCGCTTATATACGAATCGTTTTCACAGCGACGCAATAAAAATGCTTTACAGCAGGTGCGAAGGCGGAGAGCGAAAACAATGCAGAGAAGAAAGCGGCTGGACGCACAAAAGCTGCTATAGGCGAGCGGACTTACTATACGCGTTTAATTTCCTGGGCTATCGCGCCTGGGTTATCTTTCGACACAAAGGCGACGACAGCTCTGCTACATTCTAATTAAACCTCGAGACGACTGCAGCGGACCGAATGCAAAATGGCGACGACAGAAGGGACTCCTGCGCTTTGTTGCGGAGAAGTGCAAAGTTCCGATATCACTGTAAGTATTTTTTCTGTTCTAAATATCGAATGAATATATACCTCGTTCTCATACATCTCGCGAAGCAGCTAGAGAAATAGGTATATACGTATATCCATCTCTCCGGCGCGAGGAAATCGCCTTCCACATCTCTCGAGCGAATTTATTTCCAGGAAATGACGAAAGTCTGCCGTGCGGGGGTGTGTGCAGAGGGAGAGTATAAAAATAAGCGAGAGTCAAGAAAATGGCGCGAGAGGGAAAATCCTCTCGCGTCAAAAGGTGAGCGAGTGTAGTCGAGATAGAGAAAGAGAAAGAGAGAGAGAGACGAACGCGTATACATAGGTATACGATATATACGTGTGCAGCACAGGTGGGGGCGGAGGGCCGCGCCTCGGGAGGAAAGCTCCGCCTCCCGCGCGAAACGACTCCTCGGCGAGTCCGCGGACTCGCGGAAAACGCGATTTAGCGAATCCCCGGGAAGCTTGGCTTCCTCGCTGCTGGATAGGTAGAGGTGCCGGGGGAACAATTTTATTCTTAGATCACGAGTCGCGTATATGTATATAGCTGTAAAAGTATACGCGGAGCTGGTGGTGGAGAGGGTTGTATGCGCGCGGTTTGCAGAGGCTTCATCGAGCGAGAGAGAGAGAGAGAGACCCGGGATCTTTGCTCCGGGAAATGTGGCTTTTCTCGTTGCCAGAAGAGAAAGAGAGAGAGAGAGCGGGAGAGAATAATTTAGCGAGCGGAGTTTTGGTTTATTTTCGCCGTAGTGCAACGGAAAGACTTTGACGCTGTGAGCTCATGCTCACTGGATTTTACTCTGGAAATGTACTGTAAAATAGCAGTAGAGCTACTTTTGTGTAAAATATAGAAAGCGATTGCAAAAAGCTTTATTTTTGAAAAATTCATTACTCAGAATGAAATTGTTATCCGCAAGTTCGCGCTCGCGCTCATAAGCGCTCATAATCAAAGCCGTTATAGCGATTTCATAAAACGTGGATCCACTCGTTTTATCTGTAAAAATTCATTTAATGCCGTATATTGCTCTCTCTCTCTCTCTCTCTCTCTCTCTCTCTCTCTCTCTCTCTCTCTCTCTCTCTCTCTCTCTCTCTCTGGTGTGTGACGCTCTTGCTGACGAAAGTGCTTAATAACGTAGTGCAATGAATTACTAGCCCCTTTAAAATGACGCATAAAAGAAAATACGGTTGCTATATTTATTATTACGTTTAACGCGATAATTTTTCGATATTCATCGCGGTGCCGTATGAAAATTTTAAAAAGTTACATCGCTGCTTGACGCTTCGAAATTATGCAGTCGATTAAGCGGAAAAGTTTTCAAACGGAATGTTTATCATATTGGCTTTCGAGGCAATGACGCATACGGCTTTTTAAATGGGCGTATGAGTTACGGTGGATTGCAATTCTTTTAATATCGACTCGATTCCATAATGAAGCCGATATTGCAATTTTGCAGCAACGTTATCTTTTATATTGCAGAAACATTTAATCGTTGAGAGCATTGCGCAATCAAAATCGTAAAAAGTTCAGTAAATAGCAAAGAGCTATATGCATGGAATAGAAGAAAAAAAAAAGACATTTTATACGCAAAAATTTATCCTAAAATGCATTCCGCCGAAAAAAAAGAAAAAGAAAAATCCTTCGAATGCATTAACAAAGTTTCTCGCTGGCAGTCTCATCGCGATAAAAGCTTCTGCAAGCTATAATCTCTCGCAAAAAGCTTCCCTCCGAAACATCGTATATGCCGCACCTAAGACAGTCCAACGGCTGCTCGTGCACACACCATATAGGTATAATGTATACCTACCGGTAACGTCCGCGAGGTCGCGCGTCGCGCCAGCGACTACACCCGCTATTAAAACCTCCGGCTGACTCTCCCTCCTCCTCCTCCTCCCAACTATGGGCGTGTTTGCAGCTATACAGCTGAGGAAGTGAGCGGCGCAGCCGCGCTGGGGAAGGTGCGAGCGAGTGCCTTGGCACCGCCCACTGTCCTATCCCACGGCTTCTCTCTAACCACCTTTTCCCGCCCCCTTCCTCTCTATCTCTCACTCTATAGCTTTCTCTCGCTCACTCTTCTCTCTCAAGGCGAAGGAATGCACGCGCTTTTTTCGCCTTTTCCTTTCGCCGCTGTGTCTACGTACGTATACATACGCCCTTCCGGGGGGCCGTCCGTGGAAATTTTCTCTCTCTCTCTCTCTCTCTCTCTCTCTGGAGAGCGAGAGACTGATGGATAGCAGAGCCAGCCCACAAGACAAACACAATAAAATGAAAAGTGCGGGGGAGGAAAGGAAAATGCTCGAATGAAAGAGCCAGCTTTAAATGCCTCGGTGTTACGTGCGTTGGATGTGTATACGCTATATGTACCCACTGCCGCGGGAAAAAGATTACTCTCTCTCTCTCTCTCTCGTCGCGCTGCAGGTTCAAAGAATTGGACACACGAGGCCGAGGCTTTTCTTTAATAAATATATTAGCTTTATTTCTATATTCATATATCATAAACAATATGCAATGTATTTTTATATAATCTATAATGCAGGTGTGATAATCGATAAAATATAGACAATTATAGTGTAAGGTCATATCTTCAGTTTTGTTCTTCTTGTATCAAGAGATAATAACCCGTGAGAAAACTAAAATTCATATTTATGTAACATTTATGAGTTTCATTTGATTGATTCTCGTTCATACAAGTACAGTTCAGTTATTTGTATATAATGTATATTTTTCATGATACATGGTAATAAGGCACATTCGGCGAGACACGGATTTCATTTTTGCGAGAGTCGCAGTATTCTCAATTGACTCTTATAGAGTGCAGTGCTTCATTTTTTGTTTTCAATTACATTAAACACGCAAATGACAGATGCTTATTTAGGCGCCTCTCTATTATACTCCCAGGCCAGTGAGTTCGTCCTGTACACATCGATTTCTAGTAGTAGTAGTAATAATAATTATACACATTAAAGAAAAAAAAACATCATCTTAGTCGACGGGCTGCGCAGCAGGGTGTATAATAGTTTACAAAACAAAACTGTGCGGCTCTCCGCGCACCCGTCAACTTTGACTCGTACATGGCTCTTCTTCCTTTCTATCTCTTCTCTTTCTTCGACGACATCGTGGAAAGCGTCGATGATGAACGAAAGTGTCGATGGTGATGAATTATACGTTTGATTGTATATGCATATGTATGTGATGGCGCGTAATGGGGCACGTGCGGAGATCTAGACGTCGACCTTGAAGGGCGAGCCGGGAATGTGATCGTCGCCCCACTTGACAATGAGGATATACTCCCCTCGCTCGCGCACCAGATAGCTCACGTTGTAGCTGTTGCGACCCGTGTGCTTCACGAATACCTCTTCGCAGGGTCCCTTAGGCCCGTGCATACCGATGAACAGAATGTTGTTTCCTGCAATTTTGACAATCGTCATTAGCACTCTATACATATCGAACTTTCGACTTTTCTTCAAAAGTTAAGAAAAAAACTTACCAGCTTCGCTAGCGTTCACCGTGAATTGATTCTGCTTGCCGATGTAGGCCTTCTTCAAGCCCATACCCTTGCTCGTGACTTTGGTAGCGTCCGACTTGAAGTGTGGCAGTACCGGGCCAGCCTGCTTGGCCTTGGAGAACTTTTGCACTGTTTCCACGGTTATGTGACTCGTCTCCTGTGCTCCTCGTTCCGCCAAGTCAGCTCCTGCGAGTCGAAACGATCACATCAAAATGAGCAATCTCGATTAACATACGAAAAAAAAAAGAAAAAAAAAACTTACCGGTGGCAGTAACTTTGAACGGTGAGCCGACAATGTGGTAGCCGTTGTACTTGATGCTGATGTAGTAGTCACCGGGCACAAGTGGCGTATACCTGACCTTGTAACCCTCCTCGACCTCGGTACAGTCCATGGCAACTTTGCTGGGTCCATCGACCGTTACACCGAGAGCGCCAGCGCCCGCGTTGCACGTGTCGATGATAAAGTCCGTCTTCTGTCCGGTCTTGATATCTTTCAGTCCGTTACCGTGCGCGTGGATGGCCGCTGGGTCGGCGTCGACTTTGCCAACCTTCACGCGGAAGGGGCTGCCGTTTATATGCACCCCGTTGAACTTTATGTGGATGTTGTGGATGCCATTCTCACGGGGCATGAAGCGTACCGAGTACTCCTCGGAGTCGATCGACTGGATGAAACAGTCGTCCTCGATGCCGCTCGGCGAGACGATCTGTAATTTTTTTTTTTTTTTCCGTTAGCGAAAATATTTTTTAAAACGATGCGGTTACTAGGTTTCCGCGAGATATGAAATTCCGAGAAACGTAACCAGCTATTTTCGCTCAAATGACGCAATGAGAGTATATTAAAAACGGAGGTCGCGAAAACACAAATCACGGATCATTTATTTTCGAGACGGAATGCACGCTTATAATAACTTTCAACGATTAAAGCCACGTTCAAACGATTGTGTTTCCCACTGCCAATCATTCAGCACAGAATAAGCAAAAGCTCTCACTTTATCTCAATTTCGAAAAACACAAGCCGCGAGTGCTTTTTATGTTCTCAGAAAACACCGACCGAGATCAAGCGTAATATTTGCATAAACATTATACTGTACCTTTCCGTCGAGCTCGCCTTTGGCGCCATTCTTACGAACGAGGAATGTGTACGGCTTGTCCGGTTGGATGCTGCCCTCGGGGAATTGCGCGACCTCGAGCTTGTGCGCGTCACCCATCGCCGGCGCGACGTACAGCTTGTGCGGCGAGTCCGGGATGTGCTGGTCGTTGAACTTTATTCCCACCCTGTATTCGCCTGGGCAATTGGAAAAGTCATTCATTTATTCGTGCAGGTATAATAAATATAGGGTATGCTTTTCGATACGTGATCGTCTGCACGCGGAAGAGAAAGAAAATCTTGAAAAAAAACAACAAAAAAAAAACAAGCGAGAAAAACCTATAAAGAAAGAAGAGCACGCGGCACTATTTCCCCCGAGTTGACTCAGCGCTCGCGCTCGATCTAAAATCCTCCCCCTCCTCGTCTTCCTCAATCTCATTCCGACGTCGAGCCGCGTGACCCAAATATAACCGCCAGCAGCCGCGGCGGCATCACATCGACGCGATCGTCGTCGCGAGCGAGCGCGCGCGGCGTCTTGAAAATATGAATCCCAACAAATATAGACGACGGTATTTCTGGATCACGCGCGTTGCCCGATGCTCTCGTATTATAGGAAGACATTCCGTCTTGTGTCGCGCGCTGCTTCTTTTACGAGGCGCGAGTAAACAATTAGCTGCACGAGTTGGTCGGCCGTTTTTTTTTTTTTGTTTGTTCTCTCTCGCGCTCGTGTTTGTGGAGAAAGCTGCGACAAATGACGAGGAATGTTGTCGACGTAGAGAAAACACGATCGCTTTAGCTTGAAAATCCGTTGACTCACCAGGCTCGGAGACGACGTAGCTAACGTAGCAGCTGCCATCCTTGCGATCCTTGAAGTCGATCTGAGCCTTGCTAGGACCCTCGACGGATACAGCCAGGGTACCGGCTCCGGCTTCTCTCGTCCAGATGTTGAACTCACAGGGCTCGCCCTGCTCTCCGCGCTCCAGACCAGGACCACCGGCATGGACCCTGTGGGCACCACCGTCCCTCAGAGGACCGACCGTGAACTGGAACGGTGAGCCAGGGATGTGCATGTCCTTGTAGCGCACCGACACTGTGTGAACGCCGAGCTCCTGTGTTTCGAAGAGAGAAGAAGAGAGAATTGCTTTTTTTAGTATTGCCGATCTTTGAAGTTTCGGATGAGCATCTTTATTGCCCATTCGAGAGGCAGCTGTGCTGCAGCTGCCAAGAGCTACGGTCAGTCTGCCCGAGCATAAGGAAGATAAAGGTTTTTTACTGTACTCGCGTGATTTACGCCGACGTTAACTGGACGACCTACTGTCGATTCAATATTGCAGAGGAGAAGCAGGAAAAATTACAGCTCGGAGATGATGTGGTTTACGAATTTACTGGACGACTCTATTTACCTTGGGCATGAAAGCGACGGCGTAGAGTCCGTCTTCGATCTCCTTGACCTCGGCATCCTCGGTGATACCTCCGGGCGACGTGACAGTGGCCGCCAGATCGAACGACGTGATACCCGGCATCTTGAACGTCAGCTTGCACTGGCTGCCGACCTCGGTGATGGGCACTGCCTCGCGGCGTCGCTGGATCTTCTCGCGCTGCCGGTTACTGCCCTCACCAGAGACCTTAACTGTGAACGGCGAGCCCTCGACGTGGTGGTCGGCAAACTTGAGGTTCATGATGTAGTATCCCGGTTCCGTGGGCTTGTACGAGATGTTGAGGGTACCATCCTCGTTGTCCTTGCACTGGNCAGGCTCGGAGACGACGTAGCTAACGTAGCAGCTGCCATCCTTGCGATCCTTGAAGTCGATCTGAGCCTTGCTAGGACCCTCGACGGATACAGCCAGGGTACCGGCTCCGGCTTCTCTCGTCCAGATGTTGAACTCACAGGGCTCGCCCTGCTCTCCGCGCTCCAGACCAGGACCACCGGCATGGACCCTGTGGGCACCACCGTCCCTCAGAGGACCGACCGTGAACTGGAACGGTGAGCCAGGGATGTGCATGTCCTTGTAGCGCACCGACACTGTGTGAACGCCGAGCTCCTGTGTTTCGAAGAGAGAAGAAGAGAGAATTGCTTTTTTTAGTATTGCCGATCTTTGAAGTTTCGGATGAGCATCTTTATTGCCCATTCGAGAGGCAGCTGTGCTGCAGCTGCCAAGAGCTACGGTCAGTCTGCCCGAGCATAAGGAAGATAAAGGTTTTTTACTGTACTCGCGTGATTTACGCCGACGTTAACTGGACGACCTACTGTCGATTCAATATTGCAGAGGAGAAGCAGGAAAAATTACAGCTCGGAGATGATGTGGTTTACGAATTTACTGGACGACTCTATTTACCTTGGGCATGAAAGCGACGGCGTAGAGTCCGTCTTCGATCTCCTTGACCTCGGCATCCTCGGTGATACCTCCGGGCGACGTGACAGTGGCCGCCAGATCGAACGACGTGATACCCGGCATCTTGAACGTCAGCTTGCACTGGCTGCCGACCTCGGTGATGGGCACTGCCTCGCGGCGTCGCTGGATCTTCTCGCGCTGCCGGTTACTGCCCTCACCAGAGACCTTAACTGTGAACGGCGAGCCCTCGACGTGGTGGTCGGCAAACTTGAGGTTCATGATGTAGTATCCCGGTTCCGTGGGCTTGTACGAGATGTTGAGGGTACCATCCTCGTTGTCCTTGCACTGGATCTCAGCCTTGCTGGGGCCCTCCATCGAGAGGGAGAGTCCACCATAGCCAGCGTTGCGAGTGTCGATCGAGAAGGTATTGTCCACGTGGGTCTTGCCCTCCTTCAGCGCCGGACCAGACACCTTGACTTTCTTAGCGTCACCGACCTCTCGATCCTTCACGTCAATCTTGAAGGGTGAATTGGCGATGTGCTTTCCCATCCGCTTGACCGAGACCTCGTGGGCACCAGCCTCGCGGGGGGTGAACGACACGCAGATATTGCCACTAGGCATTTTCTTCAGGAAGCAAGGTTCTTCCAGGCCACTCGGCGCCGTGATCGAGGCGTTCAACGAACGGATGTCAGCGTCGCTTACCTTGCCCGGCAGTTGGACCTCCGAGGAGGAGCCCACCGAGATCTGGTTGCGCTTGCGGCCCTCGCCTATAGTAAAGACGAAATCGTATTGGATTATTGGGGTAGTGGCTGGTGCGCTGTATGTTCGTTGCTCTTTCGTTGGGTTACCAGACAAAAACGTTGCGGGGGTTATTATTGGTTTCGAGACCTCTGTGTCATTTTATTGCCACATACTGTGATCCCGAGAATTAAGCTTTCGTATGCAGTGGTTCGACTTTGTTTCGTTGTGTATTCAGGTACGTACCCTCGACGCTGCTCTGCGAAGAATCGGCAACGTGTAACGGAGAAAGCTTAATTTGATCGGTTTATCGAGTAAAAAAATAAAAGTATGTGGCATAAAATTTGATTGATCTGTTTTAGGAATTAATGAAGCATAAAAAATAGTTAATTGTCATTAGATGAGTTATTGGTTTAAAAAAAGCTTTTCTCTTTCACGAAAACTTTTTTTAACTGACGTACTAGCGAAATCAACATTGGCAACGTACCTTCCATAAACGAGCATCTCTTATTTACGATAATACGAGTTTAGAAAATCGATAAGGGAAACATCTATAAATCGTCTATCGAGTATTTCCAAAAGAATGAATACTTTATTATTTGGTTAATTATCCATACACATGTGTCTGCGTCGATAATAATAAATAAGTAAGATCTATAACCGTCAAACAAAGACGCAATAAAATATATAGATATAAAGCCTAAAACTCGCGATGCTCTTAAAAACGAACAGTACAATGTATATAACATAATATAACATGACATAGTATTATATAGTTAAAACGTATGCGTTGCGTTCTGCTGATTTAACTAGCGCGTAGCGATACAACCTCCATGATACGATGGTTAAACGGTCGCAATTTAACCCATTGCCTACATCGACGATGCTGCGAAAAACAATGAAGAAGAAAAGGGATAGATAATCGTCGTTAAGAAACCCAAGTCTCCTCTAGGGGGTCTTCGCAGACCCCCTCGAGAAAACTCGGATCGACAACAACAAGATCATCATGATAAAGAAAGGCCCACGCGAGCCAAAAATAGAAAGACCAACTCACCGGTTATCTTGGCGAGGTAAGGGCTACCCTTAATGTGCTTGTCGCCAAACTTCACGGAGATCTTGTACTCGCCAGGTGCCGTAGGCAGGTACGACACTGAGACAGTGCCGTCCTTATTGTCGTGGCAGGAGATCTCAGCTTTGCTAGGACCCTCTACCGCCATCGACAGACCACCTGCACCGGCTCCTTTAGTCGAGATCGTGAAGTTACCAGGCTCACCGCAGACTCCATAGATCAAACCTGGGCCATACGCCGTGACGTAGCCACTGGCCAGCGAGTCCACGTGGAACTTGAAGGGTGAACCTGAGAATTTTGTCATTTCTTTCACTCTTACGCTCAGTTTACTCACTTTAGGATTGCTCTCATCCGTATTTACGTCCGGCCATGCTCGTCTGCTTCCACTCGGGAGAACTCTACGCGTCTATTTTTACGGCGACAGCTTTTTATCGCGCGAGCACACACACTCTCTCTCTCTCTCGCGGCCCGCGTAAATTATCCGGCTATCCTATTTATATTGCGTAGCGTGCTTTTTTTCGCGAGAAAAAAAAGAAGGCTCTCTCTCTCTCTCGGTATAAATTGGCGCGAAGAAACCTCGGATAAACGGGTGCGGTAGTGTTTCCGCACATGTAGGCGTACTGCTGACTTATAAATGGCAGTAGGGAAAGCGGTCGCGGGTATATACACACCAGTGCCACTCAGACACACTTAAATCATTAAAATTCTATTAACGGTTCGCGCAATATGAAGCTCGTACGATAATCTTCCACAGCTTTATAATATTGTATACTCGCGAGTTTGAGCGGATTTATCGCGCTGCTATTTTAGCTACGAGCGAATCACTCGAGAATGTTCGAGTATAGGGATATAGAAATAAAATCGATTCATGAAACTTACCCTGCACGTGCTCGCCATTGTATTTCACATAGACCTCGTGAGTGCCCTCTTCTCTGGGCTCGTACTTGATGGAGACGGTTCCGTCGCGGTTATCCTCGACCACAGGCTTGTCCACGTTTCCGCTGGGCATCTTGACTTCCGCTAGAATTAACAGATTAACAGAGTTTACACACACACACCTCTCTTATTTATATTTTAAGAAAAAATTCCAAGCCAGCCGCTCGCTTTCTCGGGGAAAAAATAAACTATAAGCTCTTCTCTCGTATAAGGGGGAGAGACTGGAGAACGATTTATGCCTCGGGCCTACTTATAACCTCAGCGCGCCTTGTCACTTAGCTGATTTTACGGCCGCGTGTAGGCGAGCTTTCCTTCACGAAAAGGATTAATAAGCGAGAGGGGGGAGGGGGGCTGCTCGAGATTTTTGAACGATCGCCAAAAACTACTCCGAACCTTTTGATGATTTCGCAATGAGAGAGCTGTGCGATTGAAAAAATATGCGCTTGCATGCAATATGGAGCGAATTAAATCGAATGGCTAGCAGATTGCGTCGTGCGCGGGGTGTCGCTAGATGTGTGGCTAAGGACTGCGCGTGTGGAGAGACCCGGATCCCGGCGTGGATGTGGAGCTAAATTCGTTCTAAACTTAGCCACAGGCTGTTGGGTAAGGTGTACGGCTTGATTGATCGGCCGTGTGTATAAGATCGTATCGGAAGATTTACGCGCGGATATCGGTCGATCGTTGGCGGTGTGGATAAGGGATTATTTTTCAAAAGTTGAACAGTGTTTTCCTTTTTGTTATTTAGGACGTTTGCAATTTTTAAGTTTCCGTCCGCCGTTACGTAATGCGCTATGGTGCGAAATCTAACTACATGCGGGTATATCTAATCTCTTAATGAAAAATCCGACCTGTTCGCGTGCAAATGTAAAAGAGGCTCTGGAAAATGAGGGGCACAAAGTCAAGTCCGTTCTCCTGCGCCTGTTGAAGCTGTTCTTCGTCTTCGATCTCTTCCTCTTCTTCCTCCTCTTCGTCACCGTCGTCGTGTTTCTCCTGAGGTTGATCTTTGCGACCAGTGTACGCGTAACAAATCGGCCCCGCGGCAGGTCTGTCCAGGTCACTATATGTCACCCCCTTCAACAGACTCTTGTAGAACGTGGATAGTTCCGACCAAGAGTCTAACAGCACCGGTCCTCCCGTCATCTCCCCCGTTCTTTGAGCCGATCGTTTACACCCCTCGCGTGAGCTACTATCTCTTGACCGATTTCTCGGTTACTTTTCGACGGATCGGTTTGGAAAGAACAACGGATCCAATGTTTCTGCACGGGTAACGGTTTACTTTCTCACGAGTCCGTTCGTCTGTCCGATGTGTCTCCAATCACATGACACTATATGGTGTACCGAAAATAAATCGAACGTTTGATCTAGCACACTTCGCGCTCGGTTTCCCAATAGTTTGCGTGCGCGGGTGCAAATCACATGACCGAACTGTTAACGATCGTCTCTACTCAACACGGTGTCCCAGAGAAAGGTCACACGGAGTAAGTGTATCTCTCTCTCTCTCTCTCTCTCTCTCTCTAGCGATACGGACTTGTTGATACCATTCGTGGGCGCATCTCCGGCGAGACTGAGAACTGACTGAGAAGAGTCGCGGCACTCGGCCGTTCTAAGATAGTATCGAAAGACCCGCGCCAGAGCTTTTTTCCAGCTCGCTCGCGCGGCGAGCGCCGCCAGAGGTGGACGATATATCACGGCGCGCGACTCTCTCTCTCTCTCTCTCTCTCTCTCTCTCTCTCTCGCGAGGCTTATGTTTATTAGAAGGCCGCTCGTCGCCTTGATGTGTGCGAGTGTGCTATACTGCGGCGCAGACTCGTGTAGGCGACGACGGAGATGCGTTATTACGCGAGCAACACAGCCTCTGGTATGTGACGCGAAGAAGCTTGCGTGGAAGGGAATCTGATGATCCAGAAGTGCGGGTGTCGCTGGATATAGAAGCGCTATAAGACTCTGGAGCCTGAGGTCACGGGCTAGAGGTGTATTTTCGAAACTTGTTTTCTTTTTCGCGCCGAGATAAAAGAGAACACCAAGGGTATAGCTAAAGTAAAACGCGATATATCCCATAACGTGAAACGTGACATCCTTGAATACGCGCGATCCGAAATTCGCGCGCAACTGACACTGGAAACTCTTGCGTCGGCAATATCATTGTAATTCTAATCCTGGTGTGTAATTTTGTTGACGCTCAATAGTAACTAGCGGTTTGGTCAGACGCCTCGTGTGAAAAAAAAATGTCAAGCACATAACGCGTCGGACATCTGCCTCGCGACAAAAAGAAAAAGATCATTGCACCGAAATCTGGCGCGAGGCTCGACAGGAAATCGCAGAGTCGCATCGTCTCGTCCGCGCGCGTGAGCCAAGTGAAACACGAGAGTAAAAGGATGAGCAAGCCGCTTATGATTAATGGCCTACCACGTTATTCGCTTAGGCCCTCGGCGCTGATTTTCATTGACTCGGGACGCGCTGCGGCAACGATTCATCCCGCTTTGACCTCGGGCTGTATACGAATATACGTTGCGTTTATTTTGTCGAGCTATGTCCTCACGCTTTTTTTCCACGTATATACTATGTGCGAGGGATTTTACGAAAAAAATTCACCATTTTTTCATGCAACCCTTCTCGTATACAGCCTCATTTTGCGCTTTAGGATTCTCGGGAAAAGCAATCGTCAAAGTATATAAGCCGTCTCACGCACGTGGGGGTGATCAATCATACGCCGAAGGCGAGAGAGTTTATTTATAATGTAAACTGCAAAAGCAAATACGTATACACACATGCATATACGATTCTTCGATGAATAATCCAATAATCCTTCAGTGGATACATCACATAGCGCTAAAGCTAGCGCACGCTTTGTTGACACGCGCCTAATAGTGCGAGCGAGTAATTAACCTCGAGGAACGCCTTTACTCTCGAGAGTTGAATACTTTTAGTTTTGCAATATCTCGCGCATTCTGGCAATAAATATAACGCTTGACGTTTAGCGGCGGAAAATTAAGTAAAATACGTATTTTCATAACCCGCTGGCATCGTTTCACGAGGTAATTGTAAAATCATGTCTTCGTGATTCATTTCGCGACAATCGAGCGCGAAGAAGACCACGCGCGGCCACGTGTACCTGTCTGGCAAACCAGGTATAGAACGATGGCTGGATGTGCATTCATTCATTGGCTTGTGTGTATATTTTCGCGAGCGGAGACGAAAATATAATGTGAAAAAAAAAAAACGAATACTCACATGCAATTTTGCCAGAGCCGATCGATGGTACGGGTATGCCGTTCAGTCGGATGACGTTGAATTGCTGTTTGCTAGTGGTACTGCGCTTGGTGTAGGTAGAGCTGCTCTCAGTGTGCTGCTCGACTATGTGCTCTTCTTGGTGCTTGTTCGTCCTTCTGCCTCGTCGTGTTTTATGACTGGTCGTCGTCTCTCTGTATTCCTCCGACGCCTGTGAACAGTTTCATTTTCATCCTCCGCATGAGTTTTTTTTTTCTTTTTATCGGGCGTCGTGTAGCGACACGTGTCGAAATTTCTCGTTTGATTAAACTGTTGCTGAAGGTATAGGCAAAACCGTCGAGAAATATCATCAAAGCAGCAGCCAAGAGTATATAATTTCTGTTCATTATAAATTTTGTTAGACTCATTTTGTTTACGCTAATTTTGTCGTAAATCTATTTTCTCGCGGGCGATTCGACGAGGAAGAAGGAAACCAGCGCGCCGACTATAAAGAGAGCACGTGCTTATTTTAAAGTGTTAACGACGCAATAAAAGAATGTCCGCAGTTTTTCCCTCGCTACGAGAGAGACTGACTGAAATATATGTTTTCGCGGATTCATTCACGTCCCGGAGACACGAGAAATGTTTTTCATCGAAGAAAGATTTTTTCTTCTGTCAGTTTTATAAAATTGTGCAATATATCGTTGAAAATAGCTGCGGGCTTGATGTGACTCGCTTTCATCGCAAAAACGAATGACAAAAGAAATATTTGTCAGCAGCTCATCTGGCTTAGCATTGACCAGTGACACGATTATAATTCACGGACGTGCGAATTGGGGCGTAAGCGTTTATTAAAGGCGCGAGTATTTCTCTCTCTCTCTCTAAAAAATAGTTGCACATCGTTAATTTTCACAAAAGAATAAGAAGGAAAGTTTGCCACTGGAACAAGTTTATCTATACGATTGGCCACGGTGAAATGGCCAAAAGCTCGATTAAGTCGTCGCGCACTTGGTCGCACAGATCCCGCGAATATGATGAAAATTACCACGAGCGACAGCTCATTTAATTGGAATCTGCGTATTACTCACGGGCCTGGTGCTTCGCCAGGGATGGACACCGCGAATTCGGCTGTTATGTAAGCTTAGCTTGTGGGGAGCGACGACGGTGAAATCCTGATGCGCAGAGGCGTCTATACTCACGTGGCTATGTAGAAAGTCCGCGATACACCTGCGCCTTCGTGTCACGCTCTCGATGGACCGATCGCTTGCGTTTATTTTGAATTGTCCGGGAATCGAAGTTTTTTCCACAATCGCACTTTGTCTATACAACGACAATCCGTAGAGACTCACCGTAGCAGACCGAACGAAAGAGGTAAACTATACCCGAGACTAGACGGCGATGCACGACAATGCGAATAATAGTTTGGACGCCGTTGCTTGTTCTTCTCGGCCTCCTCCCACCTTATACTCTCGAGCTACCGCAAGGGGGGACTGTTTGTGGGCTATAACCTTCTCTCCGCCGAGAACATTGTGTGTTACAGGGGTATAGTACCGAGAGAGGATGCATAAACAAGCGGACGAGAGAGAAAAGCGCGGAAACAACTGCGCCGAAAATATAACACGTGTGTGTGTGTGTGCGATGTCGCTCTTCGTTACGCTGAATTCCGACGCGTTAGGAGGTGCAAAAGAATGACGGTTTTAGTCAAGATCGTGACATAATTCGAGAGACAGGCTCACATGTGTATAGCTTTGTGAGCGACGCGTGGATATTACAACGGCATTAACTCACGCGCTGAAAATCCTTTGACTGCGCGCCGAATCACTATATTCGCCTCTTCAACGGTATGATATGCTGGATATGGTTAATTTTCCAGGCCCTCTCTCGCGTATGACGATGATTTTATGCAAATCATTCGCTATGATTCAGTGGTACTATCGCGTATCAATGGTCGAAATTCCATTATAGGCGCAAAAGCTCTTTGTTATCGAATGCGCGAGCCGAAAAGAGAGAGAGACAGAGAGAGAGAGAGAGAGAGAGAGAGAGAGAGAGACATAGAGGGATACACAGCATCGCGTGTCGATCACATGGATAATATTATATATGCAGCATCAGAGAGATGCTCACGCGCGGGCGATGGCTATTTTCGAAAATTTCAGCCGCTCATGCGAATCTGCAGCTGTTGCGCCCGTACGTCTTGCGAAAATACTGCAGCGCGCGCGCGCGCGTGTATATACCGCTAATTATTGTACTGTCCGAGCCGGACGATTTGTCTTCTTTCGCTGTATACCGGTGACTCTTCTTTCTCATCCTCGATCTCGCCTGGAGTATTAATGGGCTGCGTAATGGATCTAATAGATTGTTTGACTTTCCGCGGAATTGCGCGATTCAATGCACGATTGCAGCGATGCATCGTTCGAATAAAATGTAAGCGCAGTAGGGGTTAAAAATAAAGTCGTACACGTTGATTCACGTTGAACAAACGGTCTCTTCTCTCATCGAAAATAAAGTTACGGTAGAAAAACAACTTGTCGAATGTTATACAAACGAAATAAAAACAGGCATTTATTTTCGTAATACACAGCGTGTGCACCAATCATCTCTCTCTCTCTTGTAATCCCTCGGATTAGTCGACCTCCGCAGCATCCGAACAATATTCTATTTTCCTGCATCGGTAGAAGAAGAAGAAGAAGCAGAAGAAAAAACAAACCGCGACTAATTATACACCCTCCATTACGATTTTTATCGTCGTCCTTCCATCCGCAGACTTTAGCTTCTCTCCCCTATCTTCTTCCGAGACGTGCATATGCGCGCGGGCTTGTTGTGAATTGAGGTGCGACGTTTAATTTAACCGGAGACATTAATTCAGAAGCTTCTGCTGCGTCGCCGTCTCAGCGTCCACCCACTCCTCTCACGGCTGCGCTTATAAATTTGGGAAAGTCCGCGGCGTACTTAAAATAGTCCACGAGGGCGCCTCCGAACCATATGCGCAGATTATATTTCAAAACAACGACGACGAGCTTCTCTGATCGAATAGTTCGATACATCGACTGCTTTCTCATACACTCGGAACGTTGTATGGCGAGAATGAGAAAGGGAGCGTGCAGCGATTAGACTCCGGCATCAGTCACTCTTTTCTTTGTTTCCGATCGGAATGCGCGTTATGGTGTCCACGGCTCGATTATCTCGAGCTAATGGCTCGCAAAGGGTCGAGAATGAAAAATCAACCATCAGGTGTGTACAGAATCCGACGTGTCGTGTTGAGATTGGTTAATTGGGTTGCGGAAAGGGGCCTCGCGACGAGCTGGTATTTCAGTTTTCGCAGGGCTGCCCGATATGCCGACTATATACTATTTTGAAACAGCGAAAACCACTACTTTACGCGTGTGTACTAGCTCGGCGGTTTGCACTTGAGTGATCTGCGGCGAGTCACGGGCTCAAAGTGGTAATTCAGTATTCTATAATGATTTCACAGATATTATACGAAATTCGTCAATTTCCGCTGAATGGATTACGCTCCCGCGCGCGTGTGGTGAAACGTGATAAATAAACGCGCGTTTGGTATATGGATGCGTATCGAATTGGCATTTTATTAGCGTGGTTGATCGCACTCGCATATATTAGATGTACACACACGATATTTGAGAAAATCTTGCAGTCTCACACCTGTTCGCGAAAAGCACGGACCAAAAGGCAGAGAAGCTTCGCCAGTCTCCATGGAGAGAAGGGAGAGACGAGGTCGCGTCGATCGAAGGGGCAAATTTTAGATCCCCGAGCGAGGAGTGGGAGGAACTAGTAGTACACACATTCGCGGGGGCCGCGTTATGCACATCGTGCATCAGCCGACGAGAGCGAGCTCAGGGCCCGAAACGATCCTAGCGCTCTTCTCGAAGACTACCGAGTTATTATGCTTGGCGTTTCGTGTATAGATCTACTTACGAGGCTGTCAATGCAAGTGAACGATCAAGCCGACGACGCTTGACGCGATGCCGATGAGTCTTCGGAGTGAACTGTGTCGGCGCTGGAGGGCTCGCGCGCGACAATATCCTCACCGACGCCGCCACCGACCCGCCTCGCTATAGTTAGACACACGACTCAACCCCCACCCACCCATGAACAGCATCGAGATATTTTCGAGAGGAGAGAAGAGGGATGTCGCACGATATCCGCACGAGATGCCTACTTGTCGAGCTGGATGCGTTGCAGAAGATGGATGACGTCGCTGACGTTTTCCGGGTGACCAAAGGTCGGTGTCAATTTTATTTTCCCGTTGGAATGTCCGGTGTGAGAAAAATCGGACCATGCTGAAGATTAAAATACTCACTTTGAAGGTGTACATGCCGTTGGGGATCGGCTGTCCACCAAACTTGATGCTGAGAGTGTATTCTCCGGCATCCTCGACAGAGTAGAAGATGTCAACTGTGCCGTCGGCGTTATCCTGGATATCGATGTCGACGTCCTCGCTGTAAGCAGAAAATCAACGGCGCATTTTAAAATTTATATCTTCTCCAAAAAGCTCCGCTATCGCGATAATTCACAGCGATGCCGTGATTTTGATTTACAACGCTTGCAAAGCCATATTTCCAGCGGAATTGTATATTTTCCCAGCCTCCGATTCTTCGAATCTAGTAAACCAGTAAAATCATCAGTTTCGAGTTTGACGCGATGTTTGCGCACCGAGTAAACTACAATTGACCTGAAACGTCTATTTTTGCACAAGCGCAGGCCGGTTAATTATTTTCGCACGTATAATAGAGAGCCGCGCGCGTCGAAACAAATTATCTACAAAATAGGCGCAGGTCGTCGAAATCAGATAGTCATTAAATTGTTTCGAGTCTAACAAGTATAAGGGAGTCGTGAGCCGTGACGCGTACACGAACACATCAAAGATCGGAACACGTTGTTAAATGGCTTTCTGCCACCGCAACTCGAGTAGCCTCGAATTTGGCATAGCACTTAACGCGACTTCGTTACAATGTTACCGGCGAGCGGCGCGAAGAAAGCTCGGCTAAGTAAGTACCTTATGCCTACGCTAGAAATAACCCAAACGCTCTCATATAAACGTGCTGCACATGTTTCCAGTGGCTTATTCGCGAAATTTTTCAACAGCTCGCCGTAATTATTCCTACAGGCTGTGCCAGCTTCCGGCTAATTGCTCGTCGAAATATCTATTAATGTCGCGGCAGGATGGATCACGTGCGTATTTCATTACCGGACGAGACGCGACAAGACACGGACCGTATATGCGACAATGAATGTCGGGAAGGGAGAGATCCTATGAGAGCGATTTCGAAACGACTTACAATGATGCTCTTTATTTGTCATTACATGCGCGAGCGCGGTCCTGCCAAACGACAGATGCTAATTGTTTGTCTTGTATGGATTTGAATCGTTACGTCATGTTCGAGCAGTGGACAAGTCTCATTAAAATGTTTTATTCGCGATGTAAGAATAGGGATCTCAACTTTGTGTATTTGCAAATAGAATTGAACAGAGTCAAAAAAAAAAAAAAAAAATGGGAAAAATGAGTTCCATAAAAATCGTACCAGTATGAGCTATATGGATAGGTGCATTGGGATGCGATTTCAATGGTTTTTATAAAAAACGGAATATTTTTGTACAAATAAATCTTCAGTACACCTGTTAGTAAACATCATGGACAACAACACGTATTATTGGTTAATCCGACCATTAATCAAGATACGTACTACAGCTTAACGAATTTGAAAACCAGCGTCAAAGGGACCATCCTAAGGATCTCTGCCACATAAACGGGTATCTTCTCATGAATTAAAAAAAAATAATAAATAAATCTCACGAAATTTTTTCCACGAGTGAGCCAAGCAATACATAAAAATTTCACCACGAACCACCGAGACAACCTAACGCTACACCCATCTCCCGAATTCTCTACTGTACTCATATCGATTCATTTACCTTCCGGAGGTAGAGCGTATGCGGCAGGTGACGGCACCCCGTCCGGCATTCTCGGTGTCGACGGTAATGCAGTACTCTTCACCCTGGGCAAGAGTGCGCTGCACACCCTCCTTGATCTTGACCGCGTCGGCCTTACCGGTCGATACGCTTTGCACGCTCACTGGGCTGTTGGGCACATCCTTGCCGCCGTATTTGACGTTCACCTTGTACCGACCGCAGTCGTCGGGCAGGTAAGTTGCTTTGTACTTGCCGTCGCCGATGTTCTGGATGTTAACTTTGCGCGGCGATTGGTCTGGGCCCTTTAAAAACATAATTTATAAAAGTGATTTTTTTACAACGAACAAAGAAATCGTTTAAAATAAATTATTCCACTTTGAGCGACATCGGCACTTACCAAAACTTGAACTTCTAGGTCACCGAATCCAGCCTTAGCAGTATCAATGACAAAATCGGCTGGGAAGGAAGCAGTAGTAACAGGCGAGACGCCTGGTCCCGAGAGCACGACTTTGTTGGGGTCGCAGCCGGGTTCGACCTTGATCTTAAATGGGCTGTTCTGGACTGGCTTGCCGCCGTAGTTGACTTCGACGGTTGCAGTGCTACCAGCTTGTCCGGGCATGTAGGTCACCTCGTGCACTCCATCGCGAATACGCTTGATCTCGGGCTTGCCGATGCTGCCACGGTCTGTCTTAACCTTCACGTCCAGCATAGCGTTCGATACCTTGGTTGAATCGACAGTGAAAGTCGCGGGTACACCTTCGCGCACCATCTGCGGCTGGAGACCTGGTCCGTAGGCTACCACGTTCGAGTCGCTCTATCGTCGAGATAAACATTTGGCTCATTAGTTTTTTATTTGGTTTTTCATTTGACGGAAATCTCGTCACAAGGCTACTTACAGGTTGCTCGGCTTGAACCTTGAAGGGCGAGCCGGGAATGTCCTGGTTGGCGAACTTGATGCTGATATCGTAATCGCCAGGTTCATGCGGCAGGTACTCGACACTGCAGGTTCCATCGCAGTTGTCCTTGCAGGACACGACAGCTTCGCTGGGTCCCTCGATAGCAAGACCGAGACCACCGGTTCCGGCGTCTTTGGTCTCGACGGTGAACTTGTTGGGCTTGTTGACGATGCCCTTCTGCAGACCTGGTCCATAGGCGCGACACTTGCTGGCATCGCTGACGTTCTTGACATTGACACTGAAGGGTGATCCCGGCACGGGGATGTTGTCGTAGAGGATGTCGATGGTGTGTTTGCCCTCCTCGAAAGGTGTGTAGCTGACGCGATAGGTACCATCGGCTTGCGGGGTGATGACCTTCTCGGTGACACCACCGCTCGGGTTTTTGATGTGGCAGCCGATGTTCTCGCTCTCGCCCTTTGGCCTACCGATCGCACGAGTGTCGATGGTGAATTCAGTTGGTTGGTAGACGTTTAGACCTGAAACGATCGAGATTTCGCATTAGATAAATTGTGATTACAACGTCGGCCAAAGTAGAATAGATTTAAAGGGTGGGTGTATGCGAATTTTAAGGAAAAAATGATTAGTTGAGTGAACAAAATCTGAAAACAAACTGTTAAAATTCATAAGACACTGCAAACGATAAAACAAAAGTACAAACGCATCCAGTAAATAATTAATAAGTGATTCGCTGATACATTGTTGTTCTGTTTTACATAAAAAATGTAGGCAAGAACGCATGCTATAAATCAAAGCTTCGCTATAAAACACAACACGGCAAACAGCACAATAAGCCATAGCGCAGGATGTCTTCTCGGGGTGTGATGGACTCATGTTCAAATTCTCCTTTCTCTCTCGCTCTTAAATCATGCAGCCAACGGATCATCCATAAAATATCAACGCAAACGGGAGCAAAAAAATCAAATAAAAATCCCGTGTAGTGCATAATATCCTCCCTCTCATACAGTATACAAAGAAAAAACTCGGAACAACGATAGATACAGTAATAGTATACGAGAACTGAAAACGCTAGGGTATACAGAAAAAAAAAAAACGTCGTATCGCAATGCAGCTGACCATGAGGCTGAATGCCGCTGCCCGTGATTCTGAGTTTGCTGAGATCTAGCGGGGGAAGCTCGTCGATCATCGCCTGGAATGGTGAGCCAGGTATATGCTGGTCGTTGAAGGTGATGTTGATGACGTAGTCGCCGGGCTCAGTTGGCAGATAGGCTACAGAGCAGGTGCCATCGCCGTTGTCCCTGCAGTTGATAGCTGCTTCGCAGGGTCCTTCCACCGTCACTCCCAGACCACCTTGTCCGGCTCCCCTCGTGTCGATAACGAACTCAGCAGGCTTGTTGACAATCCCAGTACTGAGACCCGGACCCGAAGCCCTAACTCGCCAGGGCTCGCTGGTGGGCAGACAGGTCATTCGATGGGGATAACCCTGGATGGGTTCACCGCCGAAGCTCACGCCGATGAGGTACTCGCCGAGTTCGGTGGGTGTGAAGTTGACGAGGTAACCCTCGTGGGTCGGCAGCACGTGGGCCTTGCAGCGACCACCCGATGGCGCCGTGATGGACACTTGTATGTCCGCGGGCCGGCCGGCCTCCTGCGTCAGCACGCGAAACTGCTGGAGACTGTTGACGGGCGCGGCTACGATAATCAGCGATCATCGCAGCCTCGTTTATTCACTTGTTCTTTCGTTTGTCGCGCGTGTGTGATTCGATTATTGCATGTGATGCGTGTGTGTATGTTTGATGTGATGGATGCAAGTGGTTCGCATATAGATATACAAGAGTTTACATAGACGCTATAGTGTAGGAGATCTCCCTCTGATAATGTACATACTACAGTGCGTGGGCGTACGTCATTGCGCAAGAGAGTCTCCGTTTTTTTTTTTATTTAATGTCGAAACGCTGCTGAAGCCTCTGCAGATAGAGTTACATTGCAGGAGCGAAATTTGGCAGCTTTTGCGTGAGTGAGCTTCAAGCGGTTATTGACAGGTATATGAGAGAAAAAAATGAGTTAGAGCGCGCGGTACAAGCGAGACTATTAGTCTCCTCGGTCAATTCGTTTTTCGATTTCATTTTTTTAACAGAAGCTGATCTCGACGATACTCTCTCTCTGCGAGACTACGCTTTCTTATACAAAACATATTCATTCGGGTTTCTAGAAATTTTCTTCAGCTACTTCTCGCTACTTGTAAATTTAGAAAGACTCTTCGTTTTTCGGCCGAGAATAAACTCGCGTGCTCGTCACGGATTCCAACTGGAATCCGCTCTTACTCGAGCGAGCGAGTAAGCGCGCGTGTATACATATATCGCGACCGACCGAGAAAGCTGTATTTATAGCCGACATCTAGCCGTTATACATTCTCTCGCTGTCCGAGGCTAGCTGGGCTGGCGAATTTTTGACTTTGACAGATATGCATAAGAATGCGAGTCTAGAGAGTGTAAATCTAGGTGACGAAGCGACCTTCAAAGAGAAGCTTAGGATACAAATAGCTGCGAATTTTCTCTTCTGATTCTAAAATCTTCGTATCAAGTATTATATCTGTACAACTTTGCATGAAATTTTACGCTTATTATAATCCACCACGAATCGTTTCAAAACTACTAATAGCATAAACCTCTCGTAAGTCGCTCGTCCACTCGATCCGATCGACAGCTAACGTAAATAAACAAGAAACTCGTCTATGCTCGCACGGTAAAAGAAACTTACTGTTTGACAGTCCATCGACTTTGACCTTGGACACATCGACGCGCGGCTGAACATTGACTTTGAGTGGACTCTTGGGCACTTTCAGGCCTCCGTAATTGAGATTGACAGTATAGGTTCCTGGGTCGGGTGCAACGTAGTCGACGGTGTAGGTTCCATCCTCGTTATCGGTAAGAGAAATCGGAAGGTCATGATTGTCTGGCGTTTTCATGTCGACCTTGAGTTCTCCAGGACCAGCCTCGCGGCAGTTAACGTTGAAGTGAGTCGGCGTGTTGGTCTTGGCATTCTCCAATCCCGGTCCAAAGGCTTGGACTAGGGCTGGGTTCAAGGGAGCCTCTACCTTAACTCTGTAGGGCGATTTCTTGGTGGCAACTCCTCCGTAATTGACCTGCGATTGAAAAAGTCTCCATTGAAATCGATGAGTTGCAAAAGAGCGGATGCTTAATTAAAGAGCTAAATGTACCATGACGACGTGCTGAGAGCCGGAGGTTGGCTTGTAGTGCGCCTGAATAGTGCCGTCACGCTTGTCTTCCAGCTTGATCGGTACATCCCTGCCGAAGGCGTCTTGAATAGCTACCTCCAGAGGGGCCTGGCCTGCTTTCTTTACGTCGATGGTGAAGTTAGTCGGCTTGTCGCTGACTACACCGACTGGCTGAACTCCGGGTCCGTGAACTTCAACCTAAAATCAACACTCCATTAATAAATATCCATCTTTCGCCTTACGAATCAGCCAAAAAAAAAGTATCAACAAACTTTGTCAGGATCGAAGTCGCTCTTCGGTACGATCTGAGCAATGTAAGGTGACTTGGGGATGTCCTCGTTGTCGCAGAGAATGTGCACGGCATAAGGTCCCGGCGCAGTTGGCAGATAGGAAACATCGGCAGTTCCATCGCCGTTGTCAACGCAGTCGATCTTGGCCTTGCTGGGGCCTTCGATAGAGAATCCCAGAGCACCGGTTTCGCCATTGGTATCAACGGTGAATCTCGCCGGGTGTCCGACGACACCTCCGTGTAGACCAGGTCCAAAGACTCGGATGGCGGATTCCTTGTAAGGCGCTACGTTCACTTCGAAAGGCGATTTCGGGATTTCCTTGCCACCGTAGGTCACCATCACCACGTGACGGCCCTCTTTCACGGGATAGTAGTGGCAGTCATAGGTGTCCTCGCCGACCTTCGTGATCCTAAAAATGCAAAGCCATTTAGAAACGTGCGAATAATATCAAACTAAATAATCGATCGCACTTCCTCTCCCCGTCGCAAGCATATAAAGAGCTATTAGCATACTTAGCCGGCAGGTTGACGCCACCAGGCGCTATGATTTTAACGTCGGCCACTCCCTCGCCGGCGTCCTTGGTGGTGATGACAAAGTCAGCGTCGTCCTTGACGCGCACGCCGTTGGACAGGAGTCCACGGCCGAAGGCTTTGCACTTCTTCGCATCGGAGACCGGTGCTACACGTACTCCGATCGGATTGTTGGGAATCAACTTGCCCGCGAAGAAGATGTTGACGGAGTGCAAGCCGATCACCGGTGAAACGTACTCGCAGCGCCAGACATCCGGCGAGGTTTGACGGAGCTTCACCGGGACGGTTGTCTTCGAGCCCTGAATGGAAAAATTGAATTAGCAAAGTGATTTATTTCGAAAATGTTCGAGCGTGTTTCGCTATACAGCGCATTCTAGCTCTCGAAAACAGGTTTTAAAACACAAAGTAAAAGGGTGCAGATTGGTTTCGAAATAACCGCCGGCAGTCTGCTACGCCCTGAAATTATGTTCAAAACGCCAAAGCATTTCGTTTTACTTTATCCGTCGACCATCTCAGTATCGCACGTTAAATTTTAGAAAATAAAGCAAAACGAGAAGCTGTGCAACGAAAAAGAAAACATGCAAGTACCTGAGGGTCGAGAATTATGACTTCAGGCACGCCTCTTCCCGCATCTTTGGTGAAGATGTCGAAGAAGGTGACTCTGTTGACGACGACGCCGTCTGGCTGGAGACCAGGTCCGCTAGCGGTGACCTTACTCGGATCACCGGCGTGACCTTCGACGGACACAGGGAACGGGCTCTTTGGGATCTCACGACCCGCGAATTGCACCTTCACTTTGTGCAGACCCTCGTTCACCGGCGTGTAAGACACCGAGTAGGTGAGATTACGGTCCTTGTTGAATCTTATGTCAACCTAGAACCCAGTGGAAAACTGTTGACGATCGTTTCTCAGCTTCAATGGGAATTGAGCTTTCTTTGACAACGCTTTTTGATAGTTGGTGTTATGAGTTGGGGTTAGAGTCAAAAAAAAATAAAATTGTTATATCGCAGTTATGTCCAAACAGTTTGTTGTTTTTGATTTGTTAGATTGGGAGGTATTGGCCCACGGCTTGCAGTGGGAATACCTTACTTTACCTGAGCCCTCAGAACGATCTATATACATATATATACCTATGAAAGTGAAGCTGCAGAAAAAAGTTTTCTACCAATCAAGTTTCCATGCTATTTGTTTTATTACGTTGGCGAAATACATGGAAACTTGTTAAGTCTTTGAATGAAATTTAAATTATTGTATAGATTAAAATTTGTATTAAAAAAATTTTAAATAAATTTGTACATTTAATTTTTTTTCTTATTGTGCATAATAGAGCTGCTCGTTTATCATAATATTATTGGCATCGAGGCTCGTTAATTCAACAAGATATAGTTTGCAGGACACAGAGCAACTCTATTTAAACAACAACAAATCAATTTTCCTCTCAAACGAACGTCACATTCTGCACGAGGTAAAGAGTGAAAATTGATGAGCAAAGTCAAACTAATAATAAAAATGCCTACCGGTAGCTTGAGACCCTTGGGATCGTCGACGGTGACCTCGACATTACCCTTGCCAGCGGAAAACGTTTCCACGGTGAAGTTGGCTGGCGCTCCGATGATCGGACCGGAAGGTTCGATTCCGGGACCGTAGGCACGTACCCTGCAAAATTCTCCCACATTCTGTACACACCTCTCTTTAACCCTCCTCCTCTCGTACACAATTTTAATCAAAGAAATAAAATAATAAAATTATATTGCGAACTATAAAGTCAGCAAGAAAGAGTCAATCGTGAAAATCAAAATCTATGCGCCAGTCGGTTACCAAGCACAAAAAAATAAAACGAAACTGTACAGTATTATTGATTCAGTTCGAGTATATAACACTTGCTTAGTTAATGCGATAAAAGCTGCACATTTATTAAACAGCCCCGTCAATACGGATCACCATATTCAAAGTGTATAATATTACGTACAATTCGCGCCATAGGTTTCGCGCGTTATAATACTTATGCGTATCCAGAGAACAAAAGGAAGTAGCGTCGCACTGAGCATTTCTTATGAGACGGACTCGTTATGTCAGCCGCGTCAAAAGCACACACGTGTGCGATAGTAATATAAATATAGCAGAAGCTATCGTTTCGACTGTGTCCAGCAATAAATATGTTAATGCTGCCAGCAAAATAATATAAGACACGCGCGCACGCGATTTTTTCACTCGAAGCATAATAATGTATAAGGTATAAATATATATATATCTGCTATACACAGCCGCGCGGCAAACATATTAATGCGCCAAGGCGAAAACGCAAGTCAAAAACCCAATCGGGCAAACGCTATGGGTGTCTTGTGTACTAGGAAAGGACGATCAGGGTTTTGTGTGTGTGTATTTGTGTGCGTGTGGATGTACGGATATAAATAAGCGATGCGCCGTGGATGGACTTACCGCGGTGGCGGCACGCTGCGATCGAGGCATGAAATAAATTTATGAATTATTCAACTTTTTCCAACACCAGTATTCTCTTAATGAATTATCATAATGTATAAATACTCTACACTACATATCTGTGACTATAATTTGTGTATTTTGGCGTGACTCTAAGTATGTGTATACGCAAGAATGTATTTCGTGACAGTCGAGTCGACTGGTACAGGTGCGTGTAGAGTTTAATTTTATCGATAATTAAGTAGAATCCAAACGTTACCTGTTTGGGTTTGTTCTTGGACGGATTGGTGCACCTGGCTTTAGCTTAGCATTGGGGTACTGAGACAGATATGTCATCATGGACATCTCGTCGATGTTCGGATTGACCATCTCCTCCGGTTTGATGAGCTGTTAGCAGAGAGAAAAAGGATGTTTATTTTGGCTGACTAATGCACTGGGTGGCTCACAGTTTGCCTCTCGTAGGCTATAGCAAGGAAGAAGAATAGCTTCGTTTTAGGAGCCCACCGAGTGCAGTGTCCTTGATCCTTTTCTCCGAAGCTTATACATATTGTATATGTACAGCCGGCGAAAAAGAACTTTGAAAGTCCACGCATTCTCTCGCAGTGGTTTGGCTCGAGAGAGAGAGAAAAAAATGACTCTTTCCCACCGATCAAAAAATCCTTGAATGGACACACCCGCACGAAATGTCGTCGTAAATCCTGCTTATACACTATATATAACAATTGAGTCATTTGCGCAGTCATTGCCGGTATTTTATTATCTAATAATGACTCTCCATTTAAAAATAGCCAACAGCGGACGACAGCGTAAAGAACATACCTGAGGAATATTGAGCCAGTCGTCAGCAAGACCCATGGCTTCGGAAGCATTCTGCGCGGCATCCGTGGGATTCCAGTCCTGCCAGTCGGGGCACAGACCCGGTGCGACAGCGTCGACGAGAGCACCGACTGCTCGTCCGTCGTTCCAGTCGGAGGTAAAGTTGTTGATGGGCAACTCCGGGATCTTGGACTTGATCCAGTTCATGAGACGCTGCTTGGGTGTCGCGCCCTTGTCGTCGCCAAAGTCGTCGCCGTCCCACATGGGCATCGAGATCGAGTAGTGCAGGATAAGCGTCCATATCAGGCCGAGAATTAGCTTGAGCTTACAGTCGACTATGTGCGTGGAGTCTACAAGTAAAAAGTACAAAGGTCGACGTTATTCTTTGCTGAAAACTCCCCTCAATCATAACTTTCTCCAAAGTTACAATATTCATAAATAAAGCTATTTCCATCGCGATCTAGCTATCCTCCCACAACATCTTTCCAAAGGAGAGCCAATATTTATCTCTCTCTCTCCACTCTCTGGCGTTCTTTAACTCGCTATATATAACTCGGAAATTTATCACAGAAAAAGTATGGAAGAAGAGAGTGAGAGGCGTATAACAAGTATTTTCAAACTCCGGAACTCTGCGACATCCATACACTTCAGAAGTCTCTTCTCCTGCGCGAAACTTTCCAGCGACCATCAATCTTCCAAGCCAATACGTGAGTTGCACTCGCCTTTCAGATAGTAATCTGCTGCGCATCGGCAAAAATAATTCGGCAAAAAACGTACATATTCGCAGAACAGCGCTTCACAAGCAACTCGTATCCGCTTTCGATTTATTTACGAAACCGGCGCGAAAAGTAGAAAAGTACAGTTTCGGCTGTGCTCGCCAATTTTAGAAACCGCCCGCGATCATTGTGCAACTCGACTCGAGCGCGATGCTCTTGTTTATTTTCAAATTTTATATATATATGCGCGCTCGCGAGCGTCTCTGTATTGCCTGAACTCTCCGATTTCATCTCTCTTGCCTCTCTTTCATTTTTCGAAAAAACAATTCGTCAGTCTTGCGACCTGACTCAGACTCACGCGCGTGTGGAAATACAGCGGAAAGAAAAAGCTGCGTCGAAGACTATTTTTGATTCGTAAGCGATCACGCGAAGAAACGACGTTCGCTGTATTTTATATTATAAAAAAAAAAAAAAAAAAAAAAAATCATACGGGCGTTGTCGCGCGAAACTCATCTCTTGGAGAGTATTCAAATCATGATTCACGCTGCCGATGATGCAGTGAAACCTACGTACACTGGGGTACAATGTGTTACTTCACGAAGGCGATTATGCGCGCGAAAGCCTCGATAATTTCGGTTTATTATTGGAGCGTGGAGAATCCCGTTAATGGCGACGGGTGAAAAGATGAATGGGACGCAATTGGCAGCGTCGCGAGGATCTCGTTACTATTTCGGTGTTTATTGCACGCTTTATTTCGGGATACCGCGAGAGGATTTTGGATATCATAGAGTCGAGTCTCTCTACTACTAGGAAAGTGTTGTTTCTCAGACGAGATGCTAATTATTGAAAATAGATGACGATGCAATGATTCAAGCGAGTCTCTCACGAAACTCAGCTGAATATTGACCTTATGTTTATTTTAAGACGTTACACCGAGCACACTGATGTCACGTATATGCACGGGACGTCTCTTTACTCACGCTATCAAAAACGCTCTCTGCGTAATGGCTTATACGCGCTCGTTGTTTTTGCTCAGAAGTGTTTGTGTAAGACACGACGCGTAATTAAATTCAACGATCTATATTGTCTCCGCAATCGTCAAGGAATGCCGAGGAGTGAAAAAAATTCTCAACTGATTGGCCGATTAAAGCTAATGATTAATAATGCAAAAAAAAAACTATGCGCTAGCAGAGAGTTTCCGAGTAAGATTGACGACGAATTGATCGACGCGATGAAGATTCAATTCGAATTTCAGAAGAAGTCAAATGAATCAGACGGTGTTTATTGATGCAACGCCCACGCAGCCTCCTCGATGCACAGTTGGATTCGAGTTGTCGAAAGGGTTCGATGCACTTGTGAAACCAAAGAGTCGCATGTACGTTTGTATTGTAACGGTGTCCAATGTCCAGGACGAGCCCTCGCGAGCGAATGGGCACAAAAGGTTTCGCATTACCAGCTTCCCACGCACACTCGTACAATAGAGCCTTGGCTAATGCTTCGATATTACCTAATTGGCTGATGCTCGAAATTTCCTTCATTCATAAATTTTCTCGAGGAGGCGTGCGTTTGTGTACACAGTTTGCCCGGTAATTGCTTCCCATCCCATAAAAGCTTTGAGATAAGCTTTTTTTACAAATAAACGCGCTTATTAATTGAATTATTAGTATATAAAATCGATCGAATATGGAAAGATTCTCATTCTCGAGATCTTGAAAGCGGCGATTCTATTAAGGCTTTCATTCGAATAGGAGAGAAAGATCAAACCGGAGCGATTCAAAGAAGCTGAAAAGAAGCTTTGGCATAATGAAGGGGCGAAGAAAGTAACGTTTACTGAAAAGGTCCTCGAGGTATAGCGGGGAAGAAAAAAAAGAGAAATCAGAACTCCTCTGCGCGGCGAGTCTCGAGAATCTCATTAAGGAACTGAATGGTCCTCGAGGTCGACTGAAGTATCAAGCTTGATATCGACTCCAAAGGAATAACAACGTTTTGGAATAAACTCAAGAATTAGCGAAAACCTGAGACTGAAAAATTCCTCCTCAGAGCGCACGTGTTCAAACATAAATTTTTGATAAGATTTTTCTTGGATGACGCTTCGAGTAAATTGATGATGATTAAAGTTTGGTGTATAAACACGGTAATTACATATTTTCGCGCGATAAGAATAATGATTCAGTCGGGGTACAGTAATGCATTCAAAATTGGGCCAGGCCATTCAAAGCTTCAAAAGCTTTCATTCTATTAAAACGACGTCGTGTGTAAGTGGTTTAACGCGTGTTTTTATGGAAATTACCAAGCCGTCTCGTTGAATCGCATAAAAGTTCCAAATAGGAACAGTAAACTCGTCGTTTCGCGATAAAGAACAATCGTTCGTCTATAACTACGGCATTCAAAGTGAAATTGTACACGGCGCTTTTTCTGCGACTCTCGCGCTATTTATAGCTGATTCTAGCGCAATTTTAGGCGCTGCTGATCATATACACATATTGTATTTCCGTCATTCGCGCAAGTTGAGTCACTCACCTCTGCGGTGGTTGTACTATGCCGAGCGACGGCAGAGATCACGATTGAATCATTTGCCAAGTATAGCCTTGGCATTAATTTACGAACGCGCGGCGAGATTCCTGTAAACAAGTGTATTTAACGGCCGTGTTCGTCTGATGTCTTTTCGACGAAAAACCGCAATCTTTTTTTGGATATATACGATGATTCCGTGTGCATTCTCAGAGTTTACCGTCAGTTGAATTTTTAACGAAATCAAAAACTGTCACGAGAAAATCACTTTACACACGTTACATAAAAATTAAGAAAAAAAAGCGAATTACATCCATTTTAAGTATAGGCTACTCACGGCAGTGCACGTGCCCCTGAGAGATCGCGCGCATGACATCACGCTAAAAAAAAAAAGTCCGTAATACCAAGAGAAAACAGTGCAATCTCGCACACTTTCCACAACTGGCCAATTGCATTAATCCAATAACAAAAGCGGCAGTCTCCGCTCGCGCGCGAAAATAAACAGCAATGACATCACGATACCCGCGTATAAACGTATATACACGCACTCCCTCGGCTTCTTAATATATTAATTCCATATAGAGAAGTAGCAGTAGCTACTCCCGGAGTCATCAAAGTGTGAGCGCGGTTGCGCGCTCGCGTACGACCTCGATGACGGCATTGAAGCCGTGCTGTAAGTATACGCGAGGCTGTATAGCTATATGCTCAGCGCCGGCATCGCTTATATACATGTATATATGTGTGCTCAGCGCGAGTTTAGACGATGACGTCACCGATCGCCCAGCGATTACCTCAGCGGCGGTTGCGAATCTTTCTGTTTCGTTTTATCAATTTTTTTCTTACTTTTTTGGGGACCGCTTTCGTTTGGGCGGAGGTCTCGAATCGACGGGAGTGTGTGTAGTATATAGGCTCGAGTTGGCTTATCGGTCCGCGCGGCTACCGATGATTAGCCGGCGCTGATAAATCGTCGATAAATGTTGGTATTTCGGCAGCGTATTCCAGAGAGAGAGAGAGGGCCGACTAATTTTTTTTTTTTTCGAAAAATACCCGTTTCGCCTTCTCGAACATTCTACCTTTCAGCTTCGATGACACAAGATCTCCGCGCACAATCCGATCATTCAAGTCGAGCCTAAAGTGTCAATGCACCTGCAAGATGTGGCACGTCGGCTTTGACATTGCCAAAAATCGCCGTTTAAAAATACGCGGGGAGGAAAGCGCGGCGTCTCGACGCGCGCAGTAACCGTCAACAAGTGGCCATTCGAAGCACGTGTCGAGAGCTGGCGCACGCGTTCTGACCGATTAGCTATGCAATTTTACACGTAGACACACGTACACGAACTTATCTTGCTCGCGCTTCACTAGGAATTTCACATAATGGGTTGTGGCGCATATATGCAACACAATGCATTTGTGCGTGAGAAGCTGACATTCCGGGAGTGGGAGGAAAGCCAACGGGGCAGTAGCATCAGCCTCCCGGGCGAAATAATCGATCCGCGGACCTGCGCGTATACACCTCTTCTAGTCATCTCTTACTCGCTCGCCTCTTTCTCTATGGACCGAGTCTCTCTTTCTCTCGTGTAATTACGCTGGGGGTTTTGATGAAAGTGAAAAGGTGTCAGGCAAGCTATGTAAGAGATAGTGCGCGGGCTTATTCCAAGGAGGGTCACTGGGTGTGACCGTTTTACGAGACGAACGAGAGAGAGAGAGAGGAGGAGAGAAAATAAATTGTTCGGATGGATGGAATAGCTGAATGCGTTGGAATACACGGCAATTAGATCCGCGCGTTGTTTTATCGACGAGTAGATAGATACCGAGACCGGTCAGACGCTTGGAGGCACGTTTTATGCAAATTAGCAAATCGCGAACCTTCATTTCCATAGATTGAGGAATATTTCAAACAAACAACTTTGAACGTTGCAGTATACAGAGGAAATTAGAAACAATAGTTACAGCTCTACTTTTTAATCAAATCCGAGTCGATCGTTTCTCAATGAAAAAGCCGCTCTCCGAGACGATATGTATTATAGGGCCGCAGTACATGTGCGCGCACGACGACTACCTATACTGCCCGCGATTTATTGTTTACATGCTCGCGACGCGACCTCTCGAGGACCCGTGTGCGCTGCGTGCGCTATAATGCGATAATAGCTACACCGAATTAGCTTTGCACACGCGGAATTGATAATGGAGTTTTCGAGATTGAGCGTCTCTTAATTTTTTCCTCGACGATGATGATGTCACCGCATCAAGAACTCGGGACGATCAGCCGTTTGTAATACACGAGTATACATTGTGCGAAAGAAACAACAATATAAGCAAGAGCTTGTCACAGAAGGATATTCTCTGATCGACCTACCGATGTTAACGATGCGAATGCCCTGGTTCTCGAGGAACTTGAGCGCCACGGAGACGTTCTCGAGCTTCTGCGACCTGAAGGTCGGCTTCTTGTTGTGTTTGGGTAGCCTCTTCTGGGCCAAGACCTCGATGAGGCCAATGAGTTTCAACCCATCGGACAGATCGCTCTCGAGATCCGAGATGTGATTGTTGGCACATTTGAGATGCTCGTTGGCCCAACGAGTGAACGTATTCTGCTGGATCCTTTTCCACTCGGCGTCCTCGGCCAGCTCGCGCTCGACCATCTCGTTCTCCTCCTGCTCGGCCTGCGAGCTCTCGCACTTGACTGACTTATCATTCTCATTCATTTTATCGGCCAGCCAGGTACACTGCTGCTGCTGCTGCTGCTGCTGCTGCTACGGCTGCCTTCTGACACGGTCTAGCTCTGTCCTTGTTGGCGCTAGGATTCCTAGCTGGTGTGCGTATATGTGTGTACTCGTTGAATGGTGGGGCACAACCGGCGCGCGCACTTTGCTCTCCCTGACTCCGTATGCTCGTTTGTGTGGGTGAGAGATGTCCCGCGGTACTGTCGGGATCTGCAGCGATGTAGGCCGGGTGGATGACGATGCAGGCGCGCACGTGCTGCTGCTGTTGCTGGAAGTAGAAAAAAAAAAAAGTTACGAACTTTAATAGGATACTGATAAGCTAGCGGTAGATTCTATCAGCCCCTATCTCTGTGTCTATATGCATATTCTCGTCGAGAAATTCGGCCTGTTTCAAAACCCGGCGCTCAACTCTTTCGCCCATGTATTCTTAGCTCTTGCATCGGAGCCGCCAAAGCTACGTAATCCGGTATTAATGACTTCTTCTTTATTTTCCCTCCGTGTAGCATCGAGCATCTCATCGCTTCTACAGTCTTATTCGAATTCCCCGATAAAAACGAGCAGACTCCAAAATGTGGAGCGCGAAGGCCACGCGCGGCGAACAGAAAATTTTCCTGTTTTCTAAAGAACACGATGGAGAGTGGGTAAGTAAGTATTTTTAACTTGCTAAGATCAACACCAGCGCGACCGGATCTTCTCTAGGATATCGAGAAAGCTTATACGAACGCTCTTACAATCTGTGTTATTGCCGCAGTATAATAATCACGCATACACGATGTCGCAATCGACGTACAGTTATGTAAAACTTGTTTGCGAAAATTGCACTTCCATTTGGGTATATTTTACGAGTTTGGCCCAATTCTTCGTGAGAGCAGTCGAGTCGACGGATGATTTATCACGTCCTAATAAGCTGAAGCTGTATATGCGGTATCGACGCTTCGGTTAAGTCTTTGTCGAGTGCTACGAGTCGATGGCCCAATAACAGGAAACAATTAAGACTCTTACGCGATGATTCGCCTGATTTGAATCCACTCGAGTTAATTAATATCCTCGACACGTCACGCAGTGTACATAGCATATATAAAAGTGGCAGCGCGAATCGCATCTTTGACCGAGAAAACGCTCGAAAAAATATCATTCAGCCATTGGCCGTTTGCCACTCGGCGCAATTAATTTTCGCTCCCGAAATATATCCCGCGATATGAGGGAATATATGCGGGAATGCATTATACCTAGCCCAGAAATCGTTGGGCAATTTTTTCTTTCCATTTCGCCTCTGTCTTCTGTCATCACTCTACGTGAATTACGAGCGCGACGTGTGTTACGCCTATACCTATACATTAATACAAGCGCGTTTCGCGCTCTGGACATATAAATAAAACGGTATACAAAAAGATACGGGAACGTGACGATTTCGCTTGGACGCGCGGCGCGGAAAAATTAATTTTACAATGTGTGTAAATTATGCGCGCGGGAATTTCGAATAAAACGTAGTAGATCTTGGCACTGGGCAACAAAACAATTCGCTATATTCTCGGGAAGAGTAGTGTAAAGCGTCGGGGACCGAGATCTAGAAAGTTTTGACGTGCGTGTAATTTTACGAGCGACGAATTTCTCGGCCGGATTGTAAAACCGTATACGAGGCGCAATTGTGTCACTATCCATAAGGTGACAAGAATTAACTTCAAACACTTTTTATCACTCGTGAAATTCGAATTAAAAGAGTTACATACATTCGAAACTTCACTATATACATCCCACGAAAATTTGACGAACAATTATTTTCCATCTTTAACAAACTTCAGTCTACCCCCTCGAAGCTCTTCAAGCTCCTTTGATCGCGCGTTCTATACATCCGCACTCGAGTACAAACACCATCTTATGATACACAGGCCGCAATTAGCATACGAAAAATCCAGCACCGCAATAACTCATCGCTCGCTCGCGTCCCTATAGAAACGGCGCATCCCAACGTACAGCCAAAAGGGAAAGAACAACAGCACAGAAAAGAAAGCGTCTCTCGTATATACCTCAGAAGCACACTCGGTTGAGCACTGCACGTAAATTAAAAAAAAAAAACAACGATAACAATTCGTATCTCTGGTGTAAATCTCGCGAAAGCCCGGCGAAGCTCTTCGGGAGATCGGCGCTGCACTGCACACACACTGTACTCCGACTTGTCGCCGATGCGAAGGCGAATGCGACTCTGACTGAAGTTCTCCAAGAATAGTTCGCGGCGGTCCCTCTGCGCGTTTCGCCCCCGAGGAAGAGCGTGCGAGCGCAAGAGAGAGAGAGAGAAGCAGACCGGTATATATATATATATATATATATATATATATGCGCGCGCGTATATAGGTGTGTACGCATACGGACGAGTGTGTGCGGAGGAGAGAAGAGAGCCACCGGGGGGTTTCATATGCGCGTGGAGAGTAGGTATATACGAGAGCGAAAAAAAAAAACGTCTCGGCGAATTGAGCTGCAGACGAGTGTCCCCACGAATGCATAATATCACCGGCGAAGAAGATTCGCTCATTGTGCTTCGTGTTGTTCTTTTTTTTTTGGCACGCGCGAAAGCTGAATTCTCGAGCTTGATACAATATTTGTTGCCATCCTATTAGTCACGAGAACATTACATACAATGCCAATGCACGACGAAATTTCTGAAAACGCACGTGTGTTTGTTTTATAGCGATACATTGATTCAGCGGGAATGATATGCGCTATACGTGTATCGTTATTGCTTCTTACTCAGAGGACTAAAATATGCTTAATGAAACATAACGTATTCGTCATTCGCGAAGAATCGTGCGATAGTACATGGTAGAAGCTTTCGAGTTACGTCCGGTTTAACAACTGTATTGTAAAATTGGCTGCGTTTTAAGTAGAACGAGCTCGCAGCTCGGCGAGACTTACAGAGATCTTTTCAAGCGTACATTTTTTGATTGATAAGCATGTGTTCAATTATGTAATTTGATAGCTTGAAATCATCAGTTTTGAAAGTTTCGAAAACATTACGTGAAAAATATCGTATAACAAGCGACATCCAACTTATAAAATTAGCAGTATCAGTACAATCCAGACTTTAAAAAAAGCGAACACCTCTTCAAAGACTAAAATTAATCGCCCTTGCGTCACAGCGTCGAAGCGGCGCGCGATTACCCTGTAGAAAGCGAAAAAAACGACGTTACACACTCATAAAAAAAGATCAACTACCAGACGAGCGTGAGTCTCGCGCATTTTTTTCGTACATCCACAGTAGAAGTGCGAGAATTCGCCCAGTGGGCCATCAGCCTATTATTGTTCTCGCGCTTCGTCTTCCCGCCCACGCGCCGCTTTTCCCGAAAATCCGTGGTATACATCAGGCCTAGCCGAGATTCTCTCCCTCTCGCTCGCGCGCCAAAAATTCGGCCCGCGAAGAAAAGGAGAAACAAGCGAGGCCGCGCTTTTTAAAGAAATTCACCACGTAATCCCCCGTGACCTGCTGGCCCACTAAAGCCGTGCGCTCGCACGCTCGTGTAAAAGAGTGTACGCACGTATACATACAGACACGCGAAAGTCAGCTCAAAATCGCGCAC
Organism: Pteromalus puparum; assembly: GCA_012977825.3. Taxonomy (NCBI): domain Eukaryota; kingdom Metazoa; phylum Arthropoda; class Insecta; order Hymenoptera; family Pteromalidae; genus Pteromalus; species Pteromalus puparum. The sequence goes on from CM053169.1 coordinate 3,329,473, forward strand.
CGTATATGGCCCTACGACGCCACCACACTCGATCGAGTGTACACGCAGGTATATCACACATCGGCACAGTCTTCCTCTTACTCCGGCGTAATGCGTCGCTGATACACTTCGTAATATGGGGGCCCGATCGCGTCAACAGCTCCGCGCAGAAGACCATAAGCGGCCAAAGAGCTGCTGACCGTCGCCGGCCTCCTGTTTATCCATTTCTGCCAGGCGCAGCTGTCCTTCTCTCTCTTCTTGTCGATGTTTACTAGAAAAATCAATTTGCTTCAGGTCCGACGAGTTAACGATCTTTCAGGATCGAGTCTTGCTCCGTGGACAGCAGCGTGGTGTTTTTCTTCGATTTGTTTTTTTTTTTTTTTGCAAAAGAGGAAAATTAAATTAAGGAGAGAAAACGATATTCGACGGCGAATATATCGGTCACGCAGCCTGCAAGTTTGCGAAATTGGAAAGAAAGTCCGATTTTTTTCAGGAAGAAAGTCTGACGAGAGTCTATAATACGGACACGCGGAATGACTTTAAATAGAGCGAGCGTATACATCGCTCCACGAGTGCGATCAACACTAAAAAGACGTCTCGCGCGTAAATGGTTATCGCTCTCGGCGCGTTTCCACTGACGTGTGATAAATATCAAAGTCCTGCGGCCGGATGAGCGACAATTTGACACGTCGAATCTCTCTCATTTTGGTAACAAAACATTTATTTCAAAAAACGCTATATAGTCTTATCTTATGTAACTAGAAACAATGAGTCTCGCTCTCGTCTCGTTTTTAACGTCAGGTCCTTAAAAGTGTTTTGCGTTAAAATGTGAATGAAGGGAGCTGAATGATGACGATATGGCACTGGTTCTGATTTGATGATCCATGGTCATGATCACGGGAATGATATGCCAGTCTTTAGTCAAGTTAAAGGAACGTATTGAACTATTGCGACATTTTGAGCTTCATGTCATTGTGCCCTTCTTCACTTTGCAATCTGTAAAAGTTTGCTGATATGATTAACAAGAACATCAGATGTTTTTATCCGATATTGGCTTATAATCACTTTTTGATCGAGGCGACTGCCTTTTTCGCAGCCTCGTCCAGATCGTTGGCCGTCAAAATCGGCAGACCAGACTCGGCCAAGATCTTTTTGGCTTCGTTTACGTTTGTGCCTAGAATATGATAAAAAAATCATCGTTAAAGCATTATTCATTAATATAAGCCTGATAGCCGTACAATAAGTTATTTACCTTCTAATCTAACAACAAGAGGAATTTTAAGACCCAAATTACGCGCAGCGGACACTATTCCTTTAGCGATTGTGGCACAATTAACAATACCCCCAAAAACATTAACAAGGATTGACTGCACTTTCGGATCTGTAAATAAATGTTGAATTACATTTTTGTTAAATTTATATACTGAAAGTTTGACTGTCGATAATATATTAAGAATGGTTATATTTTTTTATGAACTAGAAAAACATTCAGACCTTCAGTAAGAATCCTAAATGCTTGATAAACTTGATCTTCCTTAACACTACCACCCACATCCAAAAAGTTGGCTGGAGCTCCTCCATTCAGTTTGATAATATCCATAGTTGCCATAGCAAGTCCAGCTCCATTTACTGTGGAAAAAAATAAAATAAAAACGTTATCAAAATAAGTAAGCACAGGTAGATGAAACTAAGAAAAAAAAATGGAAAAATGCACACCCAAACATCCAATATTTCCATCCATTCCAATGTAGTTCAAGTTGAACTTGGAGGCATCCACTTCTCTTGGATCTTTTTCATTGTTGTCTTCCAGAGCAAAGATATCTTTCTGCCTGAATTCTGCATTATCATCAAATGATATTTTGGCATCCACAGCTACAACTTCTCCATCTTTAGTTTCAACCAGAGGATTAATTTCAACCTGAAGAGCATCAATATCAACAAAGAGTTTCCACAAGTTTTTCAATTCGTAGACTGCTTTTTGTTTGAGTTTTTCATCTTTGAAGCCTAAAAATTCTGCCACTTCTTTTGCAATCTTATCATCGATACCATAGTAGATATCTAGAGGTATAGTTTTAATCTGCTCTGGAGTTTTTTCTGCCACAGCTTCAATATCCATGCCACCAGCAGGGGACGCTATCAGAACAGGTCCATTGTGTGATCTGTCCATAAGTATACAAACATATGTTTCCCTAGCAATATCTACAGATTCCGCAATCATAATTTTTTGAACCAGAATACCATCTTTGGAAGTTTGCTTTGTAATCAAACGATGGCCCAGCATACTTTTCACATATTCTGCTACTGCTTTCTTACTATAAAATAAAGAAAATTATGAAGGCTATTTTTTAGTGGCCAAATATACAAAGAAAAATGTAAATAAACTTACTCTTTGGTAATTTTCACACCACCCTTGAAGCCATTGTCAAACCATCCTTTTCCTCGACCTCCAGCTAAGACCTGAGCTTTCACTACATACTCCTGCGCATCTATAATTACATAATAGAAATGAAAACATTTTTTCTCATCTCTGCAGCATCTTTCTCAATCACTTAGCAAAAACAACTGCATATCTCAGCTAGCGCATTCTCTTTCAACATTTTAATATCTTTTGCCGCATGCAGTGAAGAATAAATAAATGTTTCTATAAAATATAAGTAAGCATAGATAAAAATCAAAATGACATACGCAAGGTCTCCAAAGCATTAGGTGTTTTCTGTAAATCGTCAACAATAGCAAAGTTCTGGACCGAAACGCCAGAATCGCGCAGCAACTCCTTACTCTGGTACTCCAGTAAATTCAACCTTCTCACAGGAACGATTCCGAATTGCGAGAGACTCTTCAGGGTTTTTACAGACCCAACGAGGGACTTGCGGACGAGAAAACTTGACATGTTTGTAACCTCAAATAGACTTTTTCTCCCGACGGTTTTCTTGGCTCTTCTATAATTAGTGCAAAAATATGCGAGTGAAAATAAATGTGCTTTGCTCGGAAAAAAAAAAAAAAACGAGTGCAACGCGATAGAGAGAACGTACACTTGAAAAGGAAAGACTTACCAGTTCTGCTTTTATCGCCGGCAAGAAACGATTCAAAAGCAAGATAAGTACCGGGGTCGCGGAGGGCGATTCTTCAACGAGTTGCTGTCTACATGTGTGAGTTTAAGCACATGTATACAGTCTCGGCACACCGCACGCACAAGCTAGGCACTTTCACATGGAGGCGGGAGACGAAGGAGTTTATCCGGTCTTGTGCGCATGCGCTATAGAGGCAGTGCCCGCAAACTTGACACGCCGAAAAAACATATGGCGGGCGTGAGCCAGGTATATGGTATATGGATGACGGGTTAAAGGTCCGTATGTGTTGACATACAATTACTGGCTGATTTTCGTCTGTTTTCCGCGGCTGCACTAAGCTGCTGAAGACTATAAAGGCCACAATGTCGCCTAAAGAGGGTAGTGACGTTGAACCAGAGGAGGTTCCTGTACCGGAGCAGAAGGTCTACTCCCTGGAAAGTGAGTTGATGCTCTGTATTTTTCTTTAACCTCAAACTATATTCAATTTCTCTCCATATGTTGTCCTCAATCTCCAATAAGGTTTATAACGTTTAAAGTAGTTTGCGTATGCTATTGTATTCCGCTACATCTGCCATGTGATTTCAGTACTGAAGATTATCAAGGAAGCGCAGCAGCAGCACGGTCTGAGACATGGGGATTACCAAAGGTACAGAGGCTACTGTTCAAGGCGTCTACGACGTCTGCGGAAGGTGCTCAAAGTACCCCAGGGTGACAGACGCCATTTCAAACGCCGTGACGTGATCGCTCCTATGGTCACTGACGACAAGTTTTTGCAAATTCCATTGACAATGGCTGAGCGAGCCTGGAGCTATGCCATGCAACTGCGCCAGGAGTCCAACACTGAGCCTCGCAAGAAGTTTCACTTGGTTTCAAGACTGAGAAAGGCTGGGACTTATGCACTAGAACTGCAGAATCTTATTGAAGTAAGTTCATCTGATAGTTTTCTTTTATAATATAGAGTCTTCGTTAAGATGTATTAATAGTTGCTAACTACAGGTTGTTTAGAGAAACTTGTATATTTAATAAAGATTAATATTGCAGAACATTGACTGTGATCCAAGAACAAAACTGGAGGCTCAAGCCTATGTTGCTTATATTCAGGGATCTATAAACTTTGAATTGCAAAATTGGGCCCCAGCAATGGAAAATTTCAAAAAAGCTCAAGTTGTTTATGAGAATCTTGCTAAAGCATTGCCAGAACATGAACAGCTTATTTACAAGGCAAGAGTTGAAGAACTGGCACCAAATTTAAGATACTGTGCATACAATATTGGTGACACCACTGCTATAGATGACCTTATGCAAATGAGAGGTAAATTAAGTGGAGATCTGCTCAGTAACTTGGATTCTCTGATTACACAAACTAGAGAGAAGCAAGCTAGCACAGAGGAAGTATTATGGCGTGGAAAGTCTTGTGGAACACCTCCACCAAAGGCACAGGCACTACTTATGGCAGATTCTAGATTAAACAACACATTGGACAAAGCTGATGGGAATCAAGCTAAGGTTGACATTTTGGAGGCTCACTTGATAGATTGCAAGGATGCCATTGCTGCTGTTCGTGAAGAATTCAAAACTGATTTGAAGAACAAGGATAGTGACAAGGCACCTCAACACTTACTATCTTATTTGCAATATATCAGACTTTCACGGACATTGGAGAGAAATTTAATTTTAGTTAAGATTGCTGAGGGATCTGAGAAAGCTAAGTCTCAAGATATTGTACGTCTGTATGAAGCTGCCCTTCATAATCTTGTTGAGATGTCACAGCTGCAAGATGATGAGAGTTTCTTACAAGAGCATGATGCTAAAACTAAAAGCTACAGAGCATTCCGTTGTTTCTACATGGCCAAATCTATGGCCAATCTGCACAGATGGCGTGAAGCAATGGCTCTGTATCAGAGATCATTGCAGCATGTCAAAGATGCTATGGAACACAAAGCACTTCTACCTACAACTTTGAAGAATGACTTGGTCAAACTAGAATCATTAATTGAAGGTGCACAATGTGCAGCTCATGCACACAGTGTCTTGGAAGAAGGCCAAGAGGAAGACATAGGTATTAATAAGCAAGTTAAGAGCAAAAAAGTGCTTTCAGAAAGACTACACGAATATGTAGAGGATCAAGCATTATTGACCAAACAACCAAATGTTTGTAAGTTACCACCGCCAATGCAGAGTATTCCATGCAAACCGCTATTCTTTGATTTGGCATTCAATATGATTGAATTTCCGGATCTGTCAGATAAATTACAAGAGAAAGATAAGAAGGGTGAAAAGGGTGGAATTGCTGGATTGGTCAAAGGACTTTGGGGCTGGGGTGGCAAATAAAGTTCGTTTGTTTTCGACTGTCATAATATATTTGAAACGTAAATGGAATATATTTTTTGTTTTATGATTTTTTAAGCATTGTATTGAGATCGTTATTACTGTAATAAATAAATTTTCACTTTTCAAAACAGGATCGAATGCGCACGTGTATTATACAATCCATATATATATACCTAATCTATACATATATACATTAGCCGTTAAACTTTCTGCAGTTGGTAGCAGTGCAAAACAGCACATGTGAATATGTGATATGTGAACTTCTATATAGCAGTAGCATTTATAGCCAGTTCTTTATCACACGCGGCAACGGTTTCTCGTTTACGCATTTCGCCGGTCATTTATTGTAAAAAAAAGAGTTGATTTACGTCACAAATCAGTACTTTTTTTATCAAGTTTTCTGTGGCATTATAAATTATTTTAAAAAATACAAAATGAAGATTGATTTAAAAGACTTAGCTGTCGAATTGTATGATGTTGGTGCTGTAAAATATGGAAATTTTACAACAAAAGTAGGACTCCAAACTCCGATCTACATTGACTTAAGAGTCATTATTTCTTATCCAGAGTTATTGGTAAGTTTTAATTTATTTTTTTTTGTTCTGCTATCATTAAAAACTAATTAAAACGGTGTAATTCAAAATTAAAATATTTTGGGGAGGTTAACTACTTACTACATTAAATTATTCTTTTAAAAATGTTCAACATTCACGTAAACTTTTATTTAATTATTTTTTTAGCGTCGCATTTCCGAGTCACTTTTTAATCTCGTGGATAAAAAGGAGTTCAACCATGTGTGTGGAGTGCCCTATACTGCCTTGCCTATAGCAACAGTAATTTCTACAGAATCTAATATACCTATGATAATAAAAAGAAAAGAAGCCAAGTCCTATGGAACAAAGAAAATGATAGAAGGAGTTTTCAAAGCTGGAGATACTGCTTTAATAGTAGAAGATATTATCACAAGTGGCTCGAGTGTCATTGAAACTGTGAAAGACTTACAGAGTGAAGGCCTCAAGGTCAACACAGCCTTGGTAATTGTTGATAGAGAACAAGGAGGTAAACAAAATCTAGAAAATGCTGGAATTATAGTGAAAAATCTTTTTACAATAACAGAATTAATTGGCTATTTGCAAGAGGCTGGAAGATTAAACGAAGAATCTGTAAAAGTTGTAAAAGATTATATCACATCAGTTAAAGCACCATTGAAAATAAAAGACGGTTGCAATCGTCTTACACAGAATTTTCTTGAAAGGGCTAAAATGGCCAAAAATGCAGCAGCTGCAAAGTTATTTAGATTAATGTCTGAAAAACAGACTACATTGTGTTTGGCTGCTGATTTTACAAAGAGACAAGAAATCATTGATCTTGCTAATGTGGCTGGACCACATATTGCTGTTTTAAAAATTCATGTAGATATCATAGAAGATTTTGATAAAAACTTTATCCAGCAGTTAAAAAGCATAGCCACTAAATACAACTTCTTAATAATGGAAGATAGGAAATTTGGTGATATTGGTCAAACTGTATCTTATCAATATAGAAATGGAATTTACAATATTGCTGAGTGGGCTGATTTAATCACTGCTCATCCAGTTTCTGGCAAAGGTGTGATTCAAGGAATAAAGCATGGTCTTCATGGAATTTCAGAAGATAGAGGCGTTTTCATAGTAGCAGAAATGTCATCGGAAGGAGCACTTACTACAGGGAATTATCTCACAGCTGCAGTTTCAGACTCTAAGGACTCTGATCTGACTAGTGGATTTGTTTGCCAAAATAATATATTTGACGATGCTGGACTTATACAGCTTACACCTGGTGTTCAACTTGCTAAATCTACTGATGATTTAGGACAAGTATACAACACTCCACAAGATGTTGTTAGCAAAGGTGCAGATTTGATTGTAGTTGGTCGTGGTATCACTCTTGCTAATGATAAATTGAGTGCTGTTTTAGAGTACAAAAAAGTTCTCTGGGAAGCTTATGAAGCTAGAATAAAACAAGAATAAACAAAAATATTTTTTTTATTAGTTTTGCAGTAAGCTGAACTTTAGATGTATTGTTTTAGAAAAACGGGTACTACAATAAATAATTTAGATAGATTATTCAAGTAAATCATGAATGGCAAATTTTTAATAATTAATAATAGCTTATTTACAATAAAACAGTTAATCTTTTTGTGTTATAAACAATGCTAATGCAGATATGAAAATATATATTTTTAATGAATTTCATTGTAATAAATACACCTCTAATATTTTTTAAACATAATTTGTTTGTTTACAAAACAACAAAAATATACTCTATTTTATATTTTTGTATACAAGAAATAATTTTATAGTACAAGTGTGTAAAAAATCGCGCTTATGTAAAATAAACTTTAGTATGAAAGTCTACAACTTTGTTATGCTTCTTTACTTTTAGTTAATTCCTCTACTAATTTTCGAAAAACCTGTGCTACTTGACTATCTGGAAACATTTTTAAAACACTCTGACCTTTGTCTGCTAATCTACCAATCGTTGGATCGATTGGTATTCTAGCTAGGAAAGGAACTTTTGCCATTTCTGCAAGACAAACACCACCATTGGATGAGAATATGTTTGTACACTCCTAAAAAATGATAATTCAGTCAGAAAGTTAAATAAAGAATTCAATAATTATTTATCAAATAGAATCAACTCACTGTACATGTAGGGCAAACAAAACCACTCATATTTTCAACAATTCCAACAATAGGGATGCCGGTTTTTCGGCAGAATGTAATTTCTCTCATGACATCGTCAACTGCCACTGCCTGTGGTGTAGTAACAATGATTGCACCATCACATTTGACATTTCTGAAATAATTTGCAATTGAAATTGTTTTACTTGTATCATAATTAGTATTCTCATTTCAGTTTGTTTCCTTTGTTTAAACACCTGTGTGTCTAAAAAACTGACCAAAGGCTTATCAATTGTATGACTCTGAAGCTATTTATCTCTGCTAATTTTTTTCACTGTGGAATCACATGACTCTCACTCATTATCACGTGTGCCCGATGTTACTCAAGTCACATGTGATTGTTTTACTCATTATCAATACAAAATTATGCATACTCTACAAACATAAATTATATTTCTTTTTAAATAAATTGATTTTATTACAAAAAATTTATACATAAAATGATGAATAAACCTTGCTTGGATTTTAAATAATAAAATTTTAATTATAATTTTATATTTAACTAAAATATTTAAATATTTCTTATTAACTATAATGCTTTTTAAATAAAAACTCACCGTAAATTTTCCATGACTGTTATGTGTTCATCTGAAGTGCCTGGTGGAGTATCGATTATAAGGTAGTCGATGTCTTGCCATGCCACATCTGATAAAAATTGTTTAATCATACTTGTCTTTTTAGGACCTCGCCATACTACACTATCTCCTCTATTTTTTAATAAAAAGCCTATTGACATGACAGCTAGTCTTTGATCATTGTCTGCAAAAACTGGTACCCATCTGTGCAATGAAATACATGATTTTAAATCTGTTTTACAAGTATACTTAGTTAATTTATATTTAATTACCCATCATCTGATTGGTGGACATCTTTGTCTTCCAGATTTAACAAATATGGAATGCTAGGTCCACATAAATCAACATCCAGAATTCCTACCTGCAATATTAAAATACTTTTAGTTTTGCCAATAATCACAATGAATTTTGAAATTGTTATTATTATAAATATAATTTACTCGATAAATATATGAATGACTACTGAAAAATATCATACAATTATTCTATTCATAAAAAAACGAACAGTAACATTTTTGATTGTCATTTAAATTAAAATGCAAGAACTTCAACAATCGTATCCTCAACGTATTTATTTTTTTGCAAATTCAATTTGTTATACTTGAAATTTGCGAAAAAAACATAACCTTAATTCGAAAGACAAACAAATACTCACTTTAAAACCAGACTCTTTGAGGGCGAGGGCTAATTGCGAGCTGACAGTGGATTTGCCAACTCCGCCTTTACCGGAGAGTACCAAAAACACGTGCTTCACGTTTTCCAGCATGTTATTATGTGTATGCACTGCTTTGCAAAGAGAAACGAAATATGTAAATGCTTGGCAGCAATGGCAGCTCTTCACCGCACCACCAACCTCTATCGCGGCTTTTATATATTGCAGTTGAACACAAACACCGGGACCGCGCTGACGCATATATATACTTATATATATATATACTTATATATATATATATATATATATACACACGATACAGGGAGACCGCACTGGAATACTGATACACACTCACGTTCGCGGATCAGCTGACAGCTGATCAGTATCGAATGTAATCACAGCCAAAATGTGTATTTATGGTAAAATACTTTTGCGCCTTTTGTTATGCACATGAAAGAGAGAAATTTCGCACTCCTAGTGGTTTACTACTGACAATTAAATCGGTAATATAATTGCAGGAGAAAAGTTCGATTGCTTTAACATAGATTGGTAAGGTTATTTGGTTTTAAAATATAATAAATGTATATAATGTATTCTTACAAGTTATTTGCCACTCTCACAATTACTAAAAACATTCTGGAAGATAAATTATTTGTATTTAATAAATGTGTTGTACACAATAGTTATAATATAATAATATGTTTTGCAGAAAAATTCAATTATATTTATTTAAAATGAGGAGAAAACCAGGAGTTGGAGCAATTCATAAACAGAAATATGAACAAGAAAGATACAGGGATAAGGGAACAGAACTTCAAGAGAATCAGTTTGAGCAGATGACTAAGCAAATGGAGACTTTTCGAATAAATTTGGAAGAGTTCGCTTCAAAGCACAAGAATGAAATAAAAAAGAATGCACAGTTTAGGCGACAGTTCACAGAGATGTGTGCATCAATTGGAGTTGATCCTTTGGCATCGGGAAAAGGATTTTGGTCAGTTTTAGGAATTGGTGACTTTTATTATGAAATTGCAGTTCAGATTGTGGAAGTCTGTCTTGCAACAAACTACAAAAATGGAGGCTTGATATCTTTGGATGAGCTTAGGGATCGTTTAGTTCGAGCAAGGGGTCGTCGTCAAGAGCATCAAGAGATAACAAATGAGGACCTGTTAGCATCAGCTAAAAAACTCAAGATACTGGGTAATGGATTTTCGGTTGTGCCTATTAGCAAAGGAAAATATTTAGTGCAATCTATTCCTGGAGAATTGAGCATGGACCACACAGCAGTTTTGCAACAAACCAGTAATGCTGGAAATGCATTTATGTCTAAGTCAATATTACAAAAAGAATTGAAGTGGGAGGGTGAACGAGCACAGAAAGCATTGGACCACATGGTTAAAGAAGGATTGGCCTGGATAGATTATCAAAATGAAGAAGAACCACTTTATTGGTTTCCCAGTTTGTTTACAGCTTGCATTGCTTCAAAAACATAGGAATTTATATAGGTATTTGGTGATAAGTTTATTGTCTTATGTTTCAACTTTTTTGTAACTTTTTTTTTATTACTACTTTTGAATACCTTGGACTATTGTAAATTCTCCAGTTCCTAAAATTTTCAAGTCAAGGTTATGCAATTCCTAAATCAAAAGGATGCTTTTGAAATGAGACAAAAATATAAGTAATCGTAAGAAACTATATATTATCATTAAAAATATTGTTTCACATAACAAAGTATGTATTTTTTAAATAAATTAAATGACTGTTTTAATACTTTATGTAGATTTTCTTTCAGTAACTGTCACCGAGTGTCTGTTTCTCTGTTGAAGTTTTGAACTAGTTGTGTATTGCATCGAGCTAGTAGCTGTTGGTAAAAGAGTAATTCTTTTGTCAGCTCATCATTTTGTTTTTGCAAGAGATTTATTTTTGTTTTTAACTGTTGAGTTCGTTTTTGAAAGTTCGTTGTTAGTAAATTGGCTTCTTCTTTCCATCTGAAATCAATGATAATAATAATATAAACAGTTTACTTTATGAATAATAATATTCCTATTTGGCTTGCTTACTTATTGCTTAATTTTTGGTGAGTTTCAACATGCTGCGTTAATTCTTTGGTTTTCTTATCAAATTTGTCTTGCAGGGCCAGAATATTTGTAATAGAATCAGAGTTCATCAATCTAAAAAAGGCATAAAAAATTGTAATATCAAATTGAATTTAGAACGTCTTTTTACAGATAGAATAAAATAAATTTACGTTTGCTGTCCAACATGTCTTCTACTTGATACATTGTCTGTCAATATTCTTGATTCAGATACTATATTTTCAGTGCTGATAACTTTTTCTTGTAAATCTCTAACTTTATTTTCAAGCAACAACTTTTCATGATTCCTTTTTTGTATTTCTTTTTGAAAAGATGCTTCTAATGCATGTAAATCGGCTGATAAATTTTCTTTGTCCATGAGTGCTCTGGACAATTGTCTTTCAAAATTAAGACACTTGTCCATGATATCTCTGGCACGGTCATCTGCTTCTCTGATATGATCATCAACTTCCCTGGAGTTCTGCAAATGAACACGTCTCAATTTTTCAGTAGTTTCAGATAACTTTTCTTGCAAATGATTAATTTGACGTTCTAAATGATAAATCCTATCATCAGAAACTTTCTTATAACTTACATCATCTGACTGGAGTCTCAAATCCCTGTCATGCAAAGTTTGTTCAAGTGCAGAAATTCGTAAATTGGACTTTTGAATACCATTGTGTGAGTTGTGCTTAGCTTTCTCTAATTCTTCTTCTGCTAATCTACATTCTCTTTGCGATCTATCTAGTAATGTTGCTTGCTCTCTCATCTGTGCTTTTAATTCCTTAATTTCTAATAAATACTTTTTTACATTCTTATTGTAAATTTCTTTGGCTTTGAGTACTTCAGTTTCCAAACGAGATGTATACTCTTCTGATAATTTAGATAACTGATTTTCAAGTCTGTTTTTTTCTTCCAGCAATTGTGCTTCTCTTCTTAAAACTAATTCTTTCTCCTTCATTGTTGCTTCTACTAAATCTACAGCATCTGATACTTTACATTTGGCTTCACGGTCCTTTACAAGCATTGTATTTACAAGTGTCTGTGCATTTTTCAGTTTCTCTTCCAAATCAGCCTTTGATTGTTTTGTCTGCTCAAGCTCACTTTTGAAGTGGCTCAAGTTTTCCTTCAGATGATCTACACTTGCTTGATAGCTTTTCTCCTTTTCCAATGTTTGTTGTTGGAAAAAACTGAGCTGTTGATTAATTTCATTTTTTTCTCTTGTCAGTTGATCAATTTTTTGCTTACTCTGTTCCCAGAGTGCCTGCTGTTGGAAGAAATTATCTTTAGCAGCATTCAATTTGATCTCTAATGCTCTTATAGCTTCGGAGTAGGTTTCTTTAATGTTGTTGATTTGCTCTTGATAAAACTTTGTATTCCTATCTTCCTTATGAACAGTTTTAAGCTCCTCTTCTAGAACATCAATTGCTTTGAGAGCCATTTTCCAGAGTTGAAGAACAGAATCTTTCTCCATCTGTAAAATCGTGACTTGTTTTTCAAGATTTGCGTATGCTTCTTTGTCGTAGTCAATGCCATTGCATACTTGGTGATCACAGTCTGTCAGGGAACGTCGTATACTTTCACTAGCATTCTGATTTTCCTTTCTTAGCGTTTCAATCTCCAACCTTAATTTACTCTGCTCCAGCTAATTTTGTAAACAAATTCCGTCATTATAATTCAAACAAGCTAATGGTCTAAGTGCATGTTAAATAAAAATACTATACCTTGCAGTTAGTCAGCTCCTCTTTCAAACTCGAAACAATAGCTTCGTATTCGTGAAGAATAGTATTTTGATCGACGAACCTACGATTAAATAATAATTAACAAACACGATAACACGTAAACAAATATACACAACATAACCTGAAACTCACTTGTGCCGGAGCACGTTATCCTCCGTTTCCGTCTGCACTGGTTCCTTCATCGTTACGCACTTTAAATTAACAAATGAGTAAACTCGAATTGTCAATCACGATGATTGTAGTAAACACGGTGTACTTGATCAATGCAAATTTATGCATTTTGACAACTGACGGTTATCGTCAGCGCGAAGCGTCCACATTTTTAAAACGTAAACACAGCAGAAGCGCAGCTGTCGCGCGCGCGCGCGTTTCTGCTCGGCTGCTAGTTCACAGGCGTCGTCTGCAGCCGCTCGATTACCTATATATTTTTGTATCCAAAACAAAAATATCGACCAAAGTTTGTTACTTTTTTTATAGATGTCACTGGAGTGTCTATTCGTGAGATTGCGTTATTATATTGGTTTACGACCTGGTTTTTTTGCAAGGTTCGATAAATGAAATTTTATCGCGCATTGATGTTTGCAGTGTATATAACCGCACGGATTAGTCGAATCTGTAAACATACAATAAATAACGCACGGGACAGAATAATGAGATTAATAATCAAAATCCAAGTATTACGAGAGATAAATCGATAAAAAAGCATTTATTCTCAGAAGTGTGCACATGATTTATCCACAGTTATTATAATGAAATCCAAAGAGAAAGCAGCGAAGCATATCCAATAATAAAAGTTCATCGAGTGCTTCTATTGAATTGTTCGTAAAATTCAATACTGGGTTTGTTCTTGTACACGTGACGATTCAAGTAATCTTGCTGGGACTTTTGCTGCTCCGCAAGCCTGAGGTTCTCCTCTGCTATCTGCCTGTTCAGCTCGCTGTAAATGATAAATATAAATCAGGATCGTATTTTTTTTTATTTTTATTTTTCAAGCAAATCGCAATATTTATGTGTGTATGTGTGTGTATATCATTACGCTCGTCTGCGATCCAGTTCGCGTTGATAAGATTCCGCGGCTCTGGCGTTTCCGTTCATCAGCCGATTCCACTCCTCGTTTTTCTCATTTTCCTCCGCTCTCATTCGCTGAAGCAAAAAAAAAAATATTGTTATTCGATTTTGATTTTTTTTGGCCTAATTAATTAGTTATATACACAAATAGCTTTTAAAAGCACGTGCGCTCAATATTGCACTCTTCCTCTTCCTCGATCGTATAAAAAGGGAAAGGTTGCGCATTGTATATGCACACACGTGCATCGGGATACAATGATAACATATAAGCGTCACCTGTATCTCCTCCATCTGCCTGGCTTGTTCGTCTCGAATGACTTTGAGCTGTTCCGAGGTCATACCCTTGTAGCGGGTGACTAACAGTTTCTTCGGACCGTGAACACTTTCCGCTTGGTCCTTCGGCTCTGTGAGGAAGTCGCCGGTCACGTGGTTGTAAATTTCCGCCCGCGCGTCCTCGTTGTCCTGGAGTGCTCGGCAACGCTTTCTTTCTTCCTTCTCTTGTACCTGATGATATAATAACATATATGTGTCGGCCATAAAAACGGTCAAGGTCGACGTCGAACAATCGCATGGCTTTTATAATATAATAAAATGTAGTTTTATGATATGGGTTTCCTGCAACTTTTTTCATCGGTTCGATAAAGTGCAGAATTAACGCGAGCTAATATAATGACAAAGGTCGATTCGATCGGCCGAATATATAGTTTCCCGATGAGATTCAAGTGTAACGATCGGATAATCGATTTTGAATCAAGGTCGAATGCTCGTACCTTATCGCAAACAATTAAACTTGAATTCAATAAAAAGCCAAAGTTACGTACCAGCGCTCGATTGAACCTGGCGGTAGCCTCGCTGAGTCTTCTGCGACACTCGAGTTCCATGTGTTCTAGAGCCAGGGCTCGACGATCCCTCGAGAGTAGAGCCTCTTGGTAGGCTTGTTCCGTATCGCGCTTCTCTCTTTCGGCTAGTCTACGTTCTTGCATCTGCTGCATAATCCAACTCTGCATTTGTTCCCGTTGCTCGCGGAGTCGGGCCACCAGGTTCTCGTCCTCGCCTTCGAATTTTTGAGCAGAGGCGAGGCCTGGATCCTCGCCGTTTTCTCCTGGAGGTTTCGACTTCTTTAGAAGCTCCGGATCGTAGAGATCGAAATCACGACGAAATTCCGGTTTCTGGTAGGTTTGCCGGTATGTGTTGAGCTCCTTGTTCAGCTTCCTTCGTTCCTGAGAGAAGAAGAAAAGAAAATAGATTCGTGGAAAGTAATTATCTATACCAGGTGTATATCGTGTATACTTCGTCCAGCTGCTTCTCGTGCACGATCGCGAGTTGACTGCTCCGAACGAGAGCTTCGTCCATGCGACATTCTTGCTCGCGCTCCAAGTCCTGCTGGCGTTTCTTCTCCTCGACTTGACGGTCCAGATACTCTTTGTCTATCTGCGTTTTGAAAAATTCTTGCCTGATTTTCACAATAACACACGCAAAATTTAAACAATATAGGTTATATAAATTTACAATGAAAATTTACCCCGATTCTGCGAACTCTAGGATTAAAAATCCTCGCTTTACGCTCTTCCTCTATCCGGCGCTTTCTCTCTATCGCCGCTGCGGCTTTGAGATCTTGAGCCGTGCATTTCTGAAAGTCCAGCATGATGTCATCGGCTGCAGCTCCGAAAACTCGTACACGTGCAAAAAAAGAAAGAGCGAGTCGAAAAAATGAAACAAACAAACGGAGGATCGACGCGGCAAGAGTCTGGACTCTGACGACTTATGAAGGCGAATAAACGAATGGTTTCCGTGGCTTCGACTATACACAGGGGGGGAGGACGACGACGAGAGGAGAGTGAGTGGATGCACGAGACACGCACACGAAGCGCGTCGTCGTCGTTGCTATGGATCGTTTGGATTCCCGCTTGGCCGGATAATTATGGCTGTCTATGTGATTATACGACGTGATTTTTTTTTTTTTTCGCAGTGTGGGAGAGGTACAATGGGTTTTTTTTCATAACTTGTTTGCGAGATATACTTAGATGTTTGGCTAATTTTTGATTGGGAACAATTTTTGTTAGCGTTTCGACGACGCGAGTGCTTTCTTTTTTTTTGCAATTCAAGTAGTAACAGACGAGAATGTCTAGACGAACTTTTAACCACATACGTTCATATATTGCTCTAAACATAGAGTACAGGTTGCATATATTATAATAAGTAAAACAGCTGAAATAATACAACTCATTCTTTTCCATACTAGTGCATTATTTTTAGTCACGTCGTCACAGAGTCTTGCACACGTTTGTATTCATTCAGAATTTCGCACGAACTTCGACTTCAGAGTATAGATTAAAGATCTGTATATGTAATTGCTTCCATCACGATCCTAACGTGAGATTATGTTGACTTCACTCCACTTTGAAAGTTTTCCCGAGTTATATGTGTACGCAATTTGAACGACACTACGTCTATACCTACATGAGTGTCTTATAGTATATATGCGTATACGATGCTAATTCAGGATATAAGTTAATTAGTTAATTAGCGTTTGAAACGACGCCTGTTGATGAAAATCAGTCAAGGCGTCGTTCAATTTTCTTCTCTTTTCCGCTCCAGTCGCAAATTTAAATTTACGAATATTACATCCCCTCGTGTAATCATTATAAACTCTTGACTCAGCCCCAAGAATCATCACGCCGTCGTTCGCAAAATTAAAGTCCAGCCAACTGTGACGAAAATACGTCGCGCGTGTGTTTCTCCAAAATATAATCACGCGGCTTTTCTAAAAAGGTAATATATGTAGCACATACACACACACACACGATGATCATCTATAAAAAAAGTCGCTGACTTCATACCCTCGCATATAAGCACACACCCCATCGGCGAAGACACTACGGCGCCTGCGCCGCCACCGACCGTCTGACGTCACTGGTCGTCTCTCTTTCTCTCTTGTGATACACACACGCACACATATCGGGATCAGCTATATACTCTACTCCCTCTCCTGACTCGCGCGCGCGCGCAACTCGGCCAGCAGTGCTGCGCCGCCACTGATGCTTCGGTAGACATTCAGTCTCGGCTCGGCGCTCACCTAACACACATCCGCTCAGCTCTCTGCGCGAAAAAACGGAAGCGAGGAACTGTACTTACCCATAAGAGTATACAGAACACACAAGACACTAGTGCGCAGGCGCAGAGTACAAACGACGTGCAAGCGAACGAAAGAGAAGCCGCCGAGAAAGAGAGAGAGAGAGAGAGAGAGACAGTGTGTAAGGGCAAAAATCATTATGCGCGACGACGCGCGTCCGGCGTTACTCGCCGCCGACATCTCGTCGTGCGAGTGAAAGGGAGACCGATAGTTCGGATTCTCGTATAGTAAACACAACGTGCCCCAGTAGTAACAGTCCCCAGCGGGACGGACGTCAACGCAGTGTGGATACGACGCATATACTAACCTCCTACACACGCACACACGGACGAGAGAGAGAGAGAAGGGTGTGAGGCGGTACAAGTGCACGCGAGTAATGAGCGACTGATCGAGACATCGGTCTACAGCGCACTGTATAGATACAAGTCCGCAAGATGAGTTGCAGCGTCAAGATATCGACGGCAGGCAAGAGCTGGACCGGCTCGCAGAGGAGGATCAACGCTCTGGTGGAAGAGAGTAGTGGAAGCCCGGGCAGTTCTAGCATAGGTCAGAGTACCAGCTGCCCGAGTCTGATGCAGCAACCGCCACAACAGCAGCAAATACAGATACAGAGAGTTCAGATCTCAGCCACTCGACCGGCCAAGGCTTCGATTGCGGCCAAGAGAGGCGAGGACACTAGTAAATTGCTCAAGTACATCGACGATAACGTTATCGGCAAGAACGGCACCTTCCTCGGACCCTTTGGACGCAGAAAAGGTTAGTTAACCTCTGACTATATTCTATTTATAATCAGACCGTAATATTACTTTATCAGTCACGTGAACCCGATGGATGATTTATGATGTCGTTCGCGCTTTAACGACCCACTAATTGTTTTATTGGCAGCCGAGTGTCGATGGCTTTTTCGACCCAAAACCCGATAACGATTCACCTATCTCGCTCATAGCTTATACACCTCTGCAAACAGCCTTTGTTGTGACGGTGCGCGCAGTGTTATTGCACTGCTCATTTCCCCCTTTTTTTTACACACACACACACACAGCTCTCGTGCGTATACGCGGAAAGCGTCGGCTCTTAGTACACGTGCTCGCGTTAAATATAAAGTCTCCACTGCACGGTATACGCATCTCGCCGCGTGATTTTATTTTCGTCGGCTATTTTTACGAGAAACCCCGTAGTCGTCTCTCCTTCGATTTTCGAAGATCGCGCGCGAAAAAAGACACAAGCGCGTGGGCAGCTGGCCAAAACCTTCGCGATGCGTAGGTATACACACACGACTTTTTTTTTTTCTTCTTTCACCCATATATCCGTACGTATATATACAACGCACAGACACACACATACACACACGCGAAAAGTCTCGGAGTAGCGAGCGTTTGTTGACCCCCTTACGTGATGATGCAAATTAGGTTTTCAATCTTCCGCGTTGGCTCTATATACCTAAGCTGCCTGCCTCGTACACCCGGCATTGTACAGCTGCACGAGATGTCACGCCTTCAGCAGAGAAGCCCGGCGAACATGCATACGGCTGTATATATATAGGTATATATATCACGGTTACATATGCCCTGCGCGCATTATATATAGTTGAAGCACCTTACTCGCGTGATTCGCTGCCGGAATGAGTTTCGGATTACGCGCCGCGGAATTGCGAAAAGTTTGGCTGCATGCGCGATATACGCTGTTTGCGAGTTAAGACACTGTTACATATTATTTTTCGTACTAGATCGATGCCTGCTTTCTAGGATTTCCAGTCCGGTCGAACTGCAGCGATTGGAAAAAAGTATATATAACGAGCAGTCGAGGCACTCGCGCATATTAAACAGCGACCGATTTACATGCTTGAAAGTCAGCTGCATCGTCGCTTGTTCTTGGAAATGGCATTACTTCCGAGATTTTTAAGTGATTTTCTCTCTTCCATCGCACAATGGCTACGGTATCTGCTCGTTAAAATTATCTACGACACTCTCAGCTCTCGAGAGAGGATATATGAGCGCAAATAAAAAGGGACGCCTCCCGAATTCTGCCGCATTATCTCTCTCTCTCTCTCTCAGCAATGCGTGTGTACTACTACTTATTCGGATAAGCATCAATGCCGGCGTTTGTTTACGCGGACGTCCATCCTATGTGTATATACGGTAGCGATATCGAAAACCTCGGTAATACGCGATTAGATTAAAGTCCGGCTGCTCATTAACAATGCCGACTAACACGCACACGCGTGCGGATCACGGACGTTTATTTTTCGAGATCCCTCTGCCTCTTCGTTTGTATACATACACTCGTTCACAGCGGCGGCGGCGGTTTTATTAAAATTGAGCCGAGGTCGCACAGCTATTATTCCGCGAGGGTTTTTCGCAACTGCATCAGACGCCCACGATTTTCGGGAGGCCTGCCAGATTATTATAGAAAGAAAAACGGAGGGGTATATCTTCTCGGGTGAATTGGAGCGTGATTTTGTGTACAAGTTTTTCCTATTGTTCGACTCGAGGATTCATGCTGAGATATCGCTCGTTGTGAGCCAGATGCAGAACAGCCAGTCGAGAAGAGATTAATCAGACATTCAACTCCCACGTGCTTATACGCGCATAGTCATGTGTTTTTCAAAATTATCTCTTTACGTCTTCTCTCTTGAATTATTATTCCATCTAGGCTGTGCAGAAAGAGAGGAGAAAAAAGAACGTCGAGTGACAAAAAGCTCGCGCTCGCGAGATATTAAAAGTGGAACAGCGCCATCGAATTTATCTCTCTTTCTCTTAAACGAGTCATATACGCGCTCAGTTCTGTCATCCTCTGTCACTTTCTCGGATAATAATTAAAACGAGAGAGAGAGAGAGAGAGAGAGAGAGAGAGAGAGAGAGAGAGAGAGAGACGTATGTAGAGCATCGTTCCTGCACTTTTTCCGACGAAAAATCTCGGCGCAAAATATTTTCGATTTGCCCGCAATCGAGTAAACAAGCCGGACGCGAAATAGTCGCTCTGTCTGTCAGTGAAGATATGGCAGGTCCATTATGTAAGCGAGAGTTGGAAAGCCTAATTTATCGCTTATCTGATAATAATGTGTAGTAGCGCGTGAACGTCTATTCGCGCGCGATGAGAGACTTTCCGAGCTGCTATATACACACTTACGATAAACAAATCTAATGTTGTTGAAAATTACGGGCGTGTGTGGTGTTAAAATTTACGACCTGTCGAGCGTATAACAGGGCCGAGCCTCGTTGTCAAGCATTATTTCTGCAGATAGAAGCGTGAACGATTCTTTTTTCAATATTTCCACAAGTGTGCGCTACTTTTTATAATAGAGAAGCGCTGAATCGTTGCTCTTACAAATACGCCTCGACAGTTTTCCCGCTACCATATATAAAAATTATCTCACACAAGACTGTATAACAATCGTGAAATTAATTTTCATCGCGAGTCTTTGTAACAAGAATCCCGTCGCGCATCAAAACACGCTTTATAATATCAACAAATTTTATCACCAACTTACACAACCGTCATCGTATGTCCGATTGATTTATCTCGCGACAAACACAATTAATATTTCATCTCTCGCTTCTATAGTCGCGCAATAATGTCTCTGTTTTCAATCAACACACATTCTCTTCGCAGTATATGAAACTTACTATATTACAGGTAGTAGCACATTGCCTGCAGTACAATATGCATGATCTTATCACGTGCACGAGTGGCACTCGCTTACATAATTTAATTCTCGCGCGTGATGCGACTCTTTGTTGTCTTGTATATACGACAGTATACAGGCGAGGTTTTCCCGACGCGTCGTTCTTAAAAAAATGAGCATAACCACTTGTCTTTCTCCTGTAGCGCGACAGAAATGTAATTTTATTCGCGAGTATATACCGTCTTCCGCTTGATGGTTGCGTAAAATTTTCACGATTTTTACGAGATTTCTCGCGAACGATATACAGCCCAGAATTGAAACGACTTTTTGATAGAACGCTCGTATCGCAAAGAGGATGCGATTTTCAAAGGAAATGGAGGAAAAATTGTGCGAATTCCGCGTCTAGTTTCGAGAGCTCGGCATGTGTATCGCAATCTCCTTGATTTTCCTATCGAGAGAGAAACCGCTTTCTCTTTGCTCGAATGAATGGACGTCGTCCCGCGTATACGTGTGTGTGTGTGTATGTGTGTGTGTAGCGGTACGCAATTGCGGTACTGTCGAGCCGCAAGTCAGCCTCCTTGGATAGTATGCAAAGCCGCGCAATGACCTTATACAATCTTCCTGTGAGTCGTGGGCGTTCAGTATATACGAGAGAGTTTCTTCGATATCATCGTGGTTTTCGATACACGAGAGCTCCGCTGCTCTATTGTGAAATGTATGCTTGAATTTTTCCTTTCGACGCAAACATTAGCATAATCCGAGTGAATTATGAGCTATTTTCCAATCATATAGCTAAAGCGCGCAGTATATACGACTCGTGGTTTTTACTCGAATTCTCGTAGCTGTATAAACGATTGGGAAATGCTTTTGAAAAAGAATTTAATCTACCCGAGCTTGTGAGCTCGTATCCCATTACGTTTTGAAAATATCCAGCTGCGCACACACACAAGTACTTATTAGTACTTCTAAGCTTCTAACGAGTATATCTCGGCTCGGCTTTCCGAGCTGTTTATTAATAACAAATGCGATCAAAATGTCGCTGTATATACAAGTTATAATCTTCTCATCGCGTCCTGTTTACCACCTCACCTTCACATAATTTTGAGACACTTTTGAAATCAAGCTACTTGTTTTCTTTATCTCCAGCTGCATGAAACTAGACTCTTCGACTTGTGTGTGTGTGTGTGCGCGCGCGTGTGTGTCTGTGTGTCCAGTATTTGTGTAGTAAAGCAGAATCCACCAGCTCGAAGGAAAAGCATTCAAATATTGATTTTCCCCGATAAGCTAACTCCTCGCAAATTACACATCGCTCGCACACATACGCGCGATATCTCGAGTATCGCGTGTTTGCGCAAATACAACACACACACACGGAGACGGGAGAGATATAATTCGATTGCGACTCGAGCTTGTCCGATATACTCTCGCGGCCAATTATTATTTCTATTGAAAAGCCTCTTAGGATGTTCCGGAGCTGCGGAAAACGCGTTTGTGTCTGTGTGAAATCTGACGTCAGAGAAATCAGGGTTAACGCGAAACGGTCAAGAGACGAGATGAGGCTTTACTGCCGAGCGCGTATCTCTCGACACTATAGTAGACTGCAGCTCGTACCAGTAATAACCGGTGACACTGCACCACTCGACGACGGCACACACACACGTATATACATACATATATGCGATGCATGGCCGACAGCTCTCTCAACGTGGACGTTTTGTAAGTGAGCTTAATTGCTGTTTAAGGTGGTATCCTATAATGCTGTTAATTTTTCCTTTACTCAATGCCAAGGAAAATCTCGCATGCTGTCAATAACAACAAAAACGTGCGATATAATTGTCGGATCAAAAAATCTTCCATCATCTCTGAAAAAATTATATATACGCGAAAGCTCATTCCTCAGAGCTAAAATATGCACGACGGTAGCTCGTAATATGCACACTGCTGAGTATAAACGCTCGCTATGAAATCTTCCAGTCCAGTGTGTATATAGGTATATGGGATAACTCGCAAGCGCTGGTATATATCTACCGGTGCCGCTACATACCTATATAGGTAAACACATATAGTCAAAGGCAGTTCGCGTCGCGGAAAGCATTAGTTATTCAATGGTATTGCGACCAGCGCAGTATATAACCGAGAGAGACTGGACACTCGTATGGCGACTTTACTCGAGCGCATCGTCGTAAATAACTATCGCGTCTATACGCGTGACGTCATCCATTCTTTGGCTCTACTGTCTTGGAGTTGTTTACGCGTGGGCGAGTCGGCGTGTATACATAGCTGGAGAAAGAGAGGAAATATTTGCCGAGAGAAAGACGGGCTCGCTAATCACTCGGTTAATTTGCACACCGTGTGTTTTTGCAATTTCGCGCCTCTCGCGAGAAAACCTCTACCGTAGCGCGCGAAAAAGATCCCCGTAATAATACGAGGAAGAAGAAGAGAACCATCGAAAACAACAAAGCGTGCTGGAATGTGCAAGGGAGAGATGCGTATTCGCGTTCATTGCCACGAGAGAGGACTGAACGCTCGATGAAAGCGCGTGCGCCTGAGACTTTTCGGCTCGCCCATGACACGTGTGACCTCGACTTTTCAAACGTGCCTGCTATATAAGCTGATGTTTGTCTGTGACAAACTGTGGAGAATAGAGTTACTCTGGGTTACTTCACAAGGAATATAATTGGCCATGTCAATGATCCGCGCGATGCCACGTGCTTTCCGTGCTTTCTTATAACGTATTCTGGTTGAGGCTCCTCGATGCTGTTGTATATATACGCGCGTGTTATATACTTTCTCTGCTGCTTTTTGTTTACGTCGTGAGCGAGCCCGCTCACCGATCGATAACCGGCTCCTATACGGGCCTCCGCGCCTTGTTTGCTTTTTTCGGAGGTGAATACATTAACGGAATTAGGTATGTGGAGGAGAGGGACAGGATGTTTTTGAGCGAATCTTCGGAGGAGAAGCAAAACAAGCGAGTTTTTAAATGAGTTACGATTTTTTTTTTTTTATGAACTTCGAAATTTCGCCATTGAAAAATTGCCGTATAATTGTCGTTCTCGTATGTATCGGTGTAAGGTCGTCTGCAGAACGCCTTGACGCTGTCACGGAAAAGGGAAAACACACAGACTAATACTGTAGTCGACTGTAGTATAGCGCAGCCTTTGACGCGTCGTTAAAACGCGAGTCCTCGACCTTTCATTCGGAAAGTAACAGTCGTTAACTCGTCTCTCGCTTTGCAATTATACACGTGTTTCCGGCTTTTTGAATCTTTTCGCTCATTTTCCTCAAAGCTATGCCGCGCCAGACGCATTCATTTTCCACGCGTGTGCAGACGGTAAAATTCGCTTTGGCGGAAAAAAAACACGCGTCGCGCTGATGAAATAACTGGGACTCGATGCGCCGCTCTTATTTTGCTTGGCTTTCACGAAGGAATTTTCATCTTGATTCTCGCGTGAGATTAATTCCGCGTACCCGCGCATACGTACACACTCGTTATTTTCAAGAGATTAAGTCATTATCGCTTTAGCGACATATTTCCCGACTCCCGGCAAACATCATCGATTTTTTTAACGCCGGCTTTTTTTTTCTATACGCTCGAATGTGCGAGAATCAATTGATCGAGACGAGCTGCTACTGAGGTCGTGTATACTGCATGTATGTATAGGCAGACATAACTTTATAATTTTGAAAATAACTGTCTGCTTTGTCGAGCTTTATCGGTATATTACAGAACCGACCCTGAAGTTCCACAGATACGGAGTCACACACACACACACGCGAATACAGATACTTAAATATACAAGACGTTCGCCCTCAAGGTTCAGCTTTTTTCAAAGTAGTCGGGAAAGATATAGACATCGAAAACATACACACGTGTATAATACTCATCGGCAGCCCGTAAAGTCAGTCCTTCGCTTGCACTAGAATTTTCACAAAGTAGATTTACGGCCTGATAAATTTCTCGTTACCATAAAAGGATTCGGAAAGCTGCCATAAACGTGTGCGATATTCTGTACATTCTCCACCTATACTCCGTTCACGGGTTAAAGTAACACAGAAGATTTGCGCGGTGCTGATAGGTCACGCCAAATTCTATCGTATACCACTTTGTTTTGAATTTCCTCGTATAAAAAATTTTTCCGAAATCACATTCAAGCGCACGGATTATTTGCAATGTGGGAGCGGCTGACAAGTATTTAAAAAAAAACGGCGACGCTATTATGCAAAATCTTTGAAATTCAAATGGCGTATTACAGAAATCGTTAGCGATGCGTCTACAATAAATTCAAATGAGTTGTGTCTGCAATGATCCCTTTTTGCTCGGTGAAACGGAATCTGCGAAGAAAATTGAGAGATATCTTCGTGAATTATTCCGTCAAGGGGAACATCCTTTTTTGGGTTAACTTTTTGCCGTCATCTCGTGTATCAATTACACATTCCAACGGCGTTTCTCGCGTTATTCTCGAAATCGACGAGCGATGATGCAAAAAGCCGGCTCGTGTAATAATACGTCAACGCTTGGCTAATCGTTGCGTCTATAGATTATACACTCGTATCAAAAACCTGCTTTTTCGAAAAACAATACAAGAATCTCGCTCAAGAGTCCACAATGCATCGAAGCAGAAAAAGGCAAACAACGCGCGAGAAACCCGAAATTAAACCCGTCGTCGCGTGCAATATATGTAACGAACGGCCGGGGATTCCCCGGCAATTTGAGAATGAAAAATTGAGTGCCTTTCTTCGGTTCGACATACGGCGACTGTTCGCTGCGCCTGCTGCAACACGTGCACCCGCGGAACGTGGCGTATCGATTCGATTAACGGTGACGAGTCACGAATACACATACACACACGAGACCGGCTGCTCGATCTTTCTCGCGAGGAAGGGGAAAAGAGAGAGAGAGAGAGAGAGAGAGAGAGAGAGAGAGAGAGAGAGAGAGAGAGAGAGAGAACAAGGTGTAGCTTTGAAAAGCGCGGCTGACTCACGGCCCGCCGCCGGCTCGTAAAAAGTCGGTAAATTAAAAATCTGTTGGCTGGGAAGAAAAAAGGCAATTAGAATTTTAGTTCCTCGTTGAGCAGTGGTGCACGGCTCATTTTCGGCTGCTCCGAAAATATCCAGCCTCCGCACAGTACTGCTGTAGAGAGAAAAAAGTTTCTTTTTTTTTACGAAGGTTATCTTGCGCGGGCGAGACTTTTTATCTTGGGCAAATATAAAAAAGAAGAAAAAAAAACTGCGATTCGTCCGAGGCCACCGCGCTATTTGCTCGTCGTGTGCGCGGCGGGTAATGGATGTGCTCCGAAAAACAACAAACATTTTTTCTCGCGCTGGAGAGAGGCGACAAAACGCCTTTAATGCGGCCACGGTTATAAATTCCGGTATTTATTACCGCGCGCACAGGCACTGTTTACCATTTCATTCGCGCGGCTTTTGTTTCGATTTATGAATAATCATCCGATGATTTTACGAAACTTCGGGTGTGCGTATTGTACCGAGAGAGAAAAGTTCGATGCAACGAGGTCGGACAAAAGAGTGAGTCACGTGCGCACGAGCGTAATTAACCGCTGGTTAATTATTCATCCGTATAATCGTAAAATATTCGATACTTACTTCGTGTGTCTCTGAAAATTAACGAAATAAGTAGTGCCGTAAAAACGAAGCTTTACGCCGTTTTCTCCGTAACCTTTGCGCAACACTTCCATTTCAACTCTCCACGTACACATCCGCGTCGTAAAGATCCATAAAAAAAAAAAAAAAAAAAATCGCTGCACTCCGCAATCGTCGACCGGATCTCTCGCATTGACATTCGCGGGTTTTCTCTTCCGATAACTGCGTTCCTGTGCCTGCGTCCTTGGCATCGGCGCAGCGCGAGGAAAGTGCATTATCGCGCGTATCGAATTCAATGTATAGGCGCGTTCTCACTTTTCAAGGTCGATCTCAAGAGTATTTTCTCTGATGTGCGCCTCTTCTCTCTCTCTCTCTCTCTCTCTCTCTCTCTCTCTCTCTCTCTCTCGCACGACTCTGTATAGGAAAAAATCTTTCCTACGCAGTTACGTAAGATTTCTTTCTCGAGCCGTTCTAAATATCTTTTTCTTCAGGCACGCGTTACGCGCATTATTTATACGTGCAAGCGAGAGAGCTAATCGGGTCGAAGTTTCTTTCGCAAGCTGCCCGAGCGTCGACAAAAGGTGTGTGCTCTCCGACGTCTTCGCTTTGAATTTCGCTCTCCTCTCTCTCTCTCTCTCTCTCTCTCTCTCTCTCTCTCTCTCTCTCTCTCTCTCTCTCTCTCTCTCTCTCTCTCTCTCTTGGTTTTTGTTATGCACATGCGTGAAGAGAGAAAAGCGTCACGAGGAAAAAAATTGGCGAGCGCGACGCGCGTCACGAACAAAGAGAGTCGATTAACGATCTCGTTCTAGCGCGGAGAGAAAGAAAGTGACGACGGCGATAAAGGAAAATTGTATAGACGCCCTGGCTGAGGGAAAGTAGGTTACGCGTTGCACATAGCTCGCCTCGTAAAGCTGGACGGGGTGAATAAGGGCGTGAATATATATGTGTATGTGTGTCGGGTTGTAAAGTTCCAAGCGGTAAATCAATCTCTGCTCTAATAATCGGTAATCCGGGTTTTCTAGCGTTCCTGTCGAAAAAGAAGTATATGAGGAATACACGATGCAAATTAAGTACTCCGCGCGTGATGCGACCACAAAAGAAGAAGAAAGAACGGGAGGACGGTATATGTACGCGAGCTATTCGCGGAGGTGACTCACGAGTGCAGCTCTGGAACACGTGATGTATATAATACACAGCTCGTTCGGTCTCGTATATATGTATATGCGGTGTATAACAATTGCGTTGAAATTACGAGCGCACAGTCTGGAAAATGAAATCCCGTGTGTGGATTATACAGAAAACAGTAAACTGATACATAAAGCAATCCGCGAAAAAGAAGGAAAAAAAGAAGAGAAAAGCGTGTGGTTACTGATGCCACGTGAGCTCGTATCGAGCATAGTCTGGTGACAATGTGCAGTAGCGCTACTGGTGCTCCCGAGCGCTTACGTCACTGCACACACACTGTTAAGTATGGCAGCCGGTGCACTTTTCCGCGGCTAGGAAAACTCCAGTTGGCCGCCAAAAACTTTCCATCGCTAGTGGGCGGATGTGTGAGCGTTTTTGGCTATTCGCCAAACGAAGAGAAAGAGCGAGAGAGAAAGAGTCTTCCGCGTAGAATTATGTACTATGAGGCTTTGCTCTTTTCGAGCTGAGTAATCTCGCGGTCGTATTAGAGTTTTAAAGACGACTCGTATAGTCGAGAGAGAGAGAAAAAAAAATGCGCCGCAGCTGATCGAGCGTTTTCACAACATCGGGAGAGAGAGAGAGAGATATTGAATCTCGCAGTCGATTATCAATTATCCCTCGACGAAGGCAAAAAAAGCTTTGCCGATAAAGCTCTCTTCTCTCGAGATAAATTTCACCAACGTCATCGAGGGAATAAAAACTTGCGATGTGTATTTCATTAAGAGATACGCTCTTGCTATATACGAAATAATAAATAATCCAGCCTGCAGTGTGCATGTGAAAAGGAAAACCGCGGCTGCATATGTGCTTGCACATGCGAAATTGAGCCGATTCCAGCGGCAGCAAATTATCGCGTGCGGTTAATCGAATGGTTGTGTGCAGCGGCAAATTACGCAACTGCTTCGTATATATATGTGTGTGTGTGTGTGTGTGTTCTACAGCCGCGGGCGGAAACGGCATTTCGTGGATGTCGCTAGAGATCGCCGAGCCGAGACTCAGTCTATGAATGTGTGCGTTTTGCCTTGGTATTATTGCGACCAGTCGAGCGCGGGATAAACACTGCACTGCGGCTTCGGTGAAATTCGCGCAGCAGGAGTATTATTTGTATGGATATCGATCGATTTTTGCTGCATAAAAAAAATAATAATAATAAATAGAAGCCAGATTATACAGCATCCAATTTTTTCGCAATCCGAGCGAGATGCTATAAAACACTCGCGATTATTAAAGCAATATATGCTTCTCAGCTTCTCTCGCATCACGTAGCCTTCGCAGATGTGCAGCATGACAATCGTCGAGAATCAAGCGAAGGAATTGCCGGCGAGTGTGTATAAATAAATCGACCTCTGTCCATGGAAGCTATTCATCGAGTGGATGTTAGACGTTATAGCTCTCGATGCTAATGTCGCCTACTTTTTACTTAACGGGAAATCGCACAGCCGGCGATTCGTCTCTTTTCTCTCTCTCTCTCTTCCTCGCGTCGGATTCAATTAAGGGCAGTGTTATTTCGCGCGGGAGCGTGTGTCATAGCTTGGATTTTTATTTTAAGGCGATTTGTATAAAAGGCGTAGTCCCTGTGGTATTAAACGCAGGGAGATTGAAAAATAAAACAATGCCGGTTATCAATTAAGATACAGCCGCGGTTGCTTGACTTCTGACATTATTTATACGCTTCACATAAAGCACACACTATATGCGGTTATCATCACCCGATGCGCTGCTGCTCTGTGGAGCTGCAATCAGTCAACGTCCTCGTTCAACAAATTCTATTGATTTTTCGCTCAGCGTTTGGGTTTTACGCCGTTTAATTTTGATCAAGCGACGACTGCTGTAAACGTGGAAATAAATCGCTATATCTTATCTCCTTTTCTAAGCTTTTTTTATCTTGTAATTATTATTAACCTCTTGCATTATATACCGCAAAGCTCTACTACTCTAGTCGTGCGCATGTAAGCCGTCTCGATAATCAATTGAGTGTTGATCGCTCTGTTGTGGTTTTCGATTATGTATTTATTAAGCGCGTCTATACATACGATGCATCGTCGTAACATCATTATTGTATAAGCTTGTCACAATAACCGTGTGTCGCTGTTACTTATTATTCGTTGTATATAATATGTGCAGTGACAAGCAATAACAGCTCGAAAAAGAGCTAAGCCTTCTTATGCACTCGGCGGAAAATAAAAATAATTTAGGCTTCTTAGACGTCTATAGATTCCTTATACCTGTCGCTAAACACCTTACGTCGATGTATTAAGCTCAACTGCGCAGGAGAAATGCCGCTGACGCGCGCTTAAATTGATCAATCCCCGGAATTCGCGGGAATCGAGTTACTGCGGTGGGTGAGTGTCGGCATTGGCTGTAGCGATTTCGTGCGCACTTGGTGTATAAGCTAAGAATATACTAAAAATACGTGAATAAACTTGCGACGCAGTACAAGGGTGTAATTTATTCCTTTTTCTGTTTCAGGTAAGTCCGAGAATTGTCTGCTAGTTAGATATTCGAATAAATGATTGCCAGAGGGTGAGTGTGATGATGTCAGAGATATATTTTCTATCTATATTTTCAAGCCATCTCTTCAATCACTCCGTATCTCATAAGAGCACACATCGCAGATCGAGAAAATTCCTCCACTCCATCAATACCCAAATTACGGACACAACCCACCACTCTGCTTCTCACAATAGCCATCTGATGATGATACGAAATCACGAACCACCCTCCAAGCTCGCTAATCAAAGACGAAACGCTTCTCTCTCTCTCTGGAACACATCGGAGACTCGCCATGCGCGCGCGCACGGCTTTTCAAGGTCCACCGTCGGCTCCCGATCGAAGAGAGCTGCTGCTGCTGCAGCTCTCCGCTATACTACGGCGCACTTATATATTATACGAATCTACGAGGGAAAAGAGAGTATTATATACACGTATATCACGTAGCTGCGATGTCGTCGCGGAAGTGTCAGGGCTGAGCGTGATCGTCATGGATAATAATTCTTGTTTTCTTTTCTTTTTTTTTTTAATGATTATTGTATACCCTTTCAACTCGTGTATGCATATGAGATATTCCGGAGACCTTGTACGTCGAGGCCTTCTTGGGTAGGTGGATGCATTCCGCGCGGAAAATTACGAAATTTCGGCCAGACGTAGGATTTCGAGCTATGCGCTCCGATTTTGAGGTAATAATAGGCGCATGAGCTACATAGCCGAAGCGACGACGAGCGAGTTGCGCAGATGTAGGTTGTAAACAGATACACCCGCATCTCTGTTTATTTATGCGACGTCGTTATATATTTATTGGCGGACTGCAGCATAGCACTAGCCAGAGGAAAGCTCGTAAACGAGAGGCTCTCGTATCTGTTGATCGAGCTTTTTCCGGGTATTAAACGCTCCGATGCTGAATGAACGCAGGAGATAATCTTCGATCGATCTGCAAGTGGGCGGCTAAAGTAATATCCCCCTTTTGGCGCTATCTCGAGCGTCTCTTCCCTGTCTGTTTACGTTTTTTCCGATACACACGGACACACGTGCCCTACCCATTCCCCGAAAGCTCAGCCTTGAACTATATTTACACCCAAACTTCCTCAACGATTCAAGAAGAAAACATCCCCCGAACTTTACTCGCCTCTGCGCATCATCCCCCACTATAGTAGGCTGCGCAGTCGCCTTGAAAGTGAAAGTGACGGTCGTCGTGCAATGCCAAGGGCTCGTGAGAGTGTATGTTATATATTACAGCTATATGCTCTTAAATCACGAAAGGCGTCGTCGTAAAAATAACAAGCCTGCACACGGAAATGACGCCGTAATTCGAAGTAATCACAGGCATTACGCGCATGCATATATCTATGTAGGTAGGCACATCCTCACGTGTAGGAACGCGGTGGGATCGATATTTGTCGCGCGCCTGAGAGTGAAAGTGAAGTCGCGGATTTGCGGGGTCAGCTGTGAGAGTATTTCCTCTCGATCGTGCGGCTGTCGATGATTGGCAGTCACGATTCCGCTTCGAGTGTGTACGTTATAGCCCCTGGATTTTTAGAAAGGACGGGAAACAATGACGTATAAACGCCACTCGATGTTCCAGTCGAGAGTGTTTTTTTTTTGCCACCGGTCGACGCTTTATTATACATTAATAAATTGCTCTTTATACACATTGAAAAAAGTGTGTCCGCCCAGTCCACTCGAAATCCAGCTCGTAAAAAACTCGTGAAATTATTGCCTTCGATAAGATTAGATTGCTACGATATATTTTGACGAGATTCGTCGTATATATAGGATAATAAAGCGAGACGATCTATCTCCGCAGAGAAAAGTATCCACAAAGCTATTACAAGAGTCGAGTGCATACAATGTACGCTAAAATTAATCGCATTCTGAAAAGCGAGTCTCTCGGTACACACACGTCGCGCTTAATTAGAGATAACGTCTCTCGCGAAAATCCTCGTACACTCTATTTATAACACACTTGCATGCACGCCTCCGGAAAGTGAATAGTTCCGCATGTCTGGCTTTTCCTTCCTCGAGAAAAACGCGCCGCGAGGAATTTTATAATCACACCGGTTATATATATATATATATATATATATATATATCTTCCTCTTATATCCGAATTCGTCGCTCGCGATCGCTGTACATATATATAATATTCACTGGCGTTGGCGTGTTTTTAGCGCACAGAAGGTACTTATACTCTCTGCAACGATGCACTTTCGCTGCGGGAGTTAAAAGTGAAACTAGGAAACGCAGCCTTGCAACGGAGTGTATACCTACGCTCCACGAGCGCGTGGAGAGATAGAAAGTGATTTATCGATGTTATCTCGGATTTATGCGCTCGAGAGCAGTAGTGTCGTCCGCGTTAATTAATTTATCGGTTTGCATATTGCGCGTGTTTTCATTCTTTCTGTGCAGGGCTGCTTGACGATGTATGCAGATAACGCGCGCCAGAGTATGTGAAAGCTATCTTTGAATCTCGTTCGATTTGTGACTTCTATACTCATGAAGCTCTCTAATAATAATCGCGCGACTCTCGCCCTGGGGGCAGCTGTGTATATCTTAAGAAAAGTACGCGTGTATACAGTAAAAATATTCGCGCTCTCGCGTGCTCGCGTGAGTACCGGACAGCAGCGGTTTGACGTCCGTGACCTAAAAACGTCCATCACGTGACCGCGGTGTCGATCACGTGTGAGTGGGAACAGCTCGCGTGTATACACGTATATGTACAATACACGCATCTATAATGTACAGTGTGACGTGCGAAAGGGGTTTGATTGATTTTCGCGTTGAAATTTTCAGCGGCAGCTAGAATAGAAAATAGCGCGTGGTGAAACTCTTTTCGAGCGAGCTTTCTAATTTGTTTATTCGGCGGGGGAGTCTCTTTATGCTAACGACGTTCGGAAGGAAAGTTTGCAGTCGCCTTCGCCAAAGCGAGCTTATTTTGTGGTATCCTCGCAAGAAGCGATAATTTTCACGTTACACACACACATATATATATGCAAGCCCAAGTGCATCGCCTCGTTGCATCAGCCTTGGAAAATTCTTAACTCCGCATCACGTTTTCGCGGTAAAACAAAACGAACAATCAGAGCGACGTGCGGACAACACGATCCCCAAGAAAGCACAGGTTATAACTGCGTCGTAGAGTATATACACTCATCACACCAGGCTCTACTGCAACGTAGCTGAAAGTGAGCCGCTCGGGTTCGACTCATCAGCGAATTTTTTTTACATATACGTGTATATAACACGACCGGAAGACGAGCCCCCGGACACCCGACACTCAGCTCTCGGAGAAATTGCGCGACAATTCCAAGTATATCGTTGCGAATACGAAGCTATATCTGGAAGTTTCGCGCTCTCTTCAAAAGCGCTGGAAAAACTACGTCGTAGTCAATGGCAAGGCCGCTTTATTCTTCCCCCTTGCGACACATCACCCGGAGCACGTACGGAATCTCTCTTCAGCGTCGCGAGAAAGAAGAGAAACTTCTGGAAGCAAGAGAAAGAACAATATAAGGGGCAATGACGAGGCGCTAAAAAAAAAACTGCGAGGCGTTTTTAAAAAGTGCACGGCCACCGCGAGGAGAGAGAAAAAAGTACGCGTCCTTTTATTGGACAGATGTTCGCGCGCGGGTGCAGCTAAAGAAAGAATGAAAGAGAGGGCCTCAATTGCCTCGGAATTTCGTGGCGGGAAAGGCCGAACTTGTTTCTTCTTCTTGGCCGACGACGTCATCACTCGTTTGTGTATATTTACTCGCTTTCGTATAATACACAGACGCGTGCATCGTTGTGCAAATTCCCCGAGTCGCGATTTTGTATTTATAGTATATACGCAGACAACTAGCGGTCTCTCGATTATGGGAGATGGATTGATCGCGAAGTGTTATTGTGTAAAGTATTTTTCGAGAAAATATTGTTCTTAGAGAGAAAGAGAGAGAGAGAGAGAGAGAGAGAGAGAGCTCGTTTATCCACTCGAATTCGCATCGATCGCAAATATTTTCAATTAAAACGACGCTCTCCTATACCGTCGTCATCGCAGACGGCATTAAAAAAATATCTCCACGGCTGCATCAGCAGACACAAAGCTATCACACGCCCGTCCGTATAAGCGCCTCTCGTGGGCCAAGGTAGCGCGAGTCGCGCATGCGTCTGATAGCCCGTCGAGTCCACTCGCTCCTTGTGCATCGTTCGATATACCTTATATCGCGCGCTGCACACACCCCCCGAAATCAGCTGTTAGTTGCGCTCTATTTTTCGTCCGCTGCATATTTCAGGGTGGGCTGTCTATATAGCCGTCTCGCCTACTTCGACTCTTTCTCTCTACTATAAATATGCGAGATTTGTCCATAACACTTTCTTTTCTGCTGTGTGTAAACCCAAGCGGTATATAGTCTGTCTGTGTCTCGGTGCTGCGTTATTGATTCGCGGAGAGGAGAGAGATAGAGTCAGACAAAGACGAGGAGGAGGACGCACGAGCAGCCCAGCCATCGCGCGGATTCACAATGAAAATTCCAAAGTGCCGTCAGCTGATCCGGACTAATGGACTTAAGTAGTCTTTCCTCGGTTTCCGCGTGCGTTAAGCGGATTGAAGAGCATGAATGCGCGTAATTGTCTCGGATTTCTCTCGGTTATTGAAGCGTACGCAGCTATCGATTTTTCCTCGCTTTTGCGGGGGGTGGATGCGTAAAAGTCACTATCGGATCGTAAGCTTCTCGGGTTACCTTCCGGGACTCTAGCCAATGTCAACCTTCCCGTCATCATTCGCTAACGAGCGCTTTCTAATTTCCGAGATTTATTCGCGTCCGGCCGTTAATAAAGCGCGT
This sequence comes from Pteromalus puparum, assembly GCA_012977825.3. Classification (NCBI taxonomy): domain Eukaryota; kingdom Metazoa; phylum Arthropoda; class Insecta; order Hymenoptera; family Pteromalidae; genus Pteromalus; species Pteromalus puparum. Next base: position 3,364,540 of record CM053169.1, read on the forward strand.
GCACACGCGTATTTAAAACAGCGCAGCTGATCGCAGTATAGTGTAGGTATTACGTGTAGCGTATGATGGACGAGAGAGAGGGTCTGCTTTTCCGGAGGAATTACCGATCATATAACAGCGAATTACCGAAGAGGCATTGCGACGACGACGACCGGAAGATCGAAAATGACGAACTTCCGTAGAGCGGCAGCTGTTTCCGGCAATGTCTCGTTGTTGCGCGTACACGTATATGTATACACACTTTCGCCCTGAGAACGAATCAAGCTTTCCGGCCGCGAGAGAGAGAGAGAGACTTGTGTTGTCCCCCCACTGCATTAATTTTCTCATCTCCGCGACTATCACTCTTTGGTGCATCGAACTCTCGAAGCCTGCAGAGCTATAGAGACCAGACTCACGAAAGCCAGCAAGAGAGATAATGAGCCTGTGTGCGCAACGTAATCATCCAATTTAACCGATAGCTCTCGAGCTGTGTATACCACTGCGTGGATTAGCAGTCACGTTTTCCTATATAGCGTGCGCGCCTTTCTCCCATACCGATTCTCTCACGGGAATATATTCGAGCGAGCTTTTATATTAACGATAGCAGCGTACAGTGTATAGTTTCCAGATGTCGATAGCCTGCTGCACTGGTGGGACAGTTTTTTTATTTTACGACCGAGACCAGCTGCACGCGGAAGGAATTTATTTAACTTTAAGCGCCTGCCGGAGAGACGTTATTTTGGGGATCGTAAAATTGCTACTGCGCATCGTCGCTCGCTGGCTTTCTGAAATTCTAATGTCAACGTTTCATAACGGCAAAAAAAAAGAATCAATTGGAAAAATGAACCGTTGTCGAGTTTCGAAAAACAGGAGAGTTGAAAATCGGTGTGAAAAACATAAGCGTATATACCCGCAGTGTCAGCGAGATATCATCTAGCTGAGCTTGTACGATACAGATATAGAAGGTGTGTGAGAACGTACGCGTGCAACTTGATGCAGCAATTGAATGACTTGAGTGACACTCGTCTTATTTCGTAACGTTCTTTTTCCTCCTCCAGTTAAGCTCGAAAATTAAAAATGTTACACGAAGCGCTCGGTAAGTCGTAAAAACGAATGAAGCTGATGACGCCACGTCGAGTTTGAAGTTTGTCGTATATATATATAAATAATAGTGCAGCTGCAATCTTCACTCTTTCGTAACCGGTTTTTCATTGCTCGGAAAATTGACTTTTATACAGCTCGTGAATTCTCCCGTAAAACTTCACACTGAACGGTTTAAAAATAATTTTTTTTTTTCAGAGTGCCTTTAAAGAAAAATACAGATCGACAGCAAAAAAAAAAAATATTTAATTTGCCATTAACCATCTTGGTCGAAAAAATCTCGTTCGAATCGCCGAGCAACAAAGACAGCAAAAACCCGTCTAATTACCCTTGTGCGGCTAAAACACGTGACTCTCGCGCGATCGTATAGAAGACTCGCGCGTTTATATACAGCAGAGCCACAGAAGAATAAGAAAGGCCGCCGCTAACTACTCTTAGCATAATTTCAAGCCGCGTCATCGAGCTTTAGCTGATGTGCGAGCCAGACCCGGCGTCGCCGCGCTCGTGTGGAGGCTTGCGCAAACGATCGTCATTAACATCGAAGTGCGAGAGCCTTTGCAAGGTATGTGTATTTATCTCTAAAGCGTTATCTATATGCTTCTTTTTACTTTCGGGAGGAAAAGCAGAAAATTTGGTCGGTCGACTGTTATCGCTGCTTGCTGCGTAACCCGGTTTCGATTCAAGTTATTCGGAGACTTTTCGGAAACGTGTCAGCCTTATACGAAACTCGGTTACTGGCAAATTCGATGTGTATAACGGGATTACTTTTTGAAAACAAGCAGTTTCCGAATCGTAAACTCTCGGCGCATTTAGCGATTATCGATTGGAAAACCGTCGCCAAAGACGTCAATACGGATCAAGGATTCTTCTCTCTCTCAAAAATAACTCTCGACAAGAGCTGTTTACACTTTCAGTAGGTCCAGCCGTATAGTTTGACAGCCGGACGAATGGTTATTGGCGTTCGCGTGTGTCCGCGCGAGCGCACCTATAACGAGAAAACTCTCGCGGCCGCTTGATTTATCGGATCGCTTGCGCTATGTATGCAGGCATTAAGCCAACTAGATCGTGTGCAACTGTCGAACTTATAATACTCACTGTGGACTAGAAACTCTTTCTCGTGTCTCGAGTACTTGAGTTCTTGCTCTGAAGAACTTCGTTGAGTTGGAAAAAGAGTTTATTTCTGGGTTGATAAGACGCTATCGCGGGATTTTCGAGATGTTCTGATAACTGGGGACGAAGGTGTTAATCGATTGTTGATTTTCCTGGAAACCTTATTCGATCGGACGAGCTTCTGATAGCATCAGGTGGTAGGGAGAGACTGTATGTCGACGATGTCATTGTTGATAACAAAATTATGTTCGAGCATCAGTATAGTGTGAGTCAGCAATGGCAAGACTGAAATGTGAACAAACACACCTGCAATAACAGCGGCATATCCGAGTGTTGAGAAGCCAACGACACTGCGTACACCCATAACCTCTATTACGTCGTCGTTGCGCAACGAATTAAGCGTCCAATAAAGAATTATCGCATTGCTTTCTCTGGTAATAAAAAAAAAAAAAAAAAAACAGGCTAATACCGGCACTCGCCGGTCTATTTTCGTCAGCGGCGGGGTGTGAAACAATGCGAAAAAGCGACGATTCTCAAAGAGAAAACAATAAGATGAGTGCTCTCCTCGCTCTTCCGTTGGTATAATAATACACGGGCGTCGCTCGAATGCCGCGTGCGCGCGAACCTGGTACATTTCCACGCTTGGTCCCAAGCCAGCTCGCTCGCGCATCGAAATTGGAAAGTTTCCATCGACGAGCTACTGCTCATGCTCTGCGTGCCGATACTCGAGACTCGTTCGAAATGCAGTTTTCTGTTGTAGCTGGAGGGATATAATGCAGCGATTTGTCAGCAGCTCTGCTGTTGCGCTCACGCGGGTGGGCGTTGTTGCGAATTTCGGAGTGTCGCAAACCAATGTGAAGGATTCCTTCTTTTTTTTTCACTGATTACGTTATATATCAATCGGTTTAATTGGTTTACACCGGAGAATAATCGAGGCTCTGTTCGATAGCGACATAAAGAGCATAAGCGTTACGATCTATAATTTTTTTCCACTCGCGGGTGATGTCAGCACTCGAATACCTCGACACTGTTGATCGGAATTCTATACATATGTGCGATGGTATTCGATGGATCCGTAGGGTGCTATATAGAAATTATATAAAACTCGCGTAGCTTCGTATTTAGGTCAGTGGGGTATAAGCGAGATAATTATAATGTGTTTTCACCAGATGATACGGACAAATCATCGCTCCTGCCAGACTACACTCTGTTTTGCATGATTCGCTTCGAAGAAAATATAACTTTTTTTTAACAACCACAGGCAATTGTTGTTAAAAAATTATGTCACGCCGTGAGCAGGAGATAAGACAACGGCGCGCGCATGACTGATAGTGCCTTTATTTGAAGATGATTTTTTTTTCTCCTGCAGCAATAATAGTCGCTTTTAATTCTTCGTATATACAAATGTCAGTCTCTTGTCTCGTGCAAAGCGTTGAGATTCGCTCGGATAATAGAAAAAGGAAAAAATAGAATCATCAGTAGAGCGGGACATTCTGGACCTCGGATTTCATTCGATCATCCCCGCGAGACAAACAAACGGTTTCTCGTTACGAAAGACTCCGTACGAGCGCGATCACTTCCTTGCAAAATAAAAAGATCGAAGGAAAGCAACGCGACGTCGTCTCGCCTATGCGTGTTTTCGATGCTAACACGCATACACGCACGTGTCTGAGTCATCTCTGTCGTTGCCCTCTGCGTCTTCGCGACACTCCACACAAACGTCGCCTTGTTTTTCTCTTTCTCTCTCTCTCTCTCTCTCTCTCTCGTCGAGTCAAGGTTTTCAGCTAGATTTCTGATTTCACGTTATCCCACTCTGACACACGATCGTCGCGATGATTTTTCAGATATAAACGGAAGGTCGCCGGTAGTGGAAAGAAAACACACTAGCACACAGAGTTTCCACTGTTCAACTCCGTGTTTGTATCGATGAAACTACGATGACACGAACCAATTAATTTCTTATCAGAATCACGCTTTATATTCAGCGATTTTTATTTTCCTGCTTAATCGCTTCTCGGTATACGTATTGACACTTTTCACGACGATTGATACACTCTCGCACACAAACTTATATCGTCGTAAAAAACAAAGTGTTCTTGCATGATTCTTGCACATTTATCGCGGTATTTCTCCCAAAGCGCCTATAAAATCTCAGCTGAATAAAAGAAAACTACGGAGATCGATGATACTGTATATACTCGGAGGATGCATATTGTATTATGCAGCTATATGTGGTGCACGTATATACAACAGAATAAGAGAGAAGCGCGTAGCAGCAGTAGTTCTGATTTTAGAAGTGAGCATTCGTTCTATTAATACTCGCGTAAAAGTCGAAGAAGCCGAACAACGTTTGTACACCTATATACTTAAAGCTCTCGTTATCGTCTCTCACGACGACGACAAGCTCTCTGCCGTCGATGCATAGATACACGCGCGCGTTGAATGACGTCCGAAAATATACACGAGAATTGCTCTCGCTTTATTCGCGGAGTCGGATTTTGCAAAAGAGAACCCGAATGCAAGCTAGCTCAGATTTTCATCACGCGCTCGCTACTACGATAGTTCCACCGGCTGCATATTATAATAATAAGCGGTTAAGTCGCTCGAAGCGCTTTTTCTTGCAACGTTTCTTCTAAAGCCTTGCGCAACGCGCTTTCTGCTGCAGTACACTGCCTCTTGTATATACTTAATAGACACGTGCGTACGGTCGAATTTTTCTCTTCGAAGACTAACTCCTGATTGTTGTACTCCAACGTTCGCGCTGTCAACAGGTATATATACATTGCACGTCTGGCATCGGCTATACTTATTCACGAAGCGCGTTATCAGCGCAAATTTTTGCGTGACTGGGTGGGGGGAGAGAGAGAGCGAAGGCTATACGCGATCGGAGCAGACGTAGTGGCACCATAACAGAAAACAGCTCAAATCTCTTATCTAATCACTGAGAGCGAGCTCGATGATTTGCATCGAAAACAAAGTTCACTCACTGTACTGGAGCGTGTCGAGTCGAGATGAGGAAAAACAGCAGACGGATGCGCGCTGTAGCATTTTTAGAAAGGAAAGCGAAGGTCGTTGTATGCAGCTGCGTTGCTTTTTATATTATACATCATTGACTGCAGATTTTGCAGTGCATATATTTGTGCAGAAGATAAAAACGGCGTTATATTCACACAAGACAAGCTTGGGACTGTGCTATTAGATCGTTGGAAACGCGGCAACGCAGCGTTGAGATAAGAAGTCCGCGATAGGATGAAAAAAAAAAAAAAAAAAAAGAAAAAAAAAAAAAAATTGGTGATGGTGGAGGGGGAATCTAGCAGCACCAGACGCGGCGGCACCGATCGCTCGAGGGTTTACGTAACGAGCCGGCCGGTCGCTGATGTTTCTATATACATGTATATAAGATGAGAAAACCGGTTGGAAGGGCCAATCTTGCACAACCGATCAAGAGCTCCGATTTCTGAAATTTGCTTTATTTTCGTTGCTCTCGTGACGTTGTTTTTACTCCGATGCCTGTTGTGACTTTGTCGAATTTATTCGGGATTTGAAATAGTTGCGCGAGTGGATATATTATACACTCACGCGAGACAGATCATTGAGCGGAAAATTAATGGTTTTATTAAACTCGTTTGGCAAGCATTGCGCTTTGTTTCATCGGAGCGTACGGCTGTAAGGCGCGGATTTAATGAATTATTCAAATAATAATGGACGAGTGCAATAAGTTAATTGGTCGACAGTGTGCTATACACACGCCGATTATTATATCACCCGTCGCCTTTATTTTTCCTTGATTCGCGTGGATCCGTTGCGTAATTTATCCACACAATTCTCTTCGATTATGTAAGGCGGGATTGCAGGAGTAAAAAATAAAGACAATGTTATAACCGAGCTGTAAAAAGTTTCTGTCTAACCGATTAGTTACGGTTATAGATACCGGGTAAAGATTAGTCATCTCCACACATCTTTTGTTTCACTGATCCAAAGAGATTCACTCAAGCGATGTTTATGAAAAAAGGCTCTAAAACATTACTCTTAATGGTCAATACCGGCGAGTCGAATATCAATGACGACGCAGCCGAGAGTTTGTTGTGTGTTTGCAGAAGTATTATGTACACACGGGAGTGCCGGGCGAATCATCGCATGAAGGGATACTCGCCAGATTTCTCATATGGACAACAGTGCACCCACGCCGTGTTTATCGCAAAAAAAATGCCGTGATAGAGAGCGAGCCGCTCCTTCTGCATAACGTACACAACTTTTCCGCTTCGCGATGCCATCATCGCCGAGTTTTCGCTCTCGACGATACTATCTGAACTATGCGGTAATAAAATACTTCCTCTCCGGTACTGATATACCCTATATATACAAGCGTGCGATACCGATTGTGTGTTTGCTATTGTAATAATAGTTTCTCTTTCTTTCTCCTGTGGAATTCCACGATTTCTGGAAAAATTAGGCGCGGTGAAAGATTGACAGGGAGAGACTTTACGGAATAAACAAACACATCGCGAGGGAGAAGACAAACACGTCCGATGATAAACAAGTCTGATAGTTCTCTCCCACGAAAACAATAGAGCGTTGTAACTCTAGTCGCGCGTAAACACGGCAATCTCTCCATATACGTGAGAGCGGAATCTTACGTATTAAGTGATATCTCGTCGCCACGTAGACAAAGAGAGAGAGAGAGAGAGAGAGAGAGAGAGAGAGAGAGAGAGAGAGAGAGAGAGAGAGAGAGAGACGTGAAAAAGGTGCGAAAGCGTAAGGCGAGTGTCGTTGTCACAGGTCGCTGTAGATTTCGGCCTTGACATTGGACGATGTTGTACACTGGACTGGTCAGCTGCAGCGCTTGCGTAATAATCGCGCGACCGGAAACCTGATGGACACGTATGTTGGCCTACGTCATTTCGACGATGATGATTGCTGGAATACGAGCATCTTCATCAGCGTCGTTAGTCCGCGTAAGCACGATGTGTTTGATTAGATCGAAGTCGGCGGTTTTGTCTGATCGTAACTGGTTGTGATCACGTCGGTGATTTATCGAACCGGCACTTTTTCGAAAATCTATACAACGTCAATGTTTGAAATATACAGTTTGAGGCTTTTTTCCTTATATCCTCCTTAATTATCTCACCATTTTTTTTTCCTGAAAATCGCAAACTAGACTCCATCATACACTTGCCCAACCAGCAGCAAAACACTTTGCGTCACCGGTGAAACGCGACATACGCTGTAATACAATTCCGTTCCTCGTGGCAGCGAACCCATCACCATCGTGTACAAAGACAAGCGAAGCGGTGCGTTTACACGTGCCATTTCAAAGAACTATTTTCGGCTGGGGCAATTCATGTAGGAAACTCCAAGCTCTCCCTCGTTTATATAGGTCACCGCATTTTCAAATTTATAACTTCCCCATGGTGCGCGACGCGTAAAAACCCAGAGGGTCGCTATCTTCTTTCCCCCAGATTTTTATTGTCCTTTTTTCGGAAGATATATACGCACACGACAGAAAGACATTGCACCAGCGCGAAAACTGAAAATTTCATGAGCTGTATACGTTTAACTGGAGCAGTGCTCGTATTAACAAACAATGCGATCGCGTCGTTAATTTTTATTGTTCTTATTGAGATGTTTATTGATCGGCGATTTATATAGCAGTGTGTGCCATCGACTTTATTTTTCTGCCATCCGTCCGTATGCGTTATATCACAGGAGCGAGCGCGAGTAATGACATTTCCTTGGACGCCGTGACTCAATCGTCGCGATAATACCGATCTCGTCTCTAACTCGATTCGCGCACTACCAGAACGAACCAGCGGCTACTTCTTAAAAAAAAACCATCGCTCCTTTGATCAACTCGCGCGCAAAGTGCATATAATTGGAGTGTGGATATATACATGTATCTCTTCGGTGGCCTTGACTCTCGAAAAGAGCTTTATTTTATTTTCCTTCGGCGCGCGAGCGAGTGCATAAGTACGTCTAAGACTGATTGGTAGGCTTCCATGCATGATTCATGTGACGCAGCGGCCTTCGATCTGCTGTATATGTGTGTGTGTGTGTGTGTGTGTGTGTGTGTGTGTGTTATGAGCCGAATGGCCGTACAACACACGCCTATATGTTATTCTATACGTGTGTGAGTTATAGAATCGCGTTCGAGGGAGCCGTTTATAATAATATGATCGTGTGGCCGAGAGACACAGCACCGAATTCTAATACGGTGTCATTTGCGTTTTCTACTTCCGCGTGTCCCTGTGTGGTTTCCCCGAATTTCTCGACGGTAAACATCATTGTTTGCCAGGCTCGTAAAAACCGTATAGTCGCGGGAGTTTTTGAGTAAATAATAACAGGAGAGTGTTATAGAGTTGCAATTGGAGCGATACCAGCTATCACGCGACTCGACGAATTAGTGTCGATAAATGGTCATTGTTTCGTACGAATGCAGTGTAACATTCTGCGATTTAAGCGAGGCCAATAAATCAATCAATCGCAAAAGCCTTGAACGCGCCAAAATTTTCTCTCTCTATCTCTCGACAAATCACACAGCAATCATATACCGAGAGGTGCTCGACTATCTACCTGGAAACAATAAACAGTTAATCGCTTTGGAAAGGCAGTAGGCCAAAAAAAAAGCGCAATAGAGATCGACCGGTCGACCCTGATCGTATACAAGAGTCGATTCGGAGTCAGCCGCTACTCCATAACGAGTATTATACGCGCGTAGTTGTCGTACCACACGCAATGCCGGAGGGAATATAAACCAACGGCAGCAGCAGCCGTTCCAGGCGACGCTTGACATACGCCTTGTGTATACAGCAGAAAAAGATCGCGTGTGTATATATATATACACACCTCCTCGTCGGGGGTCAAGCGATCATCGGGCCACTCGAGGCAACTGGGTTAACTCCTGGTGTGTGGCGTATATAAAAGAGTGCTGGACCGTTCGACGTTCTCCTTATCCCGTGTGTGTCAGGCGGTCGGGACACTCTGTCTGCTCCAGATCGATTGATGCGCCGCGCCGCGTGTCTTCTTTTCAGAAGAGCGTCTTGGCCCGAGGCTGATTGTTTGAAAATTGATCGTCAGCTCGTTGGCACAGCTGGTTTGATACTGCGAATAGCCGACGTTTTCTCGTCGGCTTATGAGATTTCAAATTAATCCCATCAAAAAGAGACTTTTATTGAAATATGATTCCGGATTACGCAATTCTGGCTTGACTGGCGAATAATCAAGCGCGCGACGAATTTCATTATACCTTGAAAAGGCAATAGCCGCGATTACTCACGCGCGTAACGAGCCTTTGATATAATTATCTCACAGTTATGCAGCGCAATTGCGAAACGTATAACGCGTTGATCGTCGTTTACTCCCTTCGATTATCATAAACGTACGAGAAATTATACTAGATTGGAATGCAATATATCTCCACGCTTATGTTCGAGAGAGGCAAATTACGCCGGGCAACGAGACGATGAAAACGATTATACAGGCCGCGAGAGATATAGAGCCAATTACAATCCGGCGAAGCTGCCGCGCGGCCTCGAGGGAAAAGAGAACGGCGATGATAGTTTCGCAAGTGCCGAACACCTGCATCGGTATATATATACCACGCGACCATTATCGTATTACTCGTACGAGTAGTGCCTCGCATCTGTATATACACTGATGGGTTGCTGCCAGTACACATAGTTTGCAGATGCACCGCCTCTGCGTATACAATGTTTGTTTTAATCTAATTTATCGATTTATGATGATACGCCCATTTAATCGTATGTATAATAGGTACAAAGGCTGGGATGTTATTGAGTTACACGTACATTTTGCACACACTTTTTATTCGAGCTAATAGCCGTCCTTTCAGAGTACGTTATTCACATGGAAATCCGTGTACATACTGGCGAAAGTAAATTTACTTTTAACGACAGGCCGAAAAGATTCTGAAGTTTCGCGCGAACGAATACACTGCGCGTTTTATTACGGCAAACAGAGTGTAAATCGCCTTGGCACCTTTCAGCGATGCACCGCGTAGCAGAGCTCAAAATCCAAAGTATCCGAGAATAGCCGCAAGCGATGAACTGTCAGTTTCTGCATAAATTAGCAGGTTCAAAAATTTTCTGGATCGTCGAGAAAAAAAAAAGAGATACGTGAGAGACACAAAATTGCGTGTTAAAGACCCGCACTTTATGACACACGCTGCAACTGTGCTGATGATTCTGGCAGGCACCCAGTAGTATTGTCGTTGATGGCATAGTCAATGGCTATTTCGTTCAAGCGATGCTCGAAATTTTTCCGACTATAAATAGGAGCCTCCTGACGTCTTCGGACTTGGCTTATTCTCTCGATGTGACCCTTTCGATAATAAACTTGCTAGTGCTATTTTGAGAAATGAAAATAAAAAGCATCGATCAAATCGCAATCAAACTTTTCACGCGCGCTTCGAAGAGTTGCTGCAAAACAGCTCGCTCAGTGTCCGTATATCGAAGCGGTTCAATCGAGATAACGAGTTATCGCTGTAAAAAAATGAAAAAAAAAAGAGAGAATATCTTAACCCTCCGATGGAAAAAAGCCGGAAGATAAATCCGCTAAGTAGCACAACGAAGACGAATCAATCGGCTTACGTAAAACCGGCGAGGGATATACGCGCGATAGGCCGTGTATATACGGCGTGATGTCATCGCCGATATTATGCAATGAAAGTACACGGGCTTACTCTCGATCTTCGCGGGGATTATATTAACGACCGACGTGCTGGTAAACAAAGTGAGAGTATAAGTACAAGAGAAGCGGTGCCGACTTCGAAAATAGCAATACTAGGGGGAGAGTAGCGGAAGCGAGAGCGTTGGGTCTTTCTTTTGGCTGTAGAAGACACATGTGCAGCGGATCTGCAAATAGTCGCTCTCTGATGCTTGTATAGGTATTCCAGAGGCGTTATATAGTAGCCGAGGGAGTGTCTCAAAGGCGCCTTCGGCTTACGGGCTTTCCTTTGATTGAATTAGCCTCTTGTGTGCTCGGCTGGTGTTATATTTTTACACTTTTGCGAATGAGTACTGCCTGTGAATGAATGAAGCGCGATTTTGAATGAAAGTGTAATATACTTAAATTGATATATACGCATCGTTTGCTTTCAGTCGTCTACTGCGATTACACGGCGACAGGCAGATCTCTGCAGTTCCTCGAGGACTATATCGTCAAGGAAGTCCTGCCTTATCTCGGCGACACAAGGGCTTCCACATCGATATGCAGTCTACAGTCCTCGCTCTTCAGGTAAACACTGCACATATTCCAATCGCGATGTCTCTCCATTGTCTCTTTCTCCCGATACACGTCAGTAGTGGTTGATATATAATCAAGGCCTCAGGACCACGTGTCACAGATCGATCGTCCTCGTACGGGACAATCTCCGTATAGCGGGGTATACCCGAAAAAGCAGCGCGTTATATCATATCGATTCTCACACTGGACCTTGTATAATGTAATGCTTTAACTTTCGCTACGTAATAAACATTCATCGCAGTGACGACTTAGTAGGCGCGTTGACCTATATATTCCTTGCCACATCCCTCGATGACGTAGAGATCCACAAAGGACGTGCTCTGTGTGTTATGTACCGGTGAGATCCAGACAGAACTGGTAGCAGCAACGGGGCGGACAATAGGCTCCGTCGTCCTTTGTCTTCCTCTCGTTGCCCGCGCGCGGCTGTGTATATGTATACTACCCCCCGAGAGACGTATACGGCTATATACTTTTCTTTGTGCCGACCTTTGTTGTGACGCGAGCCACGAGTATCTAGAGGGTATGTAGAGCGCGAGGTGTATACCTGCGCTCTCTCGAGTGGCGTATAAGTGGCCCAAATATCGAGGTGCTGTAGTTTTGCGTTTCTATTAATATACCGATGCATCGCTCGTGTGTATGGACAGAGAGACATATACTTTCCCATCGATTTCCTAAGAAATGAGGCCTTTTTGTTCGCTCGGTTCTGTTATTACTCGCGAGCTATAGGCTCATATGACTGAAACATCATTATTTGTTTTTTTTTTCGTACAGGCACGAGGCCAGAGACATAGTCAGACACGCGGTTGGAGCAGGTGAGCAGGATGCCGTGCTGTTCACGGGCCAGGGCACAGCTGGAGCCCTGCGGACACTTTTGCGTCACCTGGACCTCGTCACGCCGACGACCGTCTTCGTCGGACCCTACGAGCATCACGCGAACCTTAAGCCTTGGAGAGAGTACGGCGTTAGGGTGAGTTTTCTTCGATTTTATAAATAACGTTTGTTCGAAATTGCGCACAATGCTTCGTGAGTTTTCTTTGTGCGCTCGAGAAAGGAAGCGGGCTTTATCGCTGGCCTGTGTGATATGACTCACCGGTCATCGTAAAATAAGCTCGTTTTTATTTTCGAGTTGAAAATTTATCAACCGCTCGCGCGGGACGGTTATCTTTATACAGTTTGCTTTGTTTAATTTTTTTTTTTCTACCAAGAAACTGTATTATACTGCGTAGTACACACAGTTTCACGAAAATTCTCAACGAAACTATTGCCTTGCAGCTGGTGCGGATAGACGAGACCAGAGAAGGATTCCTGGACCTGAACGACTTGGAGCGTAAGCTCAGCAAGGAACGCATCAAGAATCCATCCTCGAGACTGGTCGGCTACTTCAGCGCCGCCAGCTGTATAACCGGTGTCCTGGCCGACGACGTGGCCACGACACTGCTGCTACGACAACACGGAGCACTCAGCATCTGGGACTACACGTCTGCTGCCCCCTATGTCAAGATGGACATGAACCCACATCTACCGGGTGTCGGTGAGACGACGGTGCACAAGGACGCGATCATTTTCGCGGGACACAAATTTATAGGAGGTGCCCAGTCACCTGGTGTTCTCGTGGCCAAGCGATCGCTCCTCGGCGAGGATGTTAGCACAGATGACATGAGGGACTCGCACAGGTATCTGAGAGATCCCGAGGTCAGGGATGAGAGCGGAACCGGTGGGGTCGTTGAGGCTATTCGGTGCGGACTTGCCGTACAACTCAAGGAGAACCTCACACACCAGGCCATAGCTTCGCGACAGGATAAGATCTTGAGGTGAGGATATAAACAATTATGGGATTTTTCGATATGAATGTGTTAATACAAGAATGAAAACTGATGTACAACTCTCCATCATAGGCAAGTGCTGTCACATGTGCGTACGATACCTGAGCTCATCCTGCTCGGCTATAGCTCGCAGAGCGTCAAGCGCCTGCCCACGTTCTCGTTCATGGTGCGCCACCCTCGTGGCACCTACCTTCACCATAACTTTGTCTGCGCCGTCCTCAACGACGTCTTCGGAGTTCAGGCAAGAGGTGGTTGCGCCTGTGCCGGACGATACGCCCACGATCTCATGGGCATCGACGAGAAGCTTGCCAAGGAGTACGAGGCACTTTTGCTTCAGAGGTGAGTTGTGTGCACTTGAATTCGATGTCGCTTATATTCTTTGAAAATTACCTTTGCTAAAAGAAACGTGATTTCCCAGTGGTCAGAACGGCGGCCGCGACGAGTCGAACGCCGAGACGCTGCGCCCGGGCTTCGCCCGTCTCACCTTCCCGTACTTCATGTCCGACGCGGAGGTGGCTTTCGTGCTCGAGGCTCTGAAGATGGTGGCGACCGAGGGCTGGAAGCTCCTGCCGCAGTACGTACTCAACCCCGAGACCGGCGAGTGGCGACACCACACCAACAGCGTCTTCAAAGATCGACGCTGGCTCGGCTCGATCCGCTACACCGACGGCCGTATGAGTGCCTCTGAGCGTCGCGTATCCGGACCTGGTGTCTTCCCCCAGAGTTATGCCGACTGTCTGCAGACGGCCAGGAACATCTTCAACAGATCGAGAAAGATGGCGCAGAGGTATCCCATGCAGATCGACAGGAGTGTCTTCTTCGATGAGAAGAGCGAGTTTTTGAGGTGGTTCATGCTGCCGCACGAAGCGCAGGACCTGCTGTTGGGACACTCGCAGAACGTCAAGCATCACGTGCCATTCGATCCGACGAACTACAGGATCGCACTCCTTGAAGCGTCATGGTGAGTTTACCTCTCGATCGAACTTCTTATCTCTTGCCCTCCTATTTTCTTCGTCGTACACCCCGATCAGTACAGCTCTCTGTCATCTGTCTAACCGGGCTGATCGGCCTTCTCTCTTTTTTTCCACCTGTTAGCAGTCTGGGCATTCGCAGGCTCAATAGTGACGTGCCCCGTACCGGAAATCCACCGATCTCCCCCAACTCACCTCGTCATCGCAGTCTACCAGCCCTCAGCTATACGGCAGAACTTCGCAGAGCGCGGAACAACGCGGCCAAGAACAGTGAGACTGACGACGAGGAGCTTCAGGTCGGCGGGGTCGTTGGCCAGAAGTCGCCGGCTACCTGTCCCGGATCGCCGATGCCTAGCATCAGGTTTGCCGTCGGTGAGGCTGTCACCACTGCGGCTGCTGGTATATTGGGTGAGTTGTCGGTGACTCTTGATTATGAATATCGCTCGTTGTCTCCTTTAATTGCAAGCTCATTGAAACATTTAATTCTGCAGGTTCAGGCTCCCCGACAGTGAACCGTTTGATCAACGATGGGCAGCAGACGAGAACTGCTAGTACCAATACTGGTAGCAGCAGCACAGATTCACCGTCCTTTGCGAGGGCGCGATGCAACTCTCTGGGCAGCACATCTAGCTGTCGGGCGAGAAGTGGTTCCGGAGGTGGCACCAGTTCGCCGGTACCGATTCCCCTGAGTCCACAAACTCTCGCTAGTCTTGGCATCGCCACGGCCAACTCGCAGAGCAGGCATCGACACTGTAGCTGCAGCAGCCAGACCGAGCTCAACGGATCACTCGAGTCTGAGGCGAACGGCAGTCCTGGAAGATCGGCTTCGTCGCTCGGACATGTGCCAACTAATTCACCTGGTAAGCTAGCTACCGATGACTTTGTCTTCGACGCTGTAAAACCAAGGTTGATATTAACGTTAAACTCCGAACTAGGCTCCATCTCGTCTTCCTTCGATTCGGTCATGAACGTCAACCGTCTGGGCCGTTCCTCACCCGTGTTGTCCTATGCCATGAGCCACAGTTCCGAGGACGACCTGCGCGCCTACGTTAAGGAGATCTCCAAAGATATAGCCACCGAGATCACGTCCGAGATCCGCGAGGTGATCTCCCAGGTCGACGACGCTCTATTAGAGAGCAACACTTCGGATTCAAGTCAGCATCACACGCGACATCAGCAGCAGCAGCAGCAGCAGCAGCAGCAACAACATCAAGATTCCATCACAGCTAGCGATATTGCAGAGTACCTCATGGAGTTTTCGAAGGAGATGGCCAGCGAGGTCAAGTCCGAGATCAGGTGCATGGTCAACTCGGTCGACGGACTCCATAGGTAAGTCTGATTATCGATGTACGAGATTTTACTGTCATCTGGTTTCATCGATTGTGGTGCTGGGCACACCCAAACCATACTTGGTTGTATTGAGTCACACTTCGAGGAAATTTCTACGGGTTTTCGATGCAGTAGGGGATCTGAAATTTCATCCAGAAAAATAAGAAAACAATCTTCATTTTCAGTGCTTGATGACATATCCGCGCTACCCACAATGAAGTTTGACTCCGACGAATCTTTAAATTGGTGATTACATCTTCGAATATAATATTGAGTTTGTCGAAGGCATTTCTAATTCATCCGCGAATTCCGAATCTCTTTTCGAATCGAACATCATTATTAGGAATCCCTTCGACAAATGAAAACTTTATCGTGTGGTGTTGTTCTCCAGTCCAAATGTTTCACTGCAATAACACGTTTTTGAGACAATCCTTCAAGTCTACTTCACACGTCACGCCAACAATCTCTCTCGGCAATCTGCTATCTTCACCATATCCCCGCCTCTGATCATTTCACCATTAGTCCAACGTCTTCTTTGTTTTTTTCAGATACTCACCCGACGACAAGTCCTCCTCTGGCTGCCAGTCGCCAGCAGAGCGTCGTCGCATGATTCTGCCGATCCAGGCAGCGTCTCGTTCGCGTACACCGGTACTTCCTGGCAGTAAAGTCAGCGAACTCTCGCAGCACGACAGCAAAATGTCCTCCGAGTGCTCTTCCGACGAGACCGTGATTTACGTGGTCAAGCCCAGTCCGACGACGGACGCCCCGCGCGATATCGTCGATAGCAAGACCACCACTGTGACGACCATTAGCAATAGCAACAACACCGACGACGAGGACAGCGAGCATGAGAAGGCCCTGCCCAAGATCTACTCCGCGGTAAACTCTGTCAGCTCGCAGGACAGTGGTATCAACCTGTCCTTCCACGATAGCGACCGTTCGGTCGACGGCTCGGTGCCGGAGCTGGAACGCAGCAGCAGCGCCGAGTCCAACAGCAACGGCTGCTGCATGCGCAGGCCTAGGTTCTCCAACAGCAGTGGGAACACCCTGAGTCTGTGCAAGCAGAGCCGCGCTACGACTAACGACGACTTGTCCGAGGACGATGAAATCTTTTTCTCAGCATCGCAGCAGCAGGTCAGCAGCTCTGAGAACACCGATAACAGCGGAGAGGAGCAGCAGCAGCCAACTGGTTCAAATCAGTGGCACTGTCCGCCGAAGAACATTTGGAAGCCGACGGTCGAAGCCATGCAGGAGTTTGACATGATCAAGGACAGTGACCGGGTACTGCTTTGTCTGGCGCCTAATGGAAGAAGCTCGCTCACGCTTCTCCACACTCTGCACCAGTACAGATTCTATGCAAGGTCTAAGGGCGTGGACTTCGAGATCGGAGTAGCCAGCGTGGCTCTGGACAGCCAGGATCCGCTCGAGTCTATGGCCTACTTGAAGGCCCTCAATGTTCCCTATTTCTACGATGAGCTTACGGTGGCCAAGGTGCAGACCGATGACGAAGCTCAGAGCGCGAAGAAGGCAACAGGGCCCTGTACGAGCTTCTGCGAAAAGTCGACTAGGGCAAAGCTGTACGCACTGGCCAAGAAGAACAACTACAACGTCCTAGCGTTGGGACAGAATTTGGATGACCTCACCGATGGATTTCTCGGCTCGGTATTCAACAACGGAAAGCTCAGGACTATGAAGGCGCACTACTATATCCGGGAACAGGCGCTCAGGGTCATCCGACCCTTCGTCTACGTGAGGGAGAAGGCGCTACGGCAATTCGTCGAAAGCAAAAAGCTTCCGATCGTCAAGCATGTGCCCGAGGTTTCCGAAGAGACTCTCCAGGTACGGTCATAGACATTATCTCCAAAAGATTAATATCTCTTTATATGTGCCGTGAATTCTAACGATCTCTCTTACCGTTTCAGAAGAAGAACGAACTGATAAGTCGACAGGAGCTCTGCTATCCGCGCCTCTACTGGTCGTTGCGTTCAGCTCTTCGTCCCTTGATATCGGCTCAAAGCTTGAGTGTCGATAACGAGCCACCCGCGCAGAAACGTCAACAGCACAGGCGACCGCGCACAAACTCGTTCAGTGCGGTTCCGTTGGTCACTTCCTCGTCCGCCACGTCGTTCTCCTCGAATTCTTCGTCGACTTCGCAGCAGCAGAGAATAGATGACAGCGATGAGACCGACGAGGAGCCCGTCTTGTGAAAGTCGCCGAGCGAGGTCGACTGGACCTCGAAGCGCAGAAGTCTCTTCGCGGCCAAGCGGCTCGGACATGCCGTACGACAGAATTAAGGTGCGACGCACATTCCCCGTTCTACACGATGAATCGACAAGACGAGAGGAGAGAATCTCGTACAGGGACTTTTTTGAAGGAGGAGGATTTCTAGATGAGTCGTTAAAAACAATTGTGAATAATGTGGGAGACAAACTTTGAATGTGTTTCTTTGCGATGATTTTTAGAAGACGTGTGGGGAGAACGAATCCCTCGTGTTACTCTTGTAAGAAAATTTGAAAAAAACTGAGAAAACTCAGAAGAAGAATCGTTTGACAAAAATTCGTAATGTGCCACCGAGTGATATTTCTTTCATTGTAAATTTTCATTAGCCATGTTCTTTTTTGTATTTTTCTATATATACAAACCTAATTGCGATTTCGAGCGTTTCGAGGCTGGAGTCGTAGAGTGCGAGAAGAATGAAGCACTTGCTTGCGAAATCTTTATCGAATGTTTGTTCCTCTATTCTCTTCTTTTGTTCGTCATTTAGTTATTATATTGTACGAGAATCGTTTTATACATTTATCCATTGGTATGTGATGCGATGCTCCTATTAAGAAGCACGAGAATGCGACAACACTGCCTGGCTTGTGCGGCGTGTGAGAGTTTTTTCATAAATGCTTTTTCTATCATGATATATGATTAATTACATTGATGATCTTGTCAAAATTGATTTTTTTCCAGTCTTTCTTGAAAGGTGCGACTATAACCCCGACGGTCTTTTATTACTTATAATATTCGAGAGCACATCGAAGTAATGTCAGCATTTCTTGACAGAGACAAAACATGTATGTTTTAATTTTTAATGTAAAAGGTTTGTGATATGAGTGAAAAAAAATATAATGAAAACTCTGGTCTGAATTCCTTTTACAGTAGAGTTGGTAGCAATAATCTGTCTGAGAGGCCTTTGCGTTTTTAAAAGAAGAAGTGCTTTGAAGAAGGAAAAGACGTGTAGAGCCTTTATCTTGATAAATGCTATACTTTTTTATAAGTCGAGTCCACGATCGCGTTGAGAGAACCAAGTCATCAGAGAGATTTTTACTGGAGACTCTGTGGTTCTAATTTGGCGATCGTTAAAAGCGATGTAAACAAGATCTGACGAGATTGACAGCTTATCGCTTTTAAAGCTGAGAAACATTTTTTTGGACGGTTAGTCAACCGCAAGCATCAACATTATACAGCTCGATTCGTCACAAAGTCGTGCTCTTTATGGCGGTCATGATAAAGCGGCGACCTTCTGTCGTAATCGAGAATGAAGAACATTGCGCAGTTGCTATTTAGCGGAAAAGGCATATTTGTATCCGATATCCTTGTAAATAACGACTTCTCTTCTCGAGAAACAAGATATAACACTGTAAATGTCGAATATTAAAACGACACGAGCGTTTGGTTTTTGGTGGTTACGTAGAGTAAAGTAAAAACAGTATTCAAGATATCCGCGATGATGTCCCGTGCGAGAAATATGATTCAAAATAATGACGAGTCTATTTCCTCTGCAGGGCTTACACGTTCAGACTTGGAAGTCTGTCGATATACTAATTAATCGATATAAAGTGTAAATATTCGATAAATGGTACTTGCAGGCATGGACAAATTAAAAGTGTACTCTGACGCGCGTTCAGTCTTTGTGTCGTCGATCGGATGTTTAATGTTTTCGATTTGAGTAGCTGCGCTATTGCAGCGTTCAAGCAACGGAACTTAATTTTGTTCGCGGTCAACTCGCGATGTTAATGAAATAATGCACGCATAGTACGTTGGTGCAAAGCTCATTTCAATCGACGGCACACACGCGTCTTCTTTTTATTTTGTTTGACTAATTGTGCTCTGCGGCTATGTATCGGCGTTATGTATATATTAGATGAAGCCTCGCGCAAATTAATCACTGAACTTTTTGTTATTTTTCTCGTGCTTCGTTGATACATATATTATTGTAATTTTGTCTATTCTGATCTTGGTCGTAAACAAACGAGTTGGTGAGAGAATAGACAAACTCAAGTGCGAGTGAAGAGTGAGTGTTACGGTACATAGTTTGTTAATGACATTTCGTATAAATATATTTATATTTAGGATTTGCAATGTATTGTTACCTTACGGATATATAGTGTTTCAATGCCATGATCATGATTTACTTATAATTTTATTTTACATATTATTTAAAGCGGCAAAGTAAATACAGAGTTCTTGTAATATTTTACTGTTTTCGCTGTTATGGTAAGACTATAGTGTGTCTTATATACGTGTACGACTCGATTTATTCAAGTATTGTGAAGGAAATTTCGTGACAAGCATGGAATAACGTTTTATTGAACAAAGATGGGCAAAATTTCAAAGAACTGATGGTAACTAAAAGACCAAGCATGATCTAAGAAAACAAAGGGATCATGTCATTATTATACAATGAAGAAAACTTAGACATGTCCACAACGAATTTTCTTCCACGTACTTTATTGTTATAAAATAAAAAAATCAAGGATACATAATTATTCTGATGGAGTAGGCAGAGGAGCGCATATAGTAGTAATTTATAATCGTAAACGTTGTTCCACTTACCTGCTTTCCAAATGGGCCACGCGACTTTTTACATAAAAAAATGTGTATACATTGAATAAAAGGCAAAAAATACAAATTTAATCAAACGTAGATATTATACAGAGAGATGTGGTGTATTTTTGCGCGACTCGCTGCGCTGGACGGTCGAACGAAGGGGGCCCCGAAACACGTGAAAAAGACTAAGCCTTCGAGTAATTAAGATGATGATTAGGAACTGTATATTGTATGTTATATTAATAATTAAATGTAAGTATAAATTAAATTAATTGATCCAATTGTGATTATTGAAACGCTTTTAAGCTCTACTCCGTTGGATCGTTGGTGCGCGGCGAGTTTGTTTGTGTCAGATGATGTAAAACTAAATAAAGAATCACTTACGAATTATTACGGATAGATCTTATATTTTCTGAGAGTTATGAGAGTACTACATTGTTATTGTATAGATATGTAAGTTTATTTATCGCTAATAAAAACGAACTTAATAAAAATTTACTTTCTTCCTCATATACCTTTGCATTTCCTTATCACAATACTTAAAATTGTGCGTCGAACGGGAAAAGTATGCAGAGTAACATCAACGAATTCGGCAAATTTGTAATTTATTAGTGATTTATTGAATTCTTAAAATAGATATATATTTATATTTATATATGCATATGCTGAAACGGAGCAGAAATAACCTGTTGTGATTTTAATTGTAACGAGAATTACACTTAGAGAAATACAGGTAGTTTATCAGTACTGTGTTCGAGCAACGAATTTTGCTGAAACCAAATATATGGTCCAATATAACTGGGGTCCTGAAAGTTATAGGCTATTTTTCGTTAATTTTTATTATGCTAAATTCTCGTTAGAAAATTTAAAAGAAAAAAAAACGTTAATTATTTTTCAGAGCCCCAGTTTTTTCCTGCTGATCATATAAATGTAATTGCGCATATATATATAGAGGAGTATAAAATATGTATAACGAAATAAACAGAAACATAAAATATATAATCTCATAATATTCAACAGTATTAGAGCCAATTTCTATATAATATAGTTCACTACAATAATATTGCAGCGTATCACAAATTCAAATGTCGATCCACCAGAAAAATCAATCACGTTCTTGATTAACGACTTTTTTTTATCAAGTGAGTTGTCGACACTCTGCTCAAGTGAGTTTGCCAGTGCACTTCTCCACGTAAAAAAGCATCATCATAACAAAATGAACGAGCCTCGAGTACGTGATGCATCGTCGAGCTTACACAATATACACGCATATTTATATACCTATTGATTCAAATGTATTATTTCATCTTTAATTCCAACGTTAGCGAGTCTTTGTTCAATATGCTCTCTTTTATAAATCCATGAAAAATCAACTTGGCCAGTTTACCAAACGACGTCATTATCGTACTCAATGCAATATACGATTATTTTGATCGCAAAATCGTTGACCTGAAAAACCTTTGTTACATCAGCGTTGCCGCGAATTCATATTTATTAGCTGTGAATTATGAGACCACAACAGATTGATGTTATATCGCACCCACATTATAGTCTGAAAAATTAGTCATTATACAGTAGCTCTCGTTTTGACGAGTAAAAGGCAAAAATTATGGAGTTCGTAAAATCAAAAACTCGCTAGTGTTTATTTTAGATTAGGAAATATAGTCGAAGAATCAACAGCCAGGTCACAATCTTTTGATTTCAAGTATACATTTGATTTACATCGTTTTATAATGTGCGTATACGCGATAGTCGAAAAAGTCTTTTTATGAAAATTGAGAAATTCCTGTGAGTTCTATAATATAAGTAGTAGCGTATTAGCGTTTTAAACTTTGATCCTGAAGAGAACGATTCGATCGATTGATTTTCATTATCGTTCAATACGTCTAAAGCCTGCAGAATGAGATTAGTCAACGATGACATCTTACAACATATTTATATTCATATATGTATATATATATATATATATATATAATCGATGCAATGATCTTTCTCATAGAGAAGCTCCTTTGCGCATCTTCGAAATCAGTATCGCTCGACCAAGACAATCGAGATTTTCATTGAAATTTCGACATCTACTACGTTTTAATTTGATTTAGTTTAATCTGTAATTCGTCAAGAGGAAAAAGTTTTCATATATATGGATTATCTTTAATAAACGTGCGTCTTTCCGTTAATGCAATATGACTATACGATTTATCGATTATCAGTAGCTCGTCACACTTAAAAACGTAAACCGTCTTTATAACATACTTTTAATTTATTTTTTCTCGATTAGAAATACGGTGGACTTTTTTCAACTTTATAAGCACGTCAAAAAAGGTCGAATGCTTCTCTTGAGCTTGTAACCGAATGACTCGCAAGTAGACGTTCTTACGTAGTGAGCATAAGATATTTTACCTACATGATACGACATGATGGCGCCAAGTCGTTCGATTGCTTTATAGACAAAAATGCAGATATGTACCTATATTATGTAGTGCAAAGTCGTAAAATTTCGTTCGAGAAGAAAAAAGTTCGCTGAAACTTCTATCGACCTTCTTAATTTCTTAGTTACTTCCAAATTTCGCAAACTCGTTCACCAAAATTTCAGTGTACTTTGATCGTTCTTTCGCCCGAACCTTCTCTCTCAATAACCGTATCTGGAAAACGCTGGCTTCCTCTCTTTGTCCGCGAAAGCCGAATTAAAAAAAAAAGCAAACTTTTCGCGCCCGAGTAATAAGTCGTAAAACGAAGAAAACAAAAAAATTCCAACGGAAAGCCAAGAATAGTCACACACTCGTATACAGGCTCTCGGCCTCAGTCACAATGAAAAGCGTTATTCGCGTGCGTACCGCGATCTCTCGCACCTATGTACGTTATACTGCACATAGCTGCGTATGGATATTAAAACAGCACCGGAGATTTACGCTATCCCCGCACTTTTACGACGGCTCGAGTTTAGCGCTCGTCCTTCTGGTTATTTTTTTTTTTTTTGTCTTTTTTTTTCAGTTTTCGTCGTCGACACGCCAGCCGTTTTCAATATAAACGTTCGAAAGTCTTAATAGCCAAGCGGCGGTGTTGGCAGGTGACGTGGCGTAAAAGCGCCTCCGTAAATCTTTTCCTTCGCTCTTTTTCGATTGAGTTTTTATTTTCAGCGGCTGTAGAGCCATTCTTTTCAGCAGATTCAGATTTAAGGCGACGTTGGCGATTGCACTGTCGCGGCATCTTCTTCGTCTTCCTCGTCGTCGTCGTCGTCGTCGTCATCGCCCTCGATTCCTGGCTCACCCAGTGCGCGCACGAATTCTGCGAATAGACGAGATCATATTATTTTGGTATGCTTGTGTTTCATACTATTCGATTATCAAAATGTATTTATCTACGAAAAAATTTCGCGAAATCCATTCCACACTCAGCTCTGTACGTTATCGCCGAGCGAAGGCGTGTATCGAGCCATGTATAGAACTCGCGTGTCTCTGAATTCATTTCTTTTTTCCAGATCAAAGCGCAGAGGCACTGGTCCTGACACTCGAGTGACTTCTCGATTCCGACGACATACAGTGTTTTATGTAGCTTGGGCGACGCGCGAGGTATAACACGAAAATGAGCTTTTGCGAGATTTCCTCTTACCATAGAAATCGATTCGGCCGTCACCATCCACGTCCACCTCCTTGATCATGTCCTCGACTGAAACATACAGAGAAATACCGTCATGTATGTGAGCAACATTACATAAATAAATGCATTTCGCCAGGATTAGGTCGTGAGTAAAATTGCAATGTGTATATGTACTCCTTCCAACGAATGAGAGCAATTATCGCACGCGTATAGTCTTCTACTATATCATCGATATATAAGTCGTTTGATTCGTCTCACGAGTCTCACTTTTTTCACGGAATTTATCGCTGCTACGCGGAAGAAAAATGATTGCTACGCACAGACGATACGGCCTTTTTTTTTTTTTAATCAATTCGCCGCTTCATAAGTCAGCGATGCGCCGTGACGTGCCGAGAAAGAGCATCAGCCTCAATTTTCGAGGTAAAAATATAAAACGGTGAAAATCCGAGGTGAAAATATAAAAAATATAAAATATAAAAGAGCTGCGTTATATCAACGAAAAAAAAATAGTAGCTTTTGTGAGAGATTTTCATTAGTTCGGCCCCATTGCGAGTGTATCGGCCGTTTGAAGTTTGGTCGGTGAGCCAGATTTCGGTGATGCGAGTTTCGAGATTTGCAATTCAAAAGCTAGCGAGGTAGAGTTGGCTCCCTCGATATATAGGGATTATCGTTGCGAGGGTAGGATTGGCTCTAAGTGGCCAACTTGGACCTTTCACTGTACTACCTGTTCTCTTGCAGTGACTATCGTAACGAGGTTAAAAATGCAAAGTTTGACGATAAGGGGATATTTTTTCAAGGGGGGGATTACGCTGGAGTATCGACATTTTCGAGGACTGATATTCGAATACCTATTGAGCGATTTTCATTCGACTCTCTCAGTTGTCCCGCGGCGTCGAATGTTCCCAGCGATTCGAGTTGAAAAGTCGCCGCATTAAACGACGAAGTATGGAACTGTTATGCTTGCGAACGAATTCAGTCCCAGTGCAAAGTTTATCAGGCTCTTGACTCGAAGTAATAGTACCGCACGATCTCCTTCAAAAATACCGCATTGTCGTCGTTTACGCTTGTACTTCTTCAAGATGAAATTTTAGCTCAACTGTCGGATAGTCGATAGTTCAAGTTTGTTTCGTAATTAACGAGTGGAAGAGTGAACTTGTATGAAAAATTTCTCAGGAATGCGCTCTAATAAAATTATTTTCCTAGAGTTTGCCTGTATATACAATCGGGCCGTTTTGTCGGTTCTCATTAAAAACTGTTGCGCGATCGTTAATGGCCCGCAGGCTAATGAACGAAAGTTCTTCATTGAGTCAAAACTTTCTTATTTTTATCGTGAAAAATACTCCGGATACAATATTCGTGAAACTTTCATTGCAACAATTTTTTTTTTTTTTTCATTAACGAAATATCGTTTGAAAATTACAAAACGCGCGATATTGACTTTGACTTTGCATCTCCAAAAGTACGGTTGAAAAAAAAAATTCAACTTTCCCTCGTTAATCTCAGCAAACATCATCATTCGCGTATTATATACGTCAAGCGAGCAAAGTTGCGACTTTAACGGCCGCCACCGGCAACAGCGGCGTTATTGTTATTATACCCCAAGCGGGCGAAAAATTTGAGACGCTCCTTTACGAGGCGCTAAACTCCCGGAGCAGTCAGCATCAGCGCGAGCATAATTCATTCTGCCTTTGAACCAACGCGTCGTGGTTAGCTTTTATATACACGGCGAACGCGAGATAAGTTTTGAGAAGCTTCTTTTACCTATATATTTATCAAAAGAAAAGGAGCAGCTATAGTGTGACTTTTATTCTTAGGCTACTGTTGACTTACTTTCTTCCTCGGAGAGATCCTCGCCCAGGCACTGGAGCACCGCTCGTAGATCGGATGCGGTTATGTAGCCGCGGTTGTGCTTGTCGAACACCTGTAACATGATTGTACATACAATGGCTGATGTAATCGTGGTTTGTATAATTAATCGATTGCCGTGTGTGCTTGCTTACGTTGACTCTCGTGTATTATTAATGATTCATAGTATTCGTATAGGTGCATGCGATCAATTTTATTTACGACGTCCTTGTAAATTCCCAAGAACTTTTCCAAGATCTATTTCTCGTAACTGGCGGTAAAAATGATTTGCATCTTATCATCCGTTCCACTCTCGCAGCTTAATATATACTCTTTTTCTTGGAGGGAAAATTAATCATCGAAATATAATACTTGTCCCAGCTGTATAAGGGGTAGGTCAAATCCCTCTTCGTTTGTTCTTCGCGTAGAGAAAGAAAGAGAGAAGGAAGAGTCGAGGCGGCGAGGAAGGAGAACAAACTCGTTCGTCTTAGTAAAACGATTAGAGTCGGGATAGCGGCGAGATCCGGCTCGCATAACAATTCCTAGCCAATTCCCTTATCTATATAAGTCCGACTCTTTTCTCAGCTCGAGCTTCGCATTTATATATATGCACGCGGGGGGAGACGCGGTATCCTAACTTTTCGTTAACGCAATTTTACGCGAAACAAATGAAAACCATTTGCCAGGCTATTCTCCGACGGCTGTGTATATATCTTACGCTGTGTGCGAGGCAATGTATGATAATGCGTATTAAATTTCTTATATTGCGAAGTTTCTTTCGCAGCTGGGGAATTTTATTTGCGAGGTATAATGGCGAAAGTTTTTTCTCGCGTAATTTATAAACGGGAGTAATCACTCCCAAAGAGATTAATCAACGCGTTTGATTATTCATAATACGGACTGACGCTCTGTATAATCAAAATGAAATCGAATCGAGCTGTAATACGACGTATAATCAGCGGCTATCGATATTCCATCTAATTCCACAGTAATCATAACAAAATCAAATTTTTCGCCATAGCCACACACACGCATATACAGGTCCTCACCTCATCATTTCCGTCGCGGCTATCAACGAGCTTCCCGATTGCGATTATCAATGCAGCTATAGGTACAGGCACAATTCGCCAGCGGTCCGGTGCTCGCAAATCAATCGCTGGCTTGGGACAAAATACGGAAGCAGGATTGATGGCGGAGCCAGCTGCGAGTCGTCGTGCGGTTTGCTTCGTACGCGGACGGATTGATCACCGACGGCATCCGTCATTGCTCTCTATTCGAGCTCTATAACTTATCGCAATTTCACGGCCTCGTAAACGTCTTCCGGACATTTCACTGCTCGGCGCATATCAAGTCGCCGGAGATATACTATTACCGAGAGGTTTCTATCGTCTCGACTTGATTATGCGCCACTTGGATACCGGTACAGTAGTGCATTGGCTCTATATTGGATAAGGGCTTATTTTATGCTTGCACAGTCAGCCTTGATGGATGCGACTTGGTCTGTTGAGGAAAACGAGCTTTTTGCGGGAAATTGGAGGCTCTTAAAGCTCGATTTAACCAGGAGCTTCATACACCTCGCGGTTTAGCATAATTAATGCTCGTTTGTCTTTTGGAGTGGATAATTAGATACCCCTCTCGTATGCGAGATACAACGTGCTGCGGTAAGGACTTCCCTTAACGAGACAGATTTAATCGTTATTTAAAATTTAATCAGTGGAATCCATTATAGAGTAATTTGCCACCATAAAGGCGCTCGATTAAAGTCGATTTTTGATCACCGCGCGGCCAATTTCTGCGTTTCGTGACGAGTATACCTCTTTGGAATGCATAAAAACGCCATTCGAAGAAGAGCAGAGAGACAGAGAGTTTTTTTCACGAGGAAAAGAGGAAATGGAAAGCTGAAAAATCGTATATCCGTTCGGCGATCGGTCGTCGCTTCTTCTTCCCAGTCGATATCGAGGGATCGATCGCCGAGCGATATCATCCCGATTGGCCCCTTTACAGCCGCTAACGTCATAGATTGCCACTGTAACTGCTAGAGATTTGTTTTTCCCATATCGACTGCTTTACCTCACTCTCTGGGAAATGTGGGAAATTTGTTTCCAAGGAGCGCCTTCTTTTTCTTCATCCAAGAGCAATCCGTGAAGCTTCGTTGAAAAGTACATCAAACCAGAGTACATATATATATATTATATATATATATATTATATATAGCGCGATTGCTTCGCAATTCTGACGTCCATTATTTCGATAATTGGCGGCGTCTGTATACGCGGGAGGAAATCAATCGGGAATATACATCGCGGCCTCATTGGGGCTTGCGGTCGAGTCTATATACACGCCATCCTAACTGTGAATTTTCGAATCGTAATTTCGATCTCGGACAGCGAGAGCCTGCAGTGTAAATACTCGTTTTTACGAGGAGCCAGACTCTGCAATCATTGGATTTTCCGGGACGGGTAATTTTGGAAAATGTTGCATCGAGTATACGCGTCCCGCGTGGAAAAACAATTAGCTCGAAAGTTTGCAGCGCGCAACTATACCCACGTGTTTGCGCTCAAAACAACATTCAAATATATGCTGATTTCATCAACCCTCGCGCGTTCAACTTTTAACAATGAGACTCGCATTGTTCTGAATAACAGTCCCTCTGCATATAAACCACACGCAAGAGAAATAATCTGAACGCCCGCAGCTGGTTTGAGTATAAACGCTGCACGCTTACTTTGTTACGCACGTTGTTTTTCTAATTTTCCATTCGTTTAACGCGAGAAATGAATTTACGACCATCTCGACCGGCGACAATTATTGGAAAGCCCAATTGCGTTTCGTTAGTCAGCTATCCCAACTGTTAATCCTCGTTCTCGAGCTTATCCAAACGCGTGGCGCTGTGTTATCGGACAAAAAATATCACTCATGATTATCGTGGTAATGGCCGAATACCATCATCGTCGGATTTATCGTGGAAATTATAATTCATCGATATGTTGAGCTCAGCGACAAAAAATTTATCGATGCGACGTGGCGGTGGCCTCTCGATGTGATCTCGGCCGCTTTTCCACTCGATCGCGAGCACTTATATAATATACTGGGATGATTAATCGACATCGTCTCGGGGGGGCTCAATTAACTTCCGGTTAAATTATCGGCTCCGGGAAAAGCTTTATGACGGTATACCTGTACTATGTATAAGCTCGCGTGTTTCCTTTGCTCTTCCGATAGTGTCTATAGAGAAGAGTTTCACGAGGGATGGATTTTTACACGCAGGAAGAAATAAATCTCTCCGCGCATTCGGCTACGCGTCTATGCTCGTATATACAGGCGTATGAAGGAAGAATGGCTTTGTATTTCCCCTTTTGCCAGGAGAATGTTTCTTCGGACACACATATATATATACATACCGATCGTCTATATCGATTCTTAATTCAATCCTCGTCGTTATCAGTTTATTATGTTCCCGATATAGACGTTCTTGCGAATGCCATCGAGTGCAGAATAAAAATCAAGTCTCGTCCTTCTTATTCAACGTTTACATAGAGCACGCGCACGAGACGTGAGTTTTAAAAGCCGCATTCGCAGATAAAGAGAGCAAGGAAATGCGCCGCACTAAGTAATTAAAGTAAACCGTACAATCGACGAGTTCGTACGTGTCGTGATTACCGAGGATTGGTACATTCTGATTTATGTATTGTTAACCGTAGACAGACTAATATATGAATTAATGTATAAATTTTTGCTTCTTTCCTAAGGAAGCCTTGTAATAGTAATTTTTGAAATTTGTGTAAAAACATGTAGGACATATGTTTTGAGGCATTTTAAGTCGAAAAATAGTGCTGCGGCAACATATATAAGTACAAGTGGCTCATTTATTATTATTACGTATTTTTTACTCTATAATATATAAATATATATATTCTATTTATATTCATATATATAAAATCAATTGTTATATCATATCGTTGGGATTAATATCATATTTTCTTACAGATCTCGACGTCAATAATTATTTATATTATTCAGATTTATATATAATGTTCCCCGAATGTGTGTACCGCATTGGAGTCGAACGAAGATAACTTTTGCAAAGTGCGTTTATTTCCAGCTCCTAAGTACGATATCGCTATACGTATGTATACCTTCGAATGTAGGCGACCCTCTATCGGTTGGGAAAAATACGGAAGGAGCCGAATTACGTCGGTAAAATTCACGATATAGCGGCTGAAAGGCTCTCTTCTTCGTCTCTTTGATCGTCTTATTTCCTTTCCCAAGCTCGCACCGTCGTTTTCTTATTCGTTCGTTCGCGCGCGCGTCTTTTCTTTTTCGCTTCGTTCTCTCTTTTCTGCGGCTATTCATTTGTAGCGGTTTTTCTAATAAGTTCCTTCTTGAATTCTTTTTATCTCCTTCAGCTTTTTATGCCACTGACATCTTTAGCTGCTCTCATTTTATGCCTCTTTTGTTTCGCTCTATAGCACACTGCAATTCGCCGCAACTTTTTGCCGTCTAGTGTGCAGTGTGTGTGCGAGAAAAGGTGCGGTTTGGCTTTTCGATTGCGCGCGGATTTTACGGATGTAAACACACAGAAAGTTGCACAAGAACTTCTGGGAAAATTTTCTCCAGTGTGACGTGCAAAGTCGAAAAAATCGCTGAAGGAAACTTTCGACTCGCTCTATACTCTCAGAACGACGCGAAGTTGAACTTTTTTCACACCCGTATCAAAGAGCAGCCTTATTCAAAATTTTCACTCCGTATATTATGTAAGCCTTTGTTTCCGGTGTGTCACACTTTTACTCTGGAATATTCAAGGCGCCTGTATACTCGCGGATTTTTCTCCAAGAGGAGAGATTCGCGTGGATGGCCAACTCGCGGAGATTAAAATATCGACTCGCTAAGTAGAATGTACGCCCCTTTCATCCGACCCTCGTCGACTCAGTATCCACCTCTGATGCTATATACTGTTGGCCTGCTTCGCTCGTTGTGCTAAACTCTTTAGTGTTCGGCCGCGGACAGTTTTCCAGCGGAGGTGTTAAAAAACCGACGACTAAAACGCTGCAGTCATTCTTCTTCGCAGCTTTTCTTACTCGACGGAAGACTAACCGATACCTCGAGAAGAAAAAGGAGGAAGAGAGATGTATTTTAATTTTTTTTTTTTAAGGGTTAGTTGTATACGGTAGAGGGAAAGTGAAAAATTGCAAGCGGATTTGTGCGAAAGCGGTATGCAGTTTTTCTTTGGGGAATACGAATTGTTTTCGAGGATGTTGAGGGTTACACGCAACAGGTTGATAAACAATATGTTGCATAGCTGAGATATGATAGATAGCTTTAGTATTTGTTTTTCACACCGGATTTTTGTGCAGGCGTTAGTACAGTGTCGAGAGTTGTTAATTAGGCCGCGAATATTGATTAAAATTAGTAGCGCGGTGAGTCTATAATTGAAGGACATTGCTTTGCATGGATGAATGTATCCTTAAAGTGGCACGTTTATTGGCTCGAGGTGTAAAGCTTGAATTTTGAGCATTCTGTTTAAGGCAATTTTTTTTTTTTTTTTAATTTAAGGGTAATAATGAGAATATTGCGATGAACTTTTTAAAAGGAGCGACATTCTTTGATGTTCACGCGCACACAGGATTACTTAACGAATATTGCAACGTCGCGCTTAAAGTAAAAAGCGCGAAAAATTCGACTTTACATTCGCAGCCAACAGCCCGGAAATTCTAGAGGAAACATATTACGGCAAAAAGCTCACTGCAAAGAAATCGAAATTTGATTCGCACACCTCTTCAAAAACTAACCGACTGCACATTCATGTAAATCTCAACTCATTACGTACCTTAACGCAAATTTCATCTCCTCGCTCACAAAGCTCGCTTAACCACGCACAACACAGGGAATATTTTTTCGCTAAACATCGAGCTGCAGAAACGTCTCGAAATACTTCGCACACGACACGTATAGTTCTCCAGCCGTTCGCTTTGGCAAAGTAAATTTTCCAAGCTTTCCATTAAAGGCTTCTTCTCGCGTCGCTCGCGAAAAGAGACGTCTCTCTCGTACGGCGCGAGAAATTTCTCTCGCTGTGGAATCCTCGTACCTATACATACCGCTTTTTTTTCAGGCTCAAATCAGCCATTGATAGCGAAACCGGAAGCCAGGCCGACACTCGGAAGGTAGCTTGGGGAGGAAAAAAAAAAAATGGAAAATCGCCAACGACGAGGGAGTGTGAAGAGGACTCTGTGTAGGCCGGTCCAGAGTCATTAGAGCGCCATTGTCAGGCAAAGTACGCCGGTATAAGTACGAATGGTCGAGACGCGCTGGAATTTCACGTGTATGCGGCGTCTTAAAGGGACGCGAGCGAGTGGACGATCGTCCCGATTTACCTACTTATTCTTTTGAGAGAGTATTTCAACTTTTATGGAACATCCAAATAATCCTATACGCGTAAAAAAGTCATACTCGCAATATCGCAGTAGTATCAGTCGCGAAAACCTCGGCAACTCGCATTATTCGAGATTAAAATTCCGAAACCCCCGACACTTCCGATTCGGGCACGCGCATACTGCACTCGGGCACTTTGCATATTCTGAAAATCAGTTTCTGCCTATGTATGTGTGTATACCTATATACGGCTATGTGCATTTTAGCGGAATGGCAATCCCGACTGCAGAAATATTCGTTCGAAAAAAAAGTGTATACATATAGCAGCTCGTGGGAATACGAAACGGACGCGAGAAAAATGAACGGCGCACGCGAGTAGAGCCATTGGAGAGCATCCAATGATGTAAATCAGCTCATCGGAAGGAAGTAGTGTACACTCGGCAGCTTAATTTCTGTTTACCGGTTGCGAGAGTTAATGCGGATGAGATGGAATTTCGCGATAGTTAAATCTCTCGTATTGGGTCATCGAGATACATACAACCACAGCTTTATTTATATTAGAAAAAGCTCGTATTCATCGGATTGGTTTATTTCGCTCTGCGCGAATATGGGAGGCAGCGAGGAGATTAAACTTCTCGACTATATCCATATGCACGAGCCTATCGTCTTTAATAAATTCCGCCGCGCATACGTTTTTATCTCCTGAAATTTTATAGTCGTCCGTACCGCGTGTGTAGACAACCGTTAGAAATAAAAGCACTGCGTGCCCGAAAAAAAAACAACATTCGAAATTAACCACTAAAACTTTTATAACCACGAATATTCTCCGCAAGAAAGTGCATATTCAGATAAGCCGAAAGCGTTGTGTATATACGGAGGGCGAATAATAATAAATCGCGCGAGTTCGAGGAAAAAAAAAAACGCGCATAAGCGATACGGCGCGCGACAAAGGCGGCGGATATAAAGGTAAATCACGTCTCAGCCTCTCCGAGGAGGTGTACAGCGAAGCGAGAGAGGAAATATAATAGACATCGGCTTGTAAAAAAACACGACCGGTGCGCGTTGCATATAGCTCCTCTATTCCTCGAAATTGAATCGTTGCATGAACGGCCCATTTTTCGAATTAAGCTCGAAAGAATATGGTAATACACTGAAGAGTAAAAGTTCTTGATGGAGAAAAAAAAAAATTCCACGTGAACAAATCGCAGACGATTTTGCGCAACACTTATCTCCTAATGCTTGACGTTTACGCGCAAGACTCTAATGACACGAACGCGTAAACCTTCGTACATACGGCGCACCTGAGAAAGTCGAGAAAAAAAAAAGGATTCGCTATACGCCAGTCGTCAAAGCAAGAGCGCTGCACATTACGCGCTAAGTAATGCGATGGTAAAAAGCGCAGTTCTCGCTCGCTACTACACTATATACACACATATACGCGTGTGCTCTCTCTACTTGCTTCCTACCTTTTTCCTCAGCGAAAGCTTGGAACGGCTGATGGGGCTACTAACGAAAAACAGCGACACGCGAGTACGTACTTCGTGAAGCTTTTTTTCTTCTTACTTTTAAAGAGAGACACTACGTAAAAAGGTGTTGTCATATCGCGTATCGATTGTTTGGTTAATTTTGTAGATGGTCGGGTATTGTCGTTGCGAAAAGAATAAACAGCCAAGTTTGAAAAATCGTTTCAATAAAACGCTCCAAATGATACAGAGAAATAATAACATTTCATTACACTTTCATTTCACTTTTTTTTCCCAACAATGCCCAGTTCCAAGTAATCAGAGCTTTTAACCGTGGGAAAATAAAAATAAATATTTTTGCTCCATCCACTGTGGCAAAAAAAAAAACGCGCAAAATAAAATCACTCTCGACGAAATAAAGATTTCCCGCCTCTCCGCGAATCCTTTCACGCCGCGGCACTTCTCGATTCTCTGTTCGTGTATCTCACCGCTTGCAGCAGTCTGTAATTACAGCTATATACCTACACGCATTCGCGTACACGCGGTTACACCCGGAATTTTTTTTTCCCGGAAAAAAGTACTTCTCCCGGAATTTCGTTCATCACGACAAGTTACTTGATGCGAGATGCGCTTAATATTCGTAACGCGAAAAAAGAAGACGTCTCTTCCGGAGAATTATTTTTTAAATTTGATTTTTCCCGCCCTAGTCTACTTTTATTTTGCCTCCTCTCCTATATAGCGATTCGTTTAGCAGAGGGTGTGTACTTTTGTTCTTCTTGGCTGCGGGGGATAGCGAAAAAAATTCCGATGGGATTAAGGCGCTCATTTGTTTCACGGGTTTTTGTTGTTGCTGAGAGCTAATTGAAAAACTCGATTATCCGATCTCCATTATACGGATTATATTTTTGAGTTCAATCCTTTTAGGCCGTTGCGACGTGCGGCTTTTCTTTTTGTACTTAATCGCTCGAGCTTTCCCCCCCCCCTCCCCCTGCATGCATCCGACTAATTGAAATACGCATGCCGGTCGAGAAAGAAAAGATTCGGAAAAGCTAGAGTTTTTTCTAATTTGGGTCACGAGCGATCGTTTCTGTAAAGTTTTGCTCGAAATTACAACGACGATTCTTCTCGCGACACACGGTATTCGAGAAGCATTAATTGGATTTTAGTGTTTGAAACTCTTGTAATTTCCAAAGAGGCGAATTACAAAAGTAAAGAGAGCAACTCACCCTGAAAGCATCTCGAAGCTCCTGCTCTTCTTGGTCCTGATCCGTAGGCGAAGATGAGCTGGCGCTACCACCCATGTTGCTGACGATTTCGACAAATTCCTCGAAGCTGACGTTGCCGTCACCTGTAACGGACAATTTCTTTTTATTTCTCGATAGAAATATTCATTTCCACACGCACTTTGAATACAAATTTCGAATTAGCTATCTCAAGTGTATTCTTATCTTCCATGCTACAACTCCTCCAAATACTATAACATTTGTTTGAACAACGCTTAATCCTATGCAAACTTGGGCACATTCCCCAAACTGTCACCGCGAACTCAATGAAACGCGGCAAAGTCAAATTCGACTGTTCCTAATCACACCACCCCAGTCCTCGTGCGCTAATTGAAGACAAATACAGACGCTCATTTGCTTCTTGGAAAAAGAATCCGGTTTCAAAAGCAAAAAGTTCTTCAAAAATACATCAGCTCTATTTCACTCACCTTTAACCCACTCTTTCTCTTCTGCAGCTGGTGACAATTGAAAGCGTAATACACTCGGCGAGCGGCTATTATGTGAATTTGAATTTCCAGCGCGAGCTGAGTACGGACCGCGATTAGCATTTCAACTATGCGGCACGGCTCCGTTATGCTGGCGCGTTCCGATTACGAAATAAATGGATCGGCTCGTTAATTGAAGACGACGCGCAGCCTCGTAAACAAGCTCGACGTGACCTACCTGAGGGATAAGGTAGTCAGGGTCAATAGACCGCTGTTTTGGCTCTTCGGACTTGGAGCGTTATGCTTGTGCTTTATGTACGAGAATATTATGTGCGAAAGGTTTTTCGGTATTAAAGCAAAGAACTTCTTCGAGGTACGGAAAGCTTGCATCTGACAGTTATGCGCTTTAAGAATTCAGTCGGAGGATATTCACTGGACCGGTCAGGCGCCTTATTCACGTTCACGTAGTCAGCGATTCAATTAGAGAAAGAGCTCCGATATATCCTCGAGCGACAGTAAAATACTTTTTACGGCGAAACCGCGTAGGAGAAACTAATCGTGGAATACTATAAGATTTTTTAACTGTTTTGATTAATTTTATTGTGTTGCTCTAAATTTAGCACAGCCGCGATAAAATTTCGATGAAACTCGAATATAATATAAACATGATCGAAACGACTGGGCCAAACAGAGGAAACGCACAGGACATAATAGGCGATAGATAAGAGGTTATCGTGAAACAACACACGTTTGGTCAGGCGAAAAGTCGCACCAAGCGTTAGAAACACAAGTTCAGCCGAGAATCATTGAGCGTATACGTCTCTTAATGTCGTTTCCAAATACTCAGCAACAAAAGATTAAACCCTTAAATTAAAGCGATAACGCAAAAGGACGTCTCGCGGAAATCGCACCTGATGATATAAGAAACTCGACCGACGAGAATAAATTCAAAAGAGCCGGAGAAGAGAATATTTGAAGCTGACGTTAAGGAGTCTACGGTCACTGCTCGAGCCAAAGTGACACAAAAGTAATGAAGCGCGGCGTCGAGGATCGTTGAGAAGTCAGCGGCGCAGGACGATGCCGTTGTTCTTGACTATTCTCACGGTGACTTTAAAAACCAAATGCTTTTGACATTTCGGATAGAGGTGACTTTTTGTACAGTTTTTCTTCATGTAGGATATACGTACGTAGTATATACACTAAACTGTAGCTTGTGAAGCACACATAGGCTTATAGTAATTAAAAAACGAAGAAAATCATGTACTTTTTGGCATAGTTCCTCTGCTATTATTTCCCTTTCATTATCATTGTTACTTTAAGTAAGAGCTTATTTGCCGCGCGGTATATATTTTTATGTAAAGCATATTTCGAATCCCTCCGTTGCCCATGAAAGCTCTTATAAAAAATCTTTTAGACTCAAAGTAGCAGTGCCAGCGATATAAATATTTCATCAATGTACGCGTCAGATGATGGTGTCACCAATACTCCCACAAAATTCTAATTACACCCAGCCTGAATCCAAACATACCGCAGCTGACGCAATCGTCAGCACAATCGCGGACTGCAGCAATAACCTGCGCATTCATCGTGTGTATCTCGTGGAGATACACAACTTGGACACGCACAGACATACAAGGTCCGCAAAGCCAGAGAGCCAAATGATCATCCGGCCGTGCCCGAGAGTGAGTGTCTATTTGTCGCGGTTGGGATTTCCGAGCCGGCGATATTTATCTCGACGCCGTCAGGCAAAGAAAAGGTTGAGAAGTACCGTCAACACGATAAATTTTGCCTCCCGAAGATTTTCCGACTCCAAAGCGTGGAGAAACAGTCGCGCGCTTTGAATTTGAGAAAGTATACATACAGAAGCGTCAGAGCGAGTTTGATTAAAACAAATACTCAGCCGCGCGAAAAGCGCTGATTCGACGCCGGCAGCACCAAGCCGTGTTTGTAGTTTGATATTTCGCAGGATTTGCGAGTATCGAAAAAGGGCTTCTCTGCTGTAGTGATTTTCGCGCGCGACTCTATGATTTTTCGCGGGAGTTAAAGTATGGATTCTGCGCCGATTGACGGATTGTGTTGAGTGAACCCCTCGAGGTATGCCACATATCGTGCGCGTGTTTGTTACGTGCACTCGGGAGAGGTTTGATAATATTTTTTTAATTTCGACGACGGATATTGGACTGGAATTCGTTATATCCACGCTGTGGAGTGGTTATTTTTTGTTGATTGTGCAAAGATGGAATACAGCTTGTTTGGTGCAGAAATTCTTTTTTTTTTTTTTTGTAGGGGAACTTTAAAAAAGATAATAATTAAACAGAAAGAAATTACGTTTTACGTGATAATAATGCGAAGAAGGAAGAGCGCGTGCTGAGGCATATGAGAAACGTTACGACTGGGCAATTCTGCGGTAATTTCTCTTGGCGAGTGCAAAAGAGCTAAATTGAAAAAGTAAATTAAGGACCGTTCTCTCGACTTTGTGACACTCGGAGCTAATTCGAGCGATATCATTCGCAAATTCTTAGGAAACTCGCGCATAATTTACCGGTACATACTGACAATTCAACGTCACTCGCCACTGGTGCATGTCACGTAAATCAGACGCAACGAAGAGTATAATGAGAGCTACTACAACAACCCGCGCACCTAATCAATCGCAAAGTGGAAATCAATCCTCATTTAATTAAACTTTTCATTACAGTCAATTGTCCGTCAATCCGGCTGTACGGCGAAACTGGGCCAGATCAGGCAAAGTAATTGGAGGCACAAAACACGATGCCAGTATAGCATCAGTCCACGCTTACTCCGTAAAATATTAAACATATTATTGTGCCATTCCCTGCGCCACTAAACACCATCCGCGACCAATTATCCAAATTAACATCGATCCCAGCAGGCTAGCTCCAATAATTAATCCCATCCCCTAGTAGCGAGATCAAAGGTAGAGCAACGCCGGGCCGAAAGAGAGACTGATAATTTGAACTAACGCAGAGAACAGTAAAGGCTATACCGACGATAATCTCGCTGGACTCTGTTACTGTCTCGCGGTCTACTCGGAAATAAGACCTGATTATACCGGGTACTTTTTACGTCTTTGCTCGCGGTCGCGCTGTACTCAATGGGATTAGACGCGTAGGGGGTAAGAGACTCCTTGATAATCACGTTCTCGGAAGCTCAGCTTTTATTTCTTTAGATTTTTCCGTGGCAACTCTCTATAATTATGCGATGGGCGATTCGATTGTACCGCTTTACAGACAGATGTATAATTCTCTTTCTGCTCTCGATTAATTTCCGTTTAACAACGCGAACAGTTCTCGGAAAATAATTAAGGAAGTTTTAATCACTCGAGTTACATGCTTTCTTCCTCTCGCTCGCGTTTTACAAGTTCGTTTTTTCTCCGCTGTCAGACAGCGAGCCGAGGAAGTTCCGGAAAAATGATTACGCGCGAGCGCGGAGTGTCTTATCCGCGGAGCCTGCACTACGTGATAAGAATCCGAGCGCCAACTTTGGCTGCAGCGCAATTCGTTACACACTGTAGTAGTCCATGTGGCGGCCTAACAAAGCCAGAATTTATCGCCGAGTTTAATTAAAAAATATTAATGGCCGGCCCTCTAATTCCTTAATATTCTCCGAGTGTTTAGCCACTCGCTGCATGAGAGAGAGAGAAGGTCGTCTGCCGCTCGTTCATTTCCCGCGCATACAGAAGAAGATTAACGTACGGACGCTTGAAAGCTGCTACTGCTGCTGCTGTCATACTTCAGAGCTGTGGAGTATAATAATTCTCCAGGAGCAAAGTTTCGATATTACGAGCGGAGAGTAGGTATACCGCAGTGAGCACATCATCATCATCGAAGACACTTGATCGTCTGCCGAGAAAGAAACTCGAGCGTGCATTGGGAGAGATGAAATCGGACGAATATGTCAAAGTCGGGTAACGCGTGTTTATCGGGCGTGAACTATCGTTCGGCAAACATTACCACCTCCTGCGGCGTTATACTTCATCTCCCCCCCCCCCTCTCTCTTATTTCCCCGGATCTCCCGCTCAAGTTTCCGCGGCAGTTGCGCGAGTCTGACATCAGGTCGAAAGTTGCGGCCTCTCGAATTTCCCTGTCTTGAAGAGAGCCAAAAGACAAATGAAATCCCGGAGAGCGAGCCCTGACAGAAGCCCCGCTATATGGGTCGAAACATCGCATCGAAACGGGACCTCGAAAATCGCGTATATATGTTTGGGCTTGTCTCTTCGTGTTTTAACGGTCGCGATATATTGACGAACGACAGCAAGAAGTAGATATAAAATATGGCTCGTAAAATTGTGCGCTTCTGTAAAGCTACATGCGTGATAAATTTTAACGCGGAACTTTTTACGCTGCCTTTGGTTTTAGAAATATGCTACTGTCAACTTCACTGGCATTGACTTATTTTCTTTTTTTTGCGGTGAGACGAGCATTTTAACGTACCGGTGCTTGATTGAACTCGATAATTTAGTTACCGCGTTCGATTAATATACTTCGCAGCTGAGTAAATTAATTTACTGCAAGATCATTTGATGAAAGCGAATATACAATTTATTTCACCGAGCGATACTTCTTTTTAAAGCCTTTATGGTGAGGCAGCTAAAGTTGGGTATGTAGAGTGTATTATTGCTCAAAAGTCACGTTTCCGGGAAACATAACGTTTCAGTACTTTTGAACAGAGAACGACGTTGTGGCCTGGAATATGTATGCATGGATTCTCAGTACGTTCAAGTTTATTTCGCCGGCAAGTGTGTCTTGTAGGAATTTTGAGTGATAATACAAACTTCCTTGGTGGCATCGAAAATGGAATTGAAAACCGTTTCCATCTTAATACTAATTGCTACTTTAGCGAATGCTTTCGCTGACGTCAGATCGTACGATGGTGAGGAATTAAATAATTTATATTCTTGGAAATGAGTAATATAATTTGAAGACGTAGATATTAAATAATATGATGTTACAGATGTACTCAACGAAACCATATCGCTGAGTGATGTCAGGGATAAAGTATACATACACTGACAGGTGGATATTAAAATATAATAACATAAATAATAAATAACGAGAATGTTGCTTTTTATAAAGCGAATGAATAAATGAAAATACTGATGAAACTGTATTATGTTTATTTTAAACGCGTTGTTTCTGATAAGATCCACACAGTCTTTAGCAATTCAAATATGACGTAGAAGAGCCTGGAAGTACTTCACTCATCCATTCAAATTTGCATTTTCTTCGCCTAGACTTTAAGCTCGGGTCGCATTTAAAAAACTGTACGTTTACATCCTATACGGATCTTACAAATCTTGCTGACAACTTAATAATATTCAAGGATGTGAGTTTGTTTTTTATTTTACTAGGAAATTTAAGTACGCTTCGCGCACTTCTTATTATACCATCAATTATGTCTTAGTCCTTCTGGAATAAGGCATAATTTAATAAGAAAAGAATGATTTTAAATTTTTCCGCCTGCTGAACACTCACAGTTCAAAGCGTTTATAGGTTATGTAATAATATTCGCGTTTCTAATTTCGCGTTCCTAAATTCTTGTACCAGGCGACTGGACATCAATTAAATGCTTCACATCACTTTTTTTAAGAGAGGAACAGTTTTAACGGCAATAAAAAAGAAATACAAAAGCACTGTAAACTTTCAAACCAGTTTCAAAATACCGTCCCAAATGAAATCAACTGTATATATACTGCAGAACAAACCGACTACCTCAGTTGCCGCGTGCATAAATTAACTCTCAATCAAGGTCTCGACCACTCTGGCACAGTAAATCTATGCAGAAGACTCATTGGTTCGCTCGTTCGCAGAATTGACCCAAACTTTTCTCCAATCCCAATCAGCTCGAAACGAGCACTGACTCTTTTTGCTCCAGTCGAATACACACAAAACTGCCATCTCTTTCTCCTCGACTTCATAACACTATTCTCGCATATAAAGCGACCCTTGATCAGAAGGTACATAAAGAGCTATATCCGAGAGAAGTAAAAAGAGACATGGCTATATTCGAGAAAATTTTACGAGTGTCTTTGCAATTTTTTGCCTACACCACGGTATTATACCAAACTCGCTTTGACTTCGTCGTATATACCTCATCGCTTTTGTGCAAAAACAGGCACTCCCCTCACGAACAACTTTCTTAGGCGTGAATTCACGCGGCTAACCGAAAGTACAAACTTCGCGGGCATTCCTCGGCTAACTTTTCTCGTGTCAAAGACCTCGAGCAAAACAAGGAATGAATTATGTAAAAAAGCTCGGACAATATTATACTATACTCTCGAGCATAAACATTCCGCGCGTGCGTGTAAACGTGCCCGGAATATCTCTCTGATGCCTGTATAAAACTTTACAATTTCGATTGTTGAAAGAATCCGAGCATTTCGTTCGGGCAGAGAGGAAAAAATAAAGAACGAGACTAAGCGACTATGTGCTTAACATAAACGCGCTGACCCGACGCGTGGCATCAGTAGTAACGACTTGGCTGTGGTCGGCCGTTATTAATCTGCGAGCCTTTTGCT
Organism: Pteromalus puparum; assembly: GCA_012977825.3. Taxonomy (NCBI): domain Eukaryota; kingdom Metazoa; phylum Arthropoda; class Insecta; order Hymenoptera; family Pteromalidae; genus Pteromalus; species Pteromalus puparum. The sequence continues at coordinate 3,406,452 of CM053169.1, forward strand.
CTCCCTTTGCTTGTTCTTGCCCTTTTTACTATCGCAGGCTGTTGCTATTACACGTCGCGTTTTTATTAAAGCGTTCGCTGCTGTGTTGAGGGAAAATGTTTTTTCTTGGCTGTAGAGGCTGAAGATGTTATGGTACGTATCGACACACGATTTTTTCAATATTAACCACAGCAGGGGGAATTTTTGTAAAATTCATATACAGAGTTTTAAAGAGCTTTATGCGATTATTTTCATCCAATACTAACGAGCGATCGATAACACTCACGGATGAAAACCGACGCTCCATAAAGCGTCGAATCCTTCGACCGGTTAAGCTCCTTCGCTCGCACGTAACATTGCGTTGCACAACGCGGGGCTTATTTGCACTCGACGAAAAATATGCTTCTCGAAAGAGACTGCTTTCGCGATGAAATTGAATTGCAAGCTCGTGCACGCGAGATTGAGAAACTGTATACATGCGTGTGGTGTATACGTGTATACGTTGCTGGTGTATGTATACAAGGTATTGATGGCGCGTCTTTTCTCTTACGAGGAAACTTGGGTAATGCAATCTTCGTTTATCGTTCCCGGCTCTGTGCGTTACATTCTCCTTCTTTATTCATCCTGGAGAAGCTTTGATGCTGTGCTCTCTTCTTTTCACAAGTGGCCTCTTTCATTCGTGACGTTGTATGTATACGGCAGTGGACGATAGTTGGAATTATTCAGTTTGCTTTGGATGTCTGCATAAACGCTTCGTATAAATCACGAATTTTTACCAGCGAATGACGTCCGTTTAGACCACTTAATTTTTGAAACTTGCAATGAATATAACTCAAAAAGGAGCTCTTAGGAGTACATTACGAGTCCCGCGAGAGCGATATCTCGTACCCCTACGCGCACAGTAGGTCTGATGCTAAGTACGACGAAGATGAATTTGTGAAATTTCTCTTCTTGCAACCGCGTTTTCCAAAATCCTCTCCCAAAAAGTCAAAATAGAATCTACAGTTAATGCGCGTTTTTATTTGCGAGAAACACCTGCAAACGAATTTTTGGAGTACGGAACCTTGTGTATTTTAGAGCGCGATGCCACAACTTTGTTACCGAACTGCGCTCCTCAAATTCCAAAAATATCGCGACGAGAGAGCTGAAAATTGTTTGCCAATGCAACTCCTTTAAGCATATGGGAAATCCTGAATTCTGTTTCAACAGAAGTTCCCATTGAATTTCCGGCCGTGCGTGTGCCGGAGTCGAGTGCCGTTTCATTATTAAACTTCCCGCGCAAAGAACATTAGCTAATTGAATTCCAAACACGGTAGAATTCAGCGGCAGTTAAGCTCGATCGACTCAGCTCTCGGTCTTTCGGAAAATCACCGTCTGGAAAATCTGAAAACGAAGCATCCCTCGTCGTTAAACGGGAATCGCGTCGCACAACGAGGACCATATCCTCGATCTTTCTCAGCTCCGGAAAGCGGCGTCATTGTGCGTCGAACAATGCGCCGATTCTCATTCCTGCTATATAGTCCTCGCAAAGTGTGCGGAGAGGGAGAGAGCTGTACGTGTGAAAGAAGCCATACGAGAAAGAGACAGCGATAAGAGCCGTTTAAGGATGAAGAGAGAGAGAGAGGGAAAAATAGAGGATTCGAACTTTTACGCGTATAGCCTGTGCAAGGCTTCGTATGTGCTTAAGGGGTCGTGTGCGAGAAAAAGGTGAAAAGGGGGTAGCCGCCGGAGTCGATAATGCAAAGGCTGAAGAATGAAGTGCCGCGGTCGCGAGTAGGAAAACAAACGTCGACGAAGAGTTTGTACACACACCTATGGTAGAACAAACGCTGTGGATTTATCAGTTCGACTTTTTTGAGGGCGACGCGACTTTCTTGAGTTTTAGTTTGACTTGCCAGCGACCGTCTACATAGTGGAAAATAAATATGATGGTTAATGGATTTTGATAAAAGACTTTGTCAAGTTGAGAACGGATAAACAGAGAGCCTCGTATAAATCGAATGAAAATCGCTCGGGAAGCTTTTGTAGAGAAATTCAAAGCAGCCAATTCTGACTATAACGTAGTGGCACAATCAGATCTCAAGTACCTATACGTTAGCATTACGTCCTCGAGCGAATCGATTCCATTTTTTCCATTACCTAGCTTCTATATATAGTATAAGTACACTCCATTCTTCCCGGAAAACGAAGTCATCAAGCACGAGAGCTCGATCGAAATTCCTTCGCTGGTCGGCGTGGAAAATAATTTGCATTCCACTCCATGAAATGACCGTCAAGGAAGTAAGCCGCGGTTTTAATAAAGTCGCGGTAAATTAGCTGCAATTAGCGTTTATATACGGCTCTTCCTTAATAACCGCGAGACAGAGGCCGTCTTGTTATTTTTCGTCCTTATCGCGCATCCCCGTTTTTTTCATCTCGTTATCTCTTGTAGCTTCCTCGTGACAGGTATATACAATACATAGAGCAGTACACGGGACAAGTGCGCGACGAGTTTGCGAAACTCTGGAGCGACGGAAGCGTATCCCAAATTAGCTAGATTTCATTCCGAAATTAATGAGCCAAGCGCGAGTCGTAATTGCAGGAAGAAGCCGCGAAGCCGCTTCTAAATTATCTATAGACAGAGTAGACGTGCGTGAGTAATTTAATTTTGAGGAATCAAGCTGCGCCTCTCTGTACACGGAGATGTTTAGTTGATTAATGGACCGAATAAATTTCAGCCGTGCTCGATTCATCACACACACACACACCGCATGAGAACTCGAGTGCTTTTTAAAGGCGCGTTATATTCGTGCTTGAGCTCGAAGCGATGATCGTCTCTCTGTGGAGCGCAGGGTTATCGTCGCGTATTTTTCCGCGCGTCGGACCATAAATTACGAGCACTTCGATTCTCAGCGTCGTTCCTGGATTATTATTCCGACGTCGGTATGAATAATGCAACCTCGCTTGTTTTGTCGCCCACAGGCATGTGCTGCGCGCATCGCTTTAACCTCGTGTATTATATAGCGCGCAAGCGAATTCTTTAAGGGCTCGAGTGTCGCGTGGCTATACATATGCAACCGGCGCATTTCTCAGCGATATTGAAGACGTAATCGACGCTTTTTATAGCGTTGATATATCGCCTCAGCGAACGCCGATCTTGACTACTGATCGGCGTTTAAGTGGTAAAGACTATATATAGAATACAGATAAAGCGCAGTACTCACCGTCTATATCGATCTCCTCGAGCATGGTGCGAAGTTCTTCGGCTCTGGCGAATTGTCCGAGCGAGCGCATGACCCTGCCAAGCTCCTCCTTTGTGATACTGCCGTCGCCGTCCTTGTCAAAGAGCCGGAAGGCCTCCCGAAATTCTGTAAAGTCAAGGAAGCGCTACTTTCGAGTATCCTTCTGTCGTCGGTTTAGTCGTACGCTACTCTCAAAGCTGCTCTAAGCGTTTCGTTCGAAATAGCGATTGTTACTTATACGGTCAATTACAGCTTTCCACTGATTTCTCCCCAGTATTTAATACACTCAAAATTCAAGAGCATAAACTCCCTCAAACTAATCACTCTCCCCACGCGCGTACATATATGCATCCGCAAGAGGGAGGTAACTTTCTACCTATCCGCAAAACGCAAAATGAGCTTCCTACCGCTCTCAAGTCAGAGCTTGCAGCAACCAGCTCAACGTCGGCAACAGCAGTGGCAAGCACGTGTGCGATTGGTTTGCGCCGTCAGGCCGACGCTTAATGGCTTCGTTTCACGGCCCATTGAGTTTGTACATAGTTGTATATATAACCTCCGCACTCGTGCCCGCGGCTCGTGAGAATATTCCCGATGTGTTTACATTCGCTGCATACCTATGTTCTTCGGACTAAATTCTCGAATAAAAATACGTTATTGCGGTTTCCGATCGCTGAAGCGATTTTACGAGTCCGCTGAGTATACGCGAAGTTTTATACGTCGTGAATATGTACACGCACGGTTGGGTAGTATATGGATTAACGTAAGTTTATGCGCGTTTCATAGGACACTAAGGAATGGTTCGCGGAATTTCAGCGGAGTTTCGTGTTTTTTCACGTGTGCCCGAATTACTGCTCTTTGAATACGCGATGTATATAATTAAGCCGAATGCGAGCAACTATATCTATATCTGCAGTTGTAATTTTATTAATCTCGGCTAAGAAAGCAACAATTTCGGTTTGAAATTTAGCTCTCAAACGCATCCCATAATAAAGCTCGAATTCTCAAAACCGCTGAATCCCCTCCGGATGACTTCGGTTCAGCCATATCCCCGTCTACAAATTTAACAGGATATTAGGTCGGATCTGTCTTAAAGCTCTCGCTGCGGTCCATAGACGTGTTATGCAAGCCGCGCCTGTTCCGCTTTAATCGTCGAGCGAATTAACCCGCGCACAGCTGATGCGCGCTTAATTAAAAAAAGCGCGACTTTTCAGTTACACTAATTATACACTGCACCGCGTCGGTGCATTGCGAGGGGATTAATTTCGTGAATCCGAGTGGATGAATGTATAGTCGCTCGCGCGGCTTCCGACGAAAATTAATGAAGGAGTTGACTTCTTCGAACGGCGGAGGTTGTTGTCTTTCGGATAAAGGCTTTGTAATTGATCGGAGCGTTTTAGGTTCAGTGAATCAAACGCGGATTACTCCTCTTGCACTTCAGTGATTTCTAAAAAAAAAAAAAAAAAAAA
>CM053169.1:3411792-3486974 GCA_012977825.3 Pteromalus puparum
CTTCAGTGATTTTTAAAAAAAAAAAAAAAAAAAATCGTCGTACCACGTAAAAGTCTGAAAAGAGCCTGTATCATTCAGTCGGCACGGACTAAAGTTAACCAACGCAGAAGCTCTCGTCGCGTTATAGAGAAAAAGCCGAGTTTGTCTCTCTTTGAAGCTTTGCTTTGCTTTCCCCCCAAATTGTACACACGCTTCTGAAAAAGAAAGTTATATACGGTGTGTATACAATAGCGATAGCCACGCGCGAGAGGCAAATGGACACCGTTCACGCTAGCAAACTGGAACAAGGTGTTGTATTCGACATCGAACAGGCCGTATATATTCGCGTCCATCGGTCGAGTGTTGGGCAGATAAACACGCTTGCGTTTCGACCGCGGCTCTACAAATTGCATTACGTACATTAGTCTACTCCTCGTCAGCGGCGAAAGGCCTACGGTGAGGAGAGGAAATACGGACGAGCGCACTTCGAACAAACGTATACCGGTATGCTCTGTATAAGTTATGCGGATATTACCTTTCATCTGCGCCTTGGTAATGTGGGGCTTCTTGATTGCAAGGCTGGACATGAGGTGATCCGGTGTCGCCGGCAGAGTATAGATGTTGCTGGAGGAGGTGCCAGGTACGGAGGAAGAGGACGAGGAACCACCGCTCGTCCCGGCAACTGCCGGGTCGTACGAGCTACTGGAGGCTCCGTCCCGACTACTCGAGCCATACTGTTTGCAATAAAATATGTTTCGTTAGTCGATCCCAAAAATTCTCAAACAATGATATCAGTATACAAACGAGTCATACCGCGGGTCTCTGAGGCTGGGTGTACTCGATCCTCGGAAGCTCGTAGTCCCTGATTTCCCGCCTGGCGTGCATGTGGCTGTGCTTGCATATGGCACCTGTGCTGGCGCTAATGCTACCACTTCTATTGCTCTCCCTCGTCTCTCTCTCCCTATCGACATCCTTGTCGTGGTCACGACTGGACGACAGTAGACGAGAACCACCAAGAGGGTCGGCGAAGACAGACTTGAGCGAGCCAATGATGTCCGTCGAGGGTGAGATTATCGAGGCGGTTCGCGAACTCGAGGCCGCCGCTGCTGTCGCTCCTGCTTCAGCCTCTTCATCCTCGTTGGATACTGTGCTGCTTTGACGAGTCTGCGTATTTACATATAGACACAGACGAAGGTGAAAATTCAACAACGCCGGTGCTAAACCATCTATAATAGGCGAGCTTATCGAAACTTCCGACGAGTTTTGAGCATCCTTACGGAGTTAGCTCGCTGAGCATACCAATTTCGACTGTATTTGGATTTCGACGTGGCGAGTTTGATGGAAAAATTCAGCTCTCGTGGCTGTAGGGTAACGAGATTATTTTCTCGATTGAACGTTCAAGTGTACGACGCTGCGCGCCTCAAAGAAATAATAATATAACCGTATTTATTATTCCGCGCCTTTTTCGCCACCGCATATATAGTTACGAGATAAAGTGCTCGATGGGAAATCTCGTTATTATGCGCCTTCACCGCGCTGAAAAATATGGTTAGTATTTTTTCTTTCTGCAACGCGAAGTTATTACGCGATGATTAGAAATTTTAAGCTTTTTCAAAGTAGATGTTTTGAGCTATACATATTTGATACGGTGCTCGGGAAATCCTGGAAATATTTATGCATATTCAATCATAATAACGAGGTTATCATAGTGCAGTCTCGTTGCATAGCATTATCTAGCTTCTTTATATTTACTTTACTCGAGAATAAATTCAATAGCTCCGCAATCCCACGATTAAAATCAATTCATGCTCATTAATCATCTTCCTGAAATCCATACCCGCTTTAATTACTTTCCTGTCACCTCAAATTACATTTAAATCGGCTCTCGCGCTTCGCATCTTTCGAAAAGCTCTTTGACCCAAAGCCGATCTCCAGTGGCGAGTATAAACACATGCAGAAATACAAGGCGGACCCTCTTGACGAGTCCCTTTAAGTCGTCTATACACGGCGCATCTGTGCGAGATTGAGTCTCGCGCAAAGTGGTGGTAAGGTATGCTAAACGACTTGGCGTCTATACGGAAGTATCTCTTCTCTGCATATAGTTAAAACTTGAAATACGTGTACCGAATTATACAAGTTGGGTAAAGAGATTCATTTGTGTTTTTTTCTAAGTGTAAAAGTAGCGCTGGAATAGAAAATTACGGGAAAATTGTTTTTGGGTTAGTCGCGCTTTTCAAAGCTCATTGAAAGCTTTAGCGTTTATCGAGTATTCCATTTGGCAAGCTACTTTCGGTATAAGGCCTGTATCGTTTTTTGGGGAATTAAATAATTCGTGGTGGAAACTTGTTGGCTTTCGACGAGCGGATTTTCAAATATTAAAAGCTTCCAGAGTAGGCGATGTCAAGCGTAAGGCGTTAAGCTTCTAATTTTGTATTCATTTTTGGCAAGTGCAACAATTAAACATCCAAATTATAATCAACAGAACCTAGTACTATAAGTAGCGCGAGCTCAAATCAGTTATAAAATACCGCAACGAAATTACTCTTTCTCCTCTCCAGCGTTACAATGAAATTTCCCCGGGGTATCATAACCGTGCACAAACAGAGCGTCGAACGAAGAAAACCAAATAGACGGCCATTAGGAAAGTCGCGAGCTACTGATATTTCGCAGCAACATCCAAAACTTTGAGCTGGCCTATTTTTCCTATACTCTCGTTTTGTTTTAATGAATCCGTGTCTTCGACGCCTCCCGTGATTGGAAGTGCTAATAAGACGAGAGAGAGAGAGAGAAAGCTGCGATTCAATTGTAGGACTAGCTCGGCTGATTGGCCGTTCTACCAATGAAATTTCGACAAAGTTTTCAACCCACAGAGCCGAACTTTTGTCATTAGGCGCGACGACAGCAGCTCGAGTTGCAAACAGAATCGCGGATCTTGCGGAGGGAAGAATGGATAAAAAGAAGTAGAAGGAGAAGAAGGAGAAAGGTGACGAGGCTTTTGCGAACGCGATGATGATGGGAAGAGACACTGTGGCGAAGGCTTTTTTCTGGTTCGCAGCTGACTGAAAGACGAATCGAAGGTGCGCAAACAGTGGAGATGGATACGAAGTTTAAAGTTGTTGGAGAGCCATTGGAATAGCTTCTCGAAATAATTGTAAAAAATTCATAAGTTAATGGGCTCCACTTATACTTCGTTGCAGTTAATTTGCATAATTGCCTTGTTTATACGGCCGCAATAAGCTTGAACGATATTCGCCATTATTAAAACTTCGCGTAATCCCTTCTAAGACCCTACAGCTCGATTAAAAAAATTCCTCCTTTTATTCCGAGGCGCCTCGGCCAATCAATTCAAGAGCCGTACGGCGTCGAAAATCACACTTTCTTTCAGTGCTCGCCGAGCTCTTGGAATATTCTTTCCGCTTATATGCCCTTTCTAATTCCGTAAAAAGCCCATTATTGAGATTATACGAGAGCTTGCAACGCACGCTCGAAATGCCGCGAGAGTTTCCGAGCGTGGGCCGTTAATTAACAAAGCTGCGGGCGCGCCAATGAAAATCTCGGCCCGTTCTCTTGTGTCCAAGTAGCCTTTCTTGCACGGCGTGCATTATTATTGCGTTTTGCGCTTTTAAGCCGGCTGGAACACTTGCTTTTTCGGCTGGAAATGGAAAGCAAAGCTCGACGGAGTTACCGGTGTTTATTTTCGCGCGACGAGAGCGCGACTATACGACGTACTGTGTAACGAACGGTGTAGCTCGAGTGGATGCTGTTGTGTACACGTAATTATGAATTTCGGTTCTCTCGCTGTTATTGTTTACGCACACGTTTTTAATTGTGCTAAATTAGTGTTGACAATGTTACATCCTCGATTTAAACGAATTATGAGATCTAATCGAAATAAAACATAGTGTCACTGTTTGTTTCCGTTTTTACAAAGCAATTAGCAGCGAGTTTACGTGATCAATCCACCGCGTAGAAAAAATCGCAATCATCGCTTTTCTCTCTCATCAACGAAAATCGATTATACCCGCAGTTCCCTCTTTTCCACCAGCATTCCACGCATCGAGCAACGAAATTAATCACGCGAACGACTAATTAACAAAATCGAACTGGCTGTAGAAGTTGACGTAATATCGCATCGAGGCGCGACTGTTATACGCGGCCAGTATACAGCGCAGCTACAGGTGGCCGATCCGCTACTACTGGAGAGGGATGCTCGCGAGAATTCGGGTCGTGGAAGATAAAGTCCTCGCGGAAAAATGTGCCCCGCGGTATAATGGGCCGAGTGACGTCTGCTTTTGCGGACGGTCGTATCAGGGACACATTCTTCGCTGCACTGCGGATTTTCTACTTTAACGACGAACGATATCATCGCCGGAGAGATTATTATGACTATACTCGTTCGAGAATCCTCTGATTTAGGGCTGATATAGTAGTTGTCTGACCCATCCTAACTTTTACTACTCGTGATTAACGACGCGTTAAAATACGTATATATTCCTTTGAATGCGACGTATTGATTCTTAAAATGGGAAAAACCGCACTCGAGCGACATCGACATCATTCTCAGCGCTAATGCGATTCGAACGCGAGCATCCGTGCGCGAACCTATCAAACGCGAACGCGCGTCTATTATGTAGTAGGTTCGTTCAGTCGATCGATGCGAAAAATTGCTTTTGAAAAGTTGCGGTGCGAGAACTGGTCGACTGACTATCTATACGAGCGCGAAAAGGCTACGGAAGCAGAGGCCGATTACAATGGGAGGATTGTAGTCGGAATGAGTTTGACAGAAATACCGATGTATAGGCCTATACGAGAGAGCGAAATCCGTGAAAATGGATAGTTGTATGCATATCAACCGCGATCAAATCGAAAGTTCGGATCATTCGCATTGCGTGTGTATATGGTCCGTGTGATAGGGACACGGTGATTATTACTAGTTTTGGATTTTAATGAGATTTCTTTTTTTGCTATATAAAACTTGTGTCAACGACTCTCAAAACCGAATATCGACATTCCACTGCACGTATACTCTCGATGATTAATAAAAATTGTTTTTATCCCATTGTCGATGCTCGGTCGATATATAAACCAGCCCGGTGTGGATTTCCCATTCGAGGGTCGAATAAACGTTACGTTACGTGGCGTTTGATTTAATTAGTCCCCCTAAAGCACGTTTCACACTGATTTTCACCGTGAAACGACCTCGCATCAAATGAACTCGATTGCCCGTTGATTGTTAATTGCGCGCGATGTTGAGCGACGTTTTAACGCCTTGCTGTATATAACAATAACGCTGTACCGAGAGAGGCTTCGTATTTTAACGCCCCCATTTGTTAATTTTCGAATGTTTATTTTGCAATTCGTCCATTGTGGATCATCGAGCCAATTTAATTCTTCCGTTGTTCCGCTCCGAAGCACATCAGAGAGACACACGTACTCCAAAAAAGAACGGATGGAAATTTCTTGTTGTTAAGTGGTCAAGCTTCCGGGCGCCGGAAACCGATCGTTCCTCCTCGCTTTTTCCCTATAGGGACAGCCGAGCGCGAAATAGGGGTGCCGCACTGGGATGCTATCGGTTTTTTTGTCCCTTTGTCACGGAGGCGTATATAATGGAAAATCAAGCTCTTGCCCTCGGAAACGAAAGACACGGATGTACTTATATGCGTGCGACACTTTTTCCTCGTTGACGTCAGATCATTAGAATCCGCTGAAACGTCGATCTTGTGTCAGGGCCATCGGATCTAATGATAAGCTTCGGAGCTTTTTCTTGCTTCTGGTGTCGTGGCGATTGGATTTCCGCTTAAAATCGACAAGCGGCGCTACGGTTGGTCGGATCGGTATTGACTGTTTGCCTCTGATTCCAATTCGAAAGCGTCCGGATGGGGAGGAGGAAGAAGAAGACTTTTGAGAATAGCTGATGGCTTCCGATCGATGGAGTTTCGGGTGATTTTGAATTCAGCTTTGATTACGGGCAGATAAATCGCTTAGGTAGTAATTTCAAGAGTCAGTAGAGAGAGAGAGTCGGGTTCGGTAAGCCAAATAAATCTTCCACTGCAACGTTTGCATATCTCGTATCCGGTACATAAATAATTACGCATGGCAAACGTTTATTCTCCCAACGTACTTTGGTAAACTTAGATATACGGCGAGATCTTACGTTGTACTTCATACCTACAGCATCACGTGCAATACGAGCCTCTCGCGTGTATGATACATCCGGAGATTGTTTGGGGAAGCTTCGTCACGGTGGATCAGAGTCGTATATGTACATAGAGTGTCGTGGGTAGACTATTATGCATCATCTTCTACTCTAAATAGGAGTATAGTAGGCCAATACACGCGGGAAACAAAGGATCACTTTCGCGGTGAACTGAGCTGCCAGTATGGAATATGTGCCTGTTTTCTGCTCTCTCGTCGGAGCTTATCGGGAAAGGCATTCTCTCTCGTCTTTGGGCACGAGTACAAGATACCCTGTAAATAGGCAAGCTTTGTCTCGTGCATAGATGTAGTCTTGGCAAATACTGCTGTAAAAAATTCAGTCCTCGTCGATGTCGTGAATAAACGGTCGACTTTATACGCAGAAAAAAGTTCACTGGGCTATGTTTTAAGTGCACTAGTACGCACGAGGTCTATTAAACCCGGCGTCCTCCCACGCGCATGCATTACGCGGCAATTTATCGCGACTCCGATGCATTAAGAAAGTAAAGCCGAAGCTGAGAGAGAGAGAGAGAGAGAGAGAAAGACGAAAACCGCAGGCGCGGCTAGTAAGCCAATTATAAGTTTGCGCGTACAGCGACTTGCCTCGAAGAGATAGAGGGAGAGAGAAAGATGCTATCGGGATGGAATTATAAATGAATCAGTGCAGCTGCGATACAGAAACTGAAAGAGCTTTTGGAGGGATGAAAGCGTCGATGAAAGAGTTCTCTCTCGATCGAGCGCTGCAATTAGTGTCAACTTCGGGAGGCGCAGATGACGTTAATGGAATCAGCGTTATTTCTCGCGCGGAGAGCTACGCCGAAGACTAGTTTTTAATTGCGAGAGAGAGAGAGAGAGAAAGCGATCGATTTATCACACTACCTCTTGAATCTCGTTAATATTTATATACATGTGTCGAGCTTTTCCATCACTCTTTAAATTAGTATATCCGCATCGACTCGTTCCGATATACACAACCGCATGAATTTTTCATTAAAACGTGATTCTCCAGGCTATGCGCTGTTGCACATTTCGCAAATATTTGTCCGCATTCATAAAATGCTAATTCGCGCGAAAACATCGCCGCGAGGCTGAATCGGCGCGCGCGGCTCGTTGCTCCGAGAGATTTAGATAGGACACACCTGACCCGCAGATATATACTCGTGGGGGGGTGTATAGGTATACGGTGTAAATCTTTGACCGCTGTTCTGCGGCGGAAACGAGTTTTAGGGAGAGATAGTTAATGGGTTGTTTTTTTTTTTTTATAACCCTCCGAAAGTTCTACCTTAATTAGGAAGTTTTTCGATAACAATTACGGATGGTGATTGCTCGAGCGGGGGCGGCTTCGGTGAAGGAGGGTAAACGAACGTTATTTGCAGCGCGTCGTGCTGGATTTGTTTTGGATTTAATCAACAAGTGTGTTTGACTAGATCAGTGTTTAGATTACGAGGTATGCGCTCATTGTTATACGAGGAAACAAAAAAAAAAATTTGATTGGTTCAATTGAATTAAATCTAGAACAAGTGTTTGGAGTTTAAATTAAATACGGATAAAAGTTATACAAGAGTGCGTATATCAAAGCTCGATTCAATATCAAGTGTAAACTTTTGAAAAACTGAAATTTTCCGATATCCCAGCGGAGCGACGGTACTGCAGGAGAGTAAAAAATGAATGAAACTCGTTCGACTTCTCGATGAATAGTTTATTTCTTATTAATTACTCCGTCGATACGTCTACTGACACAGAAGAATCTCAGCTCGCGCAAACTCGTTATAAGAGGACAAAATTAAAATACACAGACTCGCTATATACAGCCATCCCATTATGTTCCACATCTCTTCGACTGCGCGACGCTCCGATTCCTCGGCGCTACGATATAACTTTCTTATCTCGTTCCAACAGATTCCAAGTGTATACGGAGAGAGTCTCGAAATCCGATTCTACTCCGGCAGCACGTGGTGATGCGCTGCAACGAGGCTTTGGTATACGTAGGCACGCGCGCGTTTCTGCTATCGACTCGTAATTCTCTTTCGCGCGTCACTCGGCCGCCGCCCTCCAAGTTTGCCGACGATTTCGAGCGTTAAATCGTCCCGATCTAATTGTCAGCCAGTCGTCGGCTCGACTTAAGGAAATGAGAGCTCGACTGTCTTTGTGAGAGATTAGAGCTGCTGACGACACGTTGGATTGCCTCGTGATGTGCTCTGATAAGCATTGGTTGACTCTGTTGTTAAAACATTTTTCGTAAAAAAAATAATGATTTATTGTATCCACAAATTATTTCGGCAAATGTGAGACGTGACATTATTTATAGGATTTATCTCGAGGGCTGGCAGTATTCGGGTCGCTAAAGTATATAGCGCGGCGCACAAAAGGTAGGAAGCTTAGATCTCAACTTGACACGAAACTCCATTGTGCGTCGTCTAAACTAAATGGCCTTCGGTTCCAATTCGTGCTACAGGTATACTTCACTGCGATAAATACGTAATTTATTCCAGAAGCTGAATGTAATGGGAAAATGGAGATTTACAACTATGTCGCGATGCTAAAATACCTCCGTCACAGAGTTCATTAGAGAAATTCATTGATTTTAATCAACAAAAAACATTCCGAAACAAGCAAGAGCTTTCGAGAGGACGTGTAATTCGATTTACGCAGTAAACAAATCGTTTAAAGGTCAAAGCGATGGACGAGGATATTAAATCAGGATATAGCCGTTTGGATAAAAGGAGCCACGAGTGTATAGCTTCATCGCTGTCCACTTATAGCTTTGGACCTTTGAGGTAAACGGATCTTCCGATACTCAATGGAAAGTCATCTAAAGCCCGCTTATAAAAGCTCGGCTACCCGCGTACTTTCATTCACGGCTCAGCTTGCAGCGGACGAACCTTCTTGGTAAGTAGATCTTTCCTATTCCAACACGATTTTACATTTTTAGATTGATCTCAATGAAAATATATTTGTTCGTCGAGAAAGGTTGAAAGTCCCTCAGTCGGTCGGTCTGTATGTTTAGTGCTAAAGTTTCAGCTTCGGTCAGTCGAATAATCAACTGCTTGAATAATTAAACGAATCTTCATCTTAGAGATTTGTATATATATAATATAGAATAAAACTCGCCTATAGCCATCGACTTTTCCTCTTACACCCGCTTTGCCGCAGCGGGAAAGCAGCGAATTCCTTCAACGTGACAGTGATCGACTCCACTCCGGTGGAAGATTTATTGCCGCGTTTCGACTTGTGCGTATACGACTTCTTCTGCACTACACCTCGCTTAATAGCTTTTGGCCTCGCGCGAGAAGGGTAGCATCCGGAGTCTCTATTCCGCCGCAAGTACGCACTTAGATTGATACATAGCGCAGCATCTCTTCATTCGTGCTACATCTTACAAATGGATCGTATACACTGCAAACGTTGAACGTCGATTTTCTCGAGACAAAAAAGGGAGAGATGTTTTGCTCTCGCCATTAACAAAAAAACATTCGCTCCCATCCGAAGCTCTTCACTTTGGATATGAGGATGAGAGAATGTTTGTTCAGACAAAGATGCACGAGTCGATTTTTCCTCCTTCTCGCGTGTATCCATCGAGAAGATGGAGAACGAAATGATCCCAACGTCGGATGTAAAAGTGGCTAAGGGCTGAGAATGAGACGGTAGTCGGTGGGAAAGAAATGTTTGTTGTATGTACGACGCGAATGGGATGTGTGCATTATACGTCTTTTGATGCTTCTTTATACGGATCATCGTAATATACAGTTGGCGCTCGTATCCTCGTAAGTTATGGTCGGTGCAAAATGCGTTATTTTGTAGGATATGTATAACGGCAAGAAGGATGGCTTACTTTGAAATACAGACTTTCATCCGATATGAAACATCACGTTGTTGTACAGTAAACGACAGAGGAATAATCCCCATCGGATGAAAATTTCAATCTCCAATTACGAGAATTCGAGGAATTGAACACACACCGTTCGTATATAGTAACGAGCGATCGGTCCGAACAAAGCGCTAATTCCGCCTAATGGTTATTAAAAATTTGACAGACGTGAAAACGCTCGCGCGGGGGAACGCGAAATAATCCTCTTTCTCCGCGCGTCGCTGTGTGTAAACACGCCATGCACTCGTATCAAAAAAGACAAAGCTACGAGCCGAACAAAGGCGCAGAAGCCATTATACACATTCGTTGCCGAAGCGTTACAGTACCAGAGCTCCGAAAAACGAGAGTGGAAGCTGTTAAAAAAAAGAAGAGAGAGATAGAGAGAGAGAGAGAAAAAAGTCGCCTAAACGTTTCCCGTCACCCAAAAAAGATGTGAATCCGCATATGTCAGTCTTCCTGGGGAGAAGAATTGATTGCCCGCTGCGTGAGAACACGTATACTCGCGGTGATTTGTAGCCCTGGGAAATCCGCCTCTGCTTTTCCGCTTGGCCCCTCGGAAGTGCAGTAGCAGTTTGCGAGGAAAGAGCTCGAAAGCCTTCTTTTCGCCCTTATACTCTCCTTCGCCTCGAAAATTCAGCTGTGCGAGTAGTGCTGCAGGTTTTACAATTGCGGCTGTTGAAATTTAAAAAAAGGATTTTCGGCTTGGAATTTTTCGTTCGTTAGACTAATTTGCCTTTTCTGCGACGCGCGGCTTGTTATTTATTTATTTATTTATTTTTTTTTTTTGGAATCGGATGAGCTTTTGTTTATGTTTGTTTTGCAAGTAAAAATAGTTGACCCTGCAGTTTGCGCGAAAATTCGATGGATTTCCTCTCTGGCAGCGATGAATCGTAAATAATTTCTGTAATCTTCGTCCTCTGCAAAATATGAAAGGATACGCGCGAGCGCATAAAGAGAAATTAAAAGCAAAACCGCGCGTTTGACTACATTAATCAATATGCAGAGAGAAACATAAAAGCATTTTTCAATTATATTCATCTGGTAAAATCCCTTGGATTTCAGCGAATATATGCGACTCGCCAATGCAGCCGCGGAATTCACTCAATTACGCTGATTCGCTCATATCGCAATCGAGCCACAGTAGCCGGTTCATTTATCAATCCCATTCTCTTGTTCCTTAATCTACGTAGGGTTTATTATAAGGTTCGGGCGAATCGTTTGAATGCGTTTCGTGAGTTATGGTCGATGGAGGTTCTGTTAATATGAGAAGCTTTGCGCTCAAATTTTGAATCTGTTAAAGTGGGAATTTTTGAAATATACCGAATCGAGCACCTCTAAAAAAAAAAAAAATCGTATCCAGCTTTACGACCTCCTCTCTGAAAGATAAACCAGATGACTCTTCGGCTCGTGCTGCTTCCCTCGGTGACCGAGAGCGAAAGTAACTATTTCAGAAGCTTCGTCGTAAAAGACAAAAGAAGACACCAACTACGCCGTCAGTTTACAAAGGCGCGAAACAATCCACTTTATTCGTCAAAGTTCTCGACTCCGTATACAGAGAGTGCAGTTGATCCCAATCCATCCCACGCACGCGTAGATTTTTACAGCAGGGATTCGTCTGATTGAAATCCTTGCCATCTCTTCTGTATACACCCACGCGCTTTTTTTCTCCTCGTCGCTTCAATCTTTATCGATGAGAGGAAATTGGAAGAGAGCCGATAAAAAATGCAGAGGAAGGTATGCTCGTGTATCGTATACAAGCTGCATCGAAAAACAGAGAAAGCTGTATACCTTCGTACGAATATATACACGAGGTGAGATGCAGAACGAAACCAAGGCGGAAAAAGTAGCGACACACGGCGGTGCGACTTTGCATACGGAGATTGGACCGAGTCATAGTCGCTGTGTCACGGAGGATTGTAAATAAAAGGGGCGCGCGCGAGAAGAGAGAGAGAGAGAGAGAGAGAGAGAGGCCGTACCTTTGAGAGAATTGAATGAGAGCATTCGCGAGAACGAGCAGTATTGCTTCTGAGTGCGAGGGTTAATGCGCGTCTATACGTATATAGCTTCTGTTTTATTTTCAGTCGAGCGGTCTCATTGAATATCCATAATTCGAGGGAAGGAAAAAGAGAAAATGTATGGCCGATAGCCGCGAGGCTATCGGAGATTCGAAAAAGGTAGCGGGAATCGCATCGCGCTTCTTCTCCCATTCTTGCGAGGGAACAATGCTCGACTCTCAGCCTAGCACGATATAACGAAGAAGACTGTATAGAACGATCGCGACGATCATCTCGAAGAGCCTGAAATATGCATCTACTACTCTCTATACTCTCTTTGCTTCAAAACGTCAACGATGAAATAACAGATAGAATGACGGCTGAAAATAAAAGTCGAATACACATGGCTCTCTCTCTCTCTCTCTCGACTCCTTTACGACATTTTCCGGACCGTTATTATTCTTGGGAGCAGCGGTCGAGCGCGAAAATCCTCACAGCATAGCGGGGAGTGCAGGATCTCGTCGTTGTGGTCGATTGGTATGCATGAGCTTGTCCTATAAGGAGGCGATAGTCCACCCGCTTGGTTTTTCACCGCTGGCCACGTAAGCCTCTTACCCAAGCCCGTTGAGCTTATGTACTGTCTTAACTTTGCTACTGTCAACTTTTTATATCTCCGTCCTTTACTTTCGTGTTTTGTTCCGAAGTCCTGCAACTTTTTCGAAATTGTTTTTGTCGTTTTGCGCCAGGAAAGATAAATGTGCCAAAGTGGAAAGAGAAGGCGGGATCGTGTCTTTGAAGCACTTGGTCTTCACGTTTTTAACAGCACAATTCTATGCTCCGATTTACATGTACAATTCGGAACAATCCCACAGGCCACCGAACTTGTCGGCATATCGCGCCTCTGATATCGACACCACCGCGCTCGAACCGCAATCCAGTAGCCCAATCCCTATCGCAAAAACAATCGGCCGTCCACCGCGAAAAAGAAAATCCTCGTCACTCGACACTATCGCCGTCAGCTCGCGAAATAAAAGAAAATCTCTCCTATAACCCACTATTCTGCCGAGTGTACATACAGACCACAACTCCTCTCACCTTTCACGTGCGCGAGCAAACGAACATGTAAATTCGCTGTCGTCACCTTCGTTCTCGTTGTCTTGTTAACGTATGCATATGAGCTTACCGACTTCATTAGGTAGTCAAACGAGAGCTGTGGGTATCAAAATTTCAGAGCTTGTCAGAACAACCGAGACCCAGAGCAAGATTTTCGGGATTTCCCCTAAACCGGACAACTCGCTTATCGTTGCCACTGCAGCACTACGCGTCTCGCATTATTTACCATGTGTATACCTGTATACACGTAAGGGGTAGCCAAGTTTAATGAGGAGAAGAGGTAGCCGAGAGTTTATGCGCGGATTAGCCGGTCGGAACATCAGCACTGTAATTGAAAATCGCGCGCTTCATAATTCCCGGAAAAGCATGCCTTTCGAAGCTACCTCGATCAAACGATTCACTGTAGTTTACACAGCTGTGTGCATGTAACGCGTTTAATCAGGGACACATCTCGGATTACGACATACGGAATACCTGAGCTAGTGAATCCGACGTTCAGTATAAATTAAAACGCGAAGCGCAACTTGTTAGTGCAACGAGCAAACTTTTCATTCATCAGCGGCGATCTTTGAAAGTTCCCGTCATCGCGTGTACGCGCGCGAGCGGCAACAAGTAACGAAGCGGACGCGCAAGCTTGGAATCTCTGACACACGGAGAGACGACGAATTTCAAGTGACGACGGATGTTTGCCCAATCGATCTTTGCGCGTAGTTTACTCAGCCACGAGCCTGTCACGTGTAAAGGAATCCAGTAGCAACGATTCGTTATAAAAAAAAAAACAAATTATTGCACATCAACGTCCGACTATTCTCGGATGCTTCTACTGCCGAAAAAATAATAGCCGCACAGTAGAAAAATTGAAGCTCGGCAGCCAAAAGCGACTTGATACATGGCGATAACGCGTGAACACATCGCAAGAGCGATGAAAAATTACAGCGCGCACACCTGAGGCTATTGGCCTTTATATCCAAGTTCAGCCGGAAGTCCGACGTTATTTATGAAGTGCACGTCGTACGCGCCTTCTGTCTAACCGCCGTAATGAATACGTCTCCAAGCGCGGCGTCTTCTCTCCCGTTGTCGTCTTAGAGTCGTGCTTTTGACAGTTACTCGCGATAAGTTTTCCTCCATACAGAGTATAGTTCCTCTGTTTCTCGGGGGCTACAGCGGGAAGAAATTTCATCCTCTCCCATGATGTATCGCGTTAATTAGAAGGATTTCGAAAATTTAACGATCGGACACAGATGAAGCGAGATGGATTTTTGGCTGGTTCGAGCAATTAAAAAGTTCCTCGGAAATCCCAGACAAGCGGAAACGAGAAGGAAAAAAAAAATCGCCCACGCCTTATACCTTGTCATTTGTCCCCGCTCTAATAACTCTTGCCTAGCCAGAATTACGCGCGTGGAAGAAAGAGCTGCGCATTCACTCGGAATCGCCTCTCGAGAGAGTGTCCTATACCGCGCGCGATTATGAATTTTTTCATCCCTAATTGGAATTCGAAAAGTCGCGCGTCGTAAAAACTGCTCACAGCCTCACACACACACACACACACACCTACATAACAACGTACGCCGACCTGGATTTTCTGGCTCACACAAAGACACAGATCTCTGCTGGCGAATAGGATCGTCAGCCTCGAAAAATGCAGCTCGTTCTCGTTTCCCCTCTCGACACTTTTCAGATTTTCCAAAGACGGATATGCCGCGCATTGCTCGCGCCCATTCTCTCTTTCTCTCCCTCTCCAGAGGTTCGCGCGAGCAAGTTAAGAACGAAGCGAGAATAGCAAAAAGCGCAGTTGCTGAGAAAAGGCAGATTCGCGCGCGAGAAAAATGAAGAAAGCTTCGTTTCGCGCGTGCTTGTGATTTATGACGTAGGGCCTGCCTAAAATGCATAATTAATTGCCGCTTTATCGGCAAGAAAAGCCGGTATCGTACACACAAGGTATAAGTGGGGGGAGAGGTGAAAGGTGAAAAACGATTTTTCGACAAAAAGCGCCGAGAGGAACTTCGAGACGTTTCGTGAGAGAGAAGTCTCGCGTGCGATTTACTGCGGAGCTTTTTGTCGAAAATACTGGCGAGATAACGTTCTTTCTCTCTTTTTCGGCTGCGATCGTCTCGTAAATCTCGAAATTTCCAGGTGAAGAATAATCGTTTAGTTTGTGCGTCTCGTCCCAGGTATTATCTAAACTTCCACCAAGAGGACTAGAGAGTGAGCTTCCTCGACAGTCAACAAGCGGCACAGTATCTCAAAGAACTTGACGGCATCCTGCGAGGCAAGCTTGTAACCGGAGGCGCTGCATTAGTTACTGTAACCGCGTACAGCACATCGTGTACACTAGAGGAAAAAAAAGGTCATCCAGCTGCACCGCTAGTTGAATTGGAATGCGAGCGTTGGCTCTGGCTAGTTGAGATCAGAGTGCGGTCTTTTACGTGTGTGTTAACTATTGCGTGGAACTTCGTGAATTATTCCCTCTGTGCTAAAGGGTTAAAGAGAATTACATATGACAGGGGATTTTCACCCGTCGAATGACACAAAACGACGCGATTGCTGGAATAATATTGCATCGCGTCTATATAAACCATTCAAGCGTCCGTTTGTTCAGACAATAACAGTCGACGAGTGTATGTACTGGATGAGAAATTCCCTAAAATAAACACGGCTTCAATAGCATCTGATCCGTTGCGCCACTTTGTCGATTTTCTTTATATATTTACATACATTATAGGATGTACGTTGCGGCTGTTTTGAATGAGGCGACTTATAAGCGGCAAAAACTTTCATCTCGTGCGCGAGCGTATGAGTAATAATAGATTTTTTTCATTCGCACGAGAAGTCGCTGTCAATATAAAACAGACGTGCGATTGTACAGCGTCGAGTCTAATTGAAAAATTTTCAATCTATCACTTCTGAAACATACGCGTTCGCTGACATGTGCCTCTCAAACGGCTCGAGCTGAAAAAGCATTTCCACGCGGTGCGTACGGCGTGCGGCGTATAAAATAACGAGATAAGAGAGGCGCTTTAATCGAGGGTAATTGGATATTATTAATCAGCATTCAGCGCGAAAACGAGGAAATATAGAGCTGAAATAGCTAGCCGTTTTGCTTAATCGATTGCCCATAACTTTTCATCAGCCCCGATTCGATGAAAAATTTAACTCGCATACGCTCTATGTATATACAATACACTACTAAATCACTTATATGATAGTAAAAATCGTGAACGAGCGCAAGCACTCACTCGAAATCCATTTCAGCTTTTGGTACAATGCTATACGTATATACGTATATGACATGTAACGCGGAGGGCAAACTAAAAGCCACTTTAAATATTCATTAGGAGCAAGTGCGCGCGACGACGCGCAGCTTCCGGTCCGTGTACTCGGATGTATTCAATTCAGCGCTCTCTCATATCTATATCCTCGGAGCTCATTCAATTTCTCCGGGGGCTCGTTTCCCCTTGAATTAAAAAAATCAACGCGCCTCTTTGCGTACAATATTGACTCGATTCAATGATAGCTATACGTATGTACACGCGATTCATGAAGAGGAAAAAAAGATACATACAGTTTTCAAGGTCATTACAGAAGCACTGCGTTGTAGCTTTTCTTTCCGGAGGCAGGCCGTGAAAAGTGCGGGTAGAAAGAGGGAAACCAAACGAAAGATGTAGCTGGCACTTACAAAATGTTTTTCTCTTTTATACGCTGCGTATACATCCTACTTTAGCGATGCGCACTTCGGCTAAGAGCTTGCACGGGGTTTTCATTCTTCCCTATTCCCACTTTGAATCCGAGGAGAGTGTGTTTGTCGACGAGAGAGAGCGACGAGTTACGTAAATATATACAATTTCTTCCAGCTGCGCGCGCAAGAAGATTAATGAAAAATAATTTCGTGCCAACTTTTTCCAAAAGCAAACTTTACCTCAGGGAAAAGTGTAAGCTTTACCTCATCTCTGTCAAATTACCCGACATTCTCGGTGGGAATCCTTCTCGGCTTCCATTTGTCCAGAGCAGTAGTATACATATACGCTCGCGAGTATAGGTTGAATTCTATTTTTGAGCCGACTGAGCTTCCGCGTGTGTATATATACACGCGATGACGCTAATAATCAACAATGCAGCTGGAAGCGCACGAGTCTCTGTGCATGCAGCTTCAACTTCTGTTATGTGCGTAATCTTTCTCCCCGGCGTTTTGTTTTTACGTCCTATACGTACACACACACAGCGACTGTCGCTTTTTTATTTTTCACGACGATCAATAAGACACGGCTTTCTTGCGTAATGCCATGCGTTGATGTGTGTACACTGACGAGTGCTTGATTATAGTGGAACCTGCAGCCGCGCGAAAAAAAATTTGCCATTCATTGATAATTAGTTCACGTTTTCTTATTTCGCTTGGAAAATTTCGTTAGCAATTATCGAAAGCTCGCAACAAAACACTAGAGTTTTCCAATAAAATTCTCCAAAGCAAACAATGTACGATTAAAAATTCCAATAACGTTCAAAATTAACCACACAGTGAGTTAGAGCCGCGAGTTAGAGCCGTTACTCCTTCTCCAGGCCGCAGCAAAGCTCGCGCGAGTTGCGTGCAGAGCTTTCGAATCTCGCTCTGCAGGATAAAGAGAGGATACGTATACTCGCTCATCCTATAATGCAGCACTGCTACAGTATAGTCGGAGCATCGATTTAACGCGCGGATCACGATGTAGGCCGAGGCTGTGTGTGCCTTTGTGTTATATATATATATATATATATACATACATACATATAACAGAGCGAGCGCTGATCTCCCGACGACTCGAAAGATGATGTCGCGCGCGGGAGTATAGCAGGTAGAGGATCGATTGTTGCTTTTAGTTTGGCTTTTTGTTGTATAAGCGAGAGATTTTGCGGAATAGGCAGAGTTTGTGTATCAGTTCAGCTTTTGTTTCGTCTGCTAGCGGGAGATTAGTTCGCAGTGCGGGCGTAGAAATGCGTTCGTAGAGGCTGTGTTCGATCAAACGGAAAAATTCATTTTCGGACTTGTTGATGCGGTGCACTTTTTTAAATACATTATTTACACTGCCTTCTGAAGGCAGCCTTCAAATAAACACAACAAACGCGCGTTTAATCTACTCGTATAGAAAATTGCCCGTCACGCGGGCGGGGACTTCGACGCTGTGCGAGCTTGCAGCCTCGCGGGAGATTCGAAAATTAAGCTAACCCGATCGTGACCTTCGGTTGCGATGCGTACCATATACGCAGTCCCTCGAGAACGAGTCGTTCGCCTTGCTATAGCCTGATTGCCAGCAACAGCCAAGGCTTTTGTCGTATTTTTCTGCGGATTCCCATTCTTTTTCCGATTGCTCTCGGCGCTCGACAATAGGGTACAGGATTTATTTCGTATTCCGAGAATTTCATTGTGCGCACGCCTCGATTTTCTCTCGCGAACCGAAATTAGGCGGGAAAACAGCCGTTATTCGATTTCCAGTTTGAAGGTGGGACGCGTGTGAAAAATTTTTATATCGACGTATACGTCCAGTTAGGAAAAATTGCTTTTTCAACGCATACTCGCCAATGACGAAATACGTGCGCTGTGAGTCCAGCGGGGAATTGCGAGGCCGAGTAGTTTCTCAGCAGAAGTTGATGTATTTTGCGACTTCTCAAACAGATGTCAGTTATTAAAAGTTTTCGCCTTATTTTTTTCCCTCTCACTCTTACTCTCACGCCCGTGTATACGTACGTGCTTCAAGTTTCTGTTTGCTTTTAATTCATCACGCGCTCGCTCTTATTTTAGTTTCTTCTCGCGTGAACTCCTATACGTATTTGGATTGCGAAAACTCGTGTTTAGTTGATTTTTCTCTTCCTATACGTAATCACGGCGTATTTTCACAATATCGTCAAACGCGAGAAAGTCACTTAAATTATACCGACGATTAAATCAATCTGATGGTTATCCTCCAATCTCCCACAACACCAGGTACACACATGGGCTGCAGATAATTTAAACCGCGCAAACTTTTCGCGCGCACTATTTTCACCGACATTCGCGTACGAGCCGCAACGAAGCCGCAAAACTTTTCCGCGAAAAATAGACAGCCGTTGCGGAGACACCTGCGTTCATTAAAAAGTGGTCCCTCTGCAATCACCCCCGCAATAATGAATGACAATATAAACGCGCGAGCCGGCCGAAATACGATCGGCGCGGCATTGCATGACAAAGGCTCTCTCTCTCTCTCTCTCTCTGCATGAGCTATCGGATTGCAACGGGTTTCACTTGCTAAATTCGCGCATACATGTTCGCTTCGGCCGATACGATTGTCGGGTGAAAAGCGTATAGAGCTGCGAACGTGGCTGGAATGATTTCGATTGGCTCCTTGCTGCGTGGATCGAAGGTAAGATTGAGTTAAGAATCCAAGGGGGTTGTTATTCGCATTGCTGTTTACGAGCTAAAGGCGGAATAATTCACGCCAGAGTGAACGCCAATGGCGATGCTTATTAGAAATTCCCTGTAGCAGGATATTTCCAGGAAGCGTATAAAATGTGCGTATTATACACACCCGAGCACAATGCGTCAGCTATATGCCGGATAATAAGTCGAGGGAGAGGAGTCCGGAGTGCGTTACAGAATTATATATAGAGTATTCAGTGCGCTATTTTGCGTATCCGCGTCAATATAGCACTCAGAGATGTTGGCATATCTGCGTCGTCGTTATCCAGCGAGGATTTGAATTTTCTTATAATATCCGGAATCCTATACGGTATACTACTCGTAATCTCCAAAGCGTATAAAGTCTTTATGTACACACGTATAAAGCTATTATACACAGCTGCGGAGCTCATCGTTCCAAGAAACAATATCCCTCGCAGTGTCTATACTAAGACTATACACACGTTTAATCGCTCAGTAACCTGTATGTCGCAAGCTTAATTCTTTATAGCGAATAACAAATTAATTCGGTTTTGCTTTTTCGTCGCATAGCTTAAAAGTTTTTTTTTTTTTTTGCGCGAGCAGAAAAACAGCAGCTGAAAAACTCGAGCCATGAAAAATAAAATCCTCCGATGAGAAGGACAACATCGGGAGGAATGAAAAGAGAAGAGAAAAAATAACGGAAAGACGCGGAGAGCTTTAAAGCTTGGCCTGTACGAACAAAGCCCGCAGAGAAATCTGAATTTTTACAGTCTACAAATCATGGCTCGGGTCAATCGTTTCCCGTCGTTCTTCCGCAGTCGTGTGTTATTCATACACAAATTTTTTTCCCCACTACCGTTCTTGCGTACTTGGCGTAAAAAAAGATCCTCTTTTTTCATCATTGGTCGTGGGCGCGCCATCGGAATGACATAATTCCAGCGTCGCTTGCCGGATAATTTGAATTTACAATTGGAAAATAAAGCCTGTTAGTGTAGAAAATTGTACGCAAACACAGTACGAAATAGTTCGGCTGGTGTCGTATACGGGGGAAATCCATTTAAAATTTATATCGAGTTTCTGTTGTTCGTATCCTTCGGACTAATGAATCATTCGATACAGTCTCACCCACGAGTTTGAATAAATTATATTCCACGTAATATAAACAAACGCGCACGCTCTGCGTTGAAATAAGTGAAATGCGTTATGCTGATTACTGCTGTTACTTTACGAGATTATCGTATTAAGTAGAGTTCTTAAAATTTCACCTAAATCATTTACTTTAATTAAATTCCAGAACGATATCTATTACGAGTTTCCATCAATCAGTCGCGTAAACGGCGATTTTTTTCCATAATAACGTTTGCCCCAACTCGTCTTTTACTACTTAAACGTCGATGCACACGCGGCACAACTCAATTCACGTGATGCTTACAAAAGAATCCCAAATGGCATCGCATTGAAGCAGTATACACGCACTATAGCACAACACCGTCGAGAAATAATTCAGCCGCAGCCCTATTTTTCAAAAAAGCTCCACTATAGGAACCAGACGAGTGCAGAGCTCGCGAGACGAGATTGCGGTACATAATGGAGTGCAAACAGTCGCGGCCAGCAGGTCTAATTGCATGCAATTATACTCGCGAAATAAAAACGGGAGCGTATAAAGCACAAAGGCGCAAATCGCTTCATCATTATTGCACGCGTATCCCGCGCGTGCTCGAGAATAATCTCTCCTTTATCCGTTTGTCGCGCGCGCAAGCTCTGATTATGTGCGCGTGTTATAACACGGAGAGTCGGCGATTTCGTCCGAGTATACGATGTCCTTTCAGTGAGATCGGCTAATGCACCACGTCGTCGTCGTCCTGCCGTATAACTTTCCTGGGATATGTGCAAGAGAGACGTGACGCTACGTGGACGTCAGTACTTTTCTGCTGTTATTATACGCTCTTTTCTCGTGAGCGAGTATATTATAGCCTTTGTGTCTATATATGACCCGTCCGCACTTTACTGCGACAAATTTTGATTGGTTTTAATTGATCTGCAAGCTTCACGCCGAGCTTTTGGAATGTCCGTACATATCTGTATGCAGGAGAGATGAGGCTGTACGACGAGATTATTAAAAGACACAGTGTTTGCCTATCATACCGATATCTGCTGAAAAATTCAGAGGAATTTTTACGAGCGAATTTTCGCGGGTATTCCAATATTGGCCTATTTTTCCCCTTCTTTCGCATGAAAACTTAACTAAATTAATGGTATTCCAAATAAAAAGAGAGATACGTAGCCGAACCCGAGAACCTAGAAAATATTCCAATTCCAAAGCAGCGCTAGCGCGATAATCCTACATAGAGTCGGCCGTTGAAAGCCACGTCGCTCGCACGCAAGTCGAGTAGCCTAGTCGACTCAAAAGCCTTGATAATTCGCCTGTTTGCTTGCCGGCCGAATCCATCGGCTGCGCACAAGCTCCTCTCGCACTTAATTCGTAATGAGTGACGGCTCCTGTATTATACCTTCGATTGGCTTTCTTTATTTTCTAACCCGAAGTTATAGCACAGGATTTTCCGTGAGGAGCTTTTTATAGAAACGCTGTAGGTGTAAACAAGAGGACGTTGACGGCACGGTTGGTTATGAGGGTAGCGGAGGCTCCGGTATAACGACTATATTGTTAATTAAATTCTGCGCTGCATCGTTGAGGTTTAGAATTCGATCGGCTTTGAGTATATGAGTGAACGGGAAAGTGAGTATATTTGCCATTTTTATTCTGTTCATGTTAAGCTTTATTAATTTATTTATAACCATGATGAGTGTGAGGTTTGTTCTCGTCGATTCTGTATTTCGATTTCAAATTGCATGAAAAACGATATGCTCGAAGCGCGAATTTTCTTGGAATTGGCCTTTTTGCCACGAACATTATTTTATTTGTTTTTGATGAATACGCCGGAGAATTCGAGTTGAAAACGAATATTATAGAAGAAATATTTTTAAAAAATTCCATTTCTCGCCAATTTGCCAGTATCGGTTCGAAACTGCGCAATTTTCGGTTAAACGTGTTTTTGCGAAACGATCGCGTCACTCTTTCACCAACACTGAGACAAGAAATTCTCCACCGAGCACACGAATCTCGTATAGCGAGTAAGTATAAAGCAAAATAAGCCAACGTAAAATTCCCAACCGATTTCCAAAGTATAAAGCAAAATAAGCCAACGTAAAATTTCCAACCGATTTCCAAGTGGAAATCGGTATTGCGCGGACGTGGTCACAGCATTACACTCACCATGAGCAGCTTGACTTTGTTAACCAGGGGGGATGTCGTCAGAAACTTGTTGACGGCCGTTAATATTTTGCCTTCCAACGTGGCAGCGTCTTCGGCGCCTCTTCTGTCTTGCGAGCATCCGGGCCCGATGTCGCCGCCGCTGCCACCCGCAGCACCCGACGCGGCCGACGTCGACACACCACGTTCTCGCCAGTGGCTCCTTCGGCCTCTTCTATTCCGCTTCTTCCTTCTGCCCCTCGTATTGTTCTATACCTTATATCCTTTGCGCGTCTGACACTCGAAAGTTAAAGCTCACGCTTCTAAGCTACTGTACACCCGCACTAGTCTCGTATACTGTATCCATACTCAAAACCCGCACTAACGTATTTCACGACGATGGTGTCTACGTATATAGGTATGAGTATGTATATATAGAGCCTGTATGGGCGATCGGTTCAAGTCGCGGACTCAACGGCGACTGAGCCGCGCGAATGCTGCTGGCGCCGCTCGCGCGAATCTCTCCCTCTGTACCAGGGGAGGTGGGAGGGAACCTGCGCCGCTCTCTCTCTCTCTCTCTCGGCAGAATGAACGCCCGAGTGCTGCAGAACTCTTTAGCCTCGTTGGCCTCTACATAGTACTACGCTACAACTGTAGTATTACACAGCTCTCTGTGGGTTCTTTTCATTTTTTTTTAAAAAGGTACGTCCGCTGCTCCAGAGGTCTTGTTTGGAGAGGCTGTAGTGCGGCGTTGTGTGTACACGGGAGTCGGATGGGATAATGCGCGCGACGAGCAGTTTGTCATCGTTGGGGGATTACGTGTAAACGCCGGAGGCCGGAGGATTAAGGCGAATACCTGGCTTGCTCCCATTAGCGATTGAGCGAGCTGTGCAGTAACTGTTTTAGAGATGCGAATATGAAAACGCGCTGTTTTTATCTTCAAAGCTTGACCATTTTGGCTTTGATGTGGATTATATGGCCAATTATTTGTATAGACGATGCATATCTGGCTCGTTATCCAGCTTTGCGCGGATGTTTAAAAAACTGAAAAAAAAATATACAGTTTCCCCCCGGCGCTATATCATCATTTGTCGAGAAACCATTTAACAAGTCAGTCGGGAGTTTTGCGCAAACAGTTTGCTATTTTTCACAACCAAACAAGCCATGCATATCCACGACGGTAGACGTTAACGGTAACTTATATTATACTTTTAACAGGTCTTATCGGACTTAATGAATCTAGCGAGGATTTTTTAATAAAACTCGTTTCCCCTGGCTCTCGCGCTCTCTAGTCCTGTGGGACTATATCCGGGAAGTTTAATAATTTTTTCCTCCTTGGATTCTCCGTATGCAAAATACACCTACGCGTCCGGGTATTGAATGCTTTAATAATATGCAAACACTGTCTTGCATGAGCTCCATACGACTGCCGAGCTTTTTCGTACTTTAAAGCCCTTTTATACGTGTCAGTAATAAAAATTCATCCAACCAGCCGTAAAAATGGTAAACCTACCGCACGCCCAAAAGCTTATCCCGGTTCATCCGTTGAAAACGTAATAACCCGTGAATCCTTTTTTTTTTTTTTAGCACGTCGTACAAACGTACACAATTTTTTACCCTTGAAACGGCATCGTATATGCGCTAACGTAAAAATCGAAGGGAAAATTAAAGCTCGTTTTCCCGGTGTAGCTCGTAAAGCTCGGAGTAACATCCGGCTGAAAAAAACAAAACGCGCATATACCTATACGTATCTATACACCCACGCGCGGGACTCATTTTCCCCGGCGATATAATTCTCGCGACGGCGATGTTACCGTCCGTTAGAGCCCTGTGATCAGCGCCACTAGTTGCGTGTATACATGATATCGTTGTGCATAGTGTGTGCGGTATCCATATGGGACTGCTTTTTTTTTGGGAGAAGAAAAAGTGGCTTTGTAAACGCACCAGCTAAAAACTAATCGTCGGTACTTTCTGGGAGCGTTAGCAGTATTTTGCCTGTTTTCCTCCTCGGGGGTTCTGTGTATTTTTTCTACTCTTTGTCTCATTGGGAGGTTCGAGTACAAAAGAGTCGTGAGCATAAGTAGTCAAAAAAGTTTTGATCGAAGCGACGGTGAAAAAAGTCGGCTGGTGAGTTATTAGAGATATATGAAGAGAGAGAGAGAGCTTTTGGGGAGATCTGTTGATTAGTTAATTCGTAAGCTTCGTTTCACGGAATTAACACCGTCCATTATCCTCTTCATTTATTTAGTATATTACAGCTGCGAAAAATGAAACATAAATTCATAATTCTTCTCGGCACCGATGCGAGTAATTACACCGAGAAAATAGCGGAGAAAATCAAAAAATTCATTCAGCGTCAGAGTAGTAGCGCAGCGTAAACTGCGCGCGGCTCCTTATTTTAGGAGACGTGTACTGCCGTGAGGCCCTCTCTCTCTCTCACGTACATTCCTTTCTCTCTCTTTTTCTTTCCATCCGTTATATGTGACTCGATCCTTTCCAAGTTAACGCTTCCTCTGTACTTTTCTCCGCCCTGCTATAGAACTTGACCGGGAAAAATTCCTCTATACGCGTCTCTCCCTTCGGTAAATTCCGGTAGCATCAAAGTTTCCGTTGTTCTTTCGGTCGACGGAAAAAAAAACAAAGAGTTTTGAAACCCACTCAGAGATGTTCATTTATATCTGTATATTTGAACAAAAAAAAAAAAAAAACACCGCTAATACAGTCAAGCTAAAACGACATCAGGTGTATGTACACATCAGTAATGGAATACACCCTCGCGTAGATAAGGTAAATAGTTCGAGCAACGCGCCCTTAACTCTAATTGAACCGCTCTCTACTGCAGTCGTCGCGAAAGGGATGGTTACAATTATATATGCTGCAAGCTCTAAGCGAGTTTGTATATATAATACTCACATCTAAAACTCGTCCCACTTTGTAATTTTAATTATAGTTTACAGTTTCGCAGCGATAAATGACACTTTAATTAACTGAACAAACGAAGCAAAGTTTCTTGTCTACAGACTCGATCTGAATTTCCGCGCTCTGACTCTGTCGAATGAATATCTTGTTTAATTCCAGCGCAACACCCAGCGCTGTGTATATTATACACTGGGAAACGGGATTTTCACGGCGAAATTAAAACTCGCCCTCGTCTGAATATCCACCCCGAAAAACGCCTGCGCGTTAGGTTGGCGTTCAGACTTTAATAAATAATTTCATAAAAGACGAGCTTCTGTATTATAAGCGACGGGCTTATGAATAAATTTTCCTTAATCTCGAAGAAAGCCGGGACACTACACTTTCACAACGTGACGGGCATTTACTCCTTTTATTTTTTCGGCACCTTGTTATCCATCCCAAGCGATGGGGTGTATATACAGTGGAACGACAGTTTAGTTTCGGGCTGGCGGAAGGCGAGTTTAAATTCCAAAAGCATACGGGATATTTATTCAAAGGCAAATGCGGAAGGGGAAGCCAATTTTCCGGCTCAAAACAGACGCGTGGGTTCTACTTACTTTAATATCGGCAGCAGTATGCAGCGGGGATCGAAGCTTAGTGCACGCGCTGAATAGTTTCGCTAGAAAGTGAAACGTTCGCAGAATAGTCAGAACTCGGATGTATCGGAGAGAGCAGAGTTTCGCTACTGATTGAAACGTGGCAGATATAACGGCGCTTTTGTTTCGAGTTACAAGCTGATCTGCTACGTAAGTTGGGTAGGAATGCAAGAGGCATTATATTTCTTTGATGCGGCTTTCGTGAGCGTTTTGAAACAGCGCTGCGAGTGACGCGTACGTTGAAATCACGTTTAATCAAGGGAATTATTCGATTGGAAAAATTAGCAGCGATTGATCGTGTATGTTTGAAATTTTGAATGTAATTATATATGCCAACGTTAAAATTTTATTATATGAGAGAGATTTACTTTCGTGGAATTGATGAATAATTTTACGGTGTACGATTTTTACGTAGATTTAATTTATGAACCTCCTATATGGATCTAATTTTACGTTATTATAATTTTGAATAAGACGCAGAATTTTGAAAGTAGAATTATAACGTATATTATGGGTAAACATATAATTTTAATAAAACTTTTAAATCAGAAAATCACCCCTTAAAACTACCCAATACTGATTGCCCGACGCTCGTTACACATCTCCAGCGAGGCAAAAAACAACAGCGCAAAAAAAAAACGAGCAACAATACCTCGCCCACCCAACCGAGAAGAACAAACAAAAACAAAAAACAGAGCCAACCCCACGTCATCATCCCGATGACAACGATCACGATGACAGATCGAAAGACCCTCATCTGCATCCTTTACGGGGCTACGCGTGCATTACTCCTCTCTCCCCCGAAAGAAAGCCTATACCCTTGTGTACAGCGTATACTGCAGAGCGCACATGAACGATGCGGTAGAAAAGACGGCCCGTGGACCGATAAAGCGCGAACAAAGGCGTGGGCGGCTGCTATATCTGCCAAGCGACTCCTCCATTGAGCTTCGGCGCATATTTATCACAGCGAATACTAGCCGTTATATTTGGTATGCGGACCACGCGCGTCGGGCTCTATTGACCGACGCAAGCTTGCCCGCCGCTCTGAACCTCGTTACATACTTGTTATTAGGCTAATTGCCGCTTTTAAGGGGAGATTTTACGCGACGATTTATATACACACACGGACGCGCTTCCTGAGAGCGTTTTGAGTTATGAGGCCAGTTTGAAAGACTGAGCGTTAAAATCGTGATGAAATTGCGTTTGTTATTTTCGATTCTTTTTGCGGTATCTACTATAGTAACAACGCAAGTGCAAATCGTGCGAAACGCTATACTCAAGATACGACTTTTCGGAGCGACGCGTAACTCGCAGCCTGATATAATCATTCTTACCCGCGTGTTCGGGAGCACACATAACTTCAAACTTGATTTGCATGTGAATTAGGCGACAACTTCTTGCCGCACTGCAAGAGATGCGGAAAATAAAATTAGTAGCAGCTCTCGCTACACTACTTGAAATATCCAAGTACGACTTGTCACGCGCATATATAAAAGACGCGCTAACGAACGAATGGAAAAAAACATCTCTTTGCGAAACGGTATACGTCGGATGAAGAGATTAATTTTTTCCTTTGTCAAGCGTCACACACGTGCGACGATAATTTACAAGAAGTTTCTAGTCGCTCCAGACAAGATTTCCATCTCGTTAGTCGAAAATTCCCGAGGATCAGGCGCGCGCTATAAAGTTATACCAACTGATACCGTTGAGTTATGCATCCAGCGTATATGAACTTTGATCTAAATCTCGACGCCCTCCATCCACTTTTCAACGTTACGCCTATACACGTAAGTATCATGAACAGTTACATATACAACAAATAATTTTCGCGATATAAACTACATCAACAGAACAGTGAATTCCCACTGACAGATCTAAGTGACGCAGATAAAAGAGACACGCACGTACGTACATCCATTAAAGAGCAGCTGGCTAACGAGCTCGTTGCACAGCACTCGCTCGCCATATAGATTTCAGTTATGCCACACCTTATAGACTACTGCGGCATCTCTCGCTCTACTCTCCGTAGGGGTGTATCATAATTACGCTAGAGAGCTCGAGTCATCGTATCAGCGCTTAATCGAATTAGAAACGAGCGACGTTTCGTCTTCCTGTTATCACCTATATGTATTTCACACCGAGATCAAAACTGTCTTTTATATTTAGCATTCGGATGTGCCATCGACGGGCTATTAGCAAAAGTGCGCGGAGAGGCGAATCTAGAGTATACTATCGACCCGAAAGACAGGCTTTGAGTGAGAGCTTTGAAAAGACTCGCGTAGGTTTTGTTGTTGTTGGAGAAGCGCGTTCGCACACTTGTTAAAGTTTTGGCTTTCGTTTGTTTTACATTCGCAGCTTCATTTTACCGAAAGGAATTTTAAACGTACATGGGATTCCTAGTGTAACGTTGTAAAACACGAGAGCTATGCTCTGTTTGAACTTTTTGAGATTGGCAGACAATTTTGATACGAAAGAATTTTCAAATACTACGATACGGCTATTGTCTCTTGTCGCTGACTCTCGATAAAACAAGATCGCAGAATAATCAATTGGTTCAATGTACCATAAGATAACCAAAGATTACCTTGCATCTCGTGAAAGTACATAAAAGTTTTTAAATCGCCATTCCAGCCGATAAAAAAAGGAGCGTTTCATGCGCAATCATGTACTAGCAAAAGACGCCCGCGGGATTTTAATCAAGAGCGCGTGCTGCGAACGTTAGGAGCTTTTTGTGCTAACGGTAATATCTTCGGCAAAGTGATTGCCATAAAAACATCATTACACTCTGTGCGAGAGACGAGCTTCCGGAAATTTATCGTTTTGATACCGAGATATATCCCATCACCGCGCGATAAAGTGCCAGTAGTCGGCGAAGATCCGATCTGGTGGCTCGACTTTTATCGCCGCTTGATATTTTTGATGGCTTGTAAACATCACAGCTAGTTTTAATTCGCTTCCCGGACTTATTGAACTATTGTAGGCGGA
Source organism: Pteromalus puparum (assembly GCA_012977825.3). Classification (NCBI taxonomy): domain Eukaryota; kingdom Metazoa; phylum Arthropoda; class Insecta; order Hymenoptera; family Pteromalidae; genus Pteromalus; species Pteromalus puparum. The sequence goes on from CM053169.1 coordinate 3,441,116, forward strand.
CAGTTATAAAACGATCAAAGTAATTTTTTTCCGAACGTGTAATATTACAAATATCTTGGGTGTATCAATGAAAGTAGTTGTATTTCTATTGGAAAATAGTATTTATTGCCTACTTTTGCGTATAAATTTCGGCCTTATCTTGTGCGATCAAGGAAGTCTTACCACATGAGAAAATATGTGGGTAAAATCGAGCGCGGTGCTGACATCTAGTAAACTTCTGCTCGGAATAAGCGAACCGACGACTCGCTTTCTTCCCGACCGACGGTATATAACATCACGTATACGTTTTATCCAGCAAATATGCATTTGTCAGTGTTCAAACACAGAAGTACAGCAAGTAATCAAAAAACACTATAGAAAAGTGACTGTACTGCACATAACGAATGTAGAAAAAATAATTTGATGTTTTTACAAACATTTCGTCTTAAATATATAATATTCTCTCAAACTCTCGCACATTTAACACGCTTATAATAAACATTATTCGTACAAACATCATCCGTATAAATCTCTTATACTTAAATCCAAGTGGTCTGTCCCTAACAATTATTTGCTTTCCCTGAGGGCCTGCGCAATAATTTGCTGCATCTGTATCCTGACGTCGAGCTTTTTCTCCTCGGATAGTTTGCGCATAATTGGCAACATCGATAGCAGGAACATTTTGTCATAGTCATCCTCATCCACAACAGTTTGATTACCCGCAAAAGAATTGTTAATGGGATCCGGGTAATCTTCGGCAGTCGATGCCATCGAGGTCTCGCAAATGGATTTGGGAAACTGCGAGTACATTGGGTCGTTTGGAGTCACGACGCCTGGATCGTTAATAACCTCATTTGGATAGTCTTCGGTGAGGCTGTCGTGCGTCAACGGCATTCCGTAATCTTCCTCCATGAGGGAGGGAGGCTGCAACGGATCTTCCTCGATATTGATCTCCTCCTGTTTGTGCTGGGGTGGAGCGTCAGAACGCTCATCTAGCCTGAGCGACAAGAGACAACAGCGGCGCCAATGATTATTTATTTTTAATTTCGAAAAACGGCATGCAAGCGAAACTTTTAAATGAAACTAAAGCCAAACTAAAGCCAACACTTAATTATGGAGAGCGGCGATGTTAGTTGGACTTTCTGAATGAGAGGGAGGGTCGGATTGTGGAAACTGAAGAATTAACGCTACCTACGACGCTTTTGTTATATACCCAAAGCATTGTTAACGAGTAAGTTAAAAAATAAATGAGCAAATCAAATGGATGAAAATCGAAAGTGTACGGATTATAAACTTATATCAGCGACAAGCATTACAGTAAAATTAAAGAGAAAAACTTACTTTTTGTTCGCCGCCTGCTCTGCGTTCGACAAAAGAAACTGCAGCTGCTCGAAGTACATGTACTTTTTCCTCTTCTTCCCACCTATCCTGTTTCTCTGCAACTTTTGTGCCTTCAGTTCCTTCATAAAGTAATCCCGAATGTTCCTCCACTTGCCCCTCAAGATTTTCTCTGCAATAGATATCGAGTCGTTAGTATGTAAGTACTTACTTCTTAAAAATCAAAACTCGCGGGCAATCTCTCGCCATCTACTGATGCGCCTGCGCGCTAACAAACTCACCTTCGGCGTTCTTCAGTTCGTCGGATAACGAGCGCCACTTGGGCACCATGATCTCGCAGACCTGCTCCCAGGCGTCGACCTTGGCGCTCTTGTCCAGGTACTGTTCGCAGTTGACATCGTAGATTGCCGGCCTCTTCTGGATCTCAGCGATGAAACGCTCGGTTTCGAACATCACCGAGGTCATCGTTGCGGCCTTTACCGCACGTCGGCCCGACGTGCCGTTGCTGCTTGTCACAGCACGGCTCTTGCCGCCCGAAGAAAACGTGTTGAACGCCGTCTTGCCGGTTTGGTACTTATACTTACAGCAGGTGAATTTTTTATACGTGGTATGTCGTTGGATTTTGAGGTTAGAATTTCTCACGGCGGACGATTGTGTGCGCGGCGCGGCGTCACTACCGCGGAGAAACGCATGCCAACGTCGCCGCAGCGACAAAGCGGAGTAGAGAGAGACGGAGAGATTGCCTGCGGTGCGGCTGCGGAGCTGGATTTTCCTGGTAGGCTGTTTGCGGCGACGGCGGCTACCGTTGCGCCGCGCGCGGAATCGCATGATATGTCGTGCGCTATATACTGTTGCTAAGCGCGGGTTTCTATTGGCGGTGCGGAACGTTGGCGGGAAATTCGAATGGAGTTTTGACTTTTGATTGGTAAATGATTATATTTTTTTGATACTTTTGGTTATGCTGAGAAATTGTCGTTTTCGTGGGATGATGACGTGTTATCGCGTGAGACTTTGTCACGGGGAAAGAAGCATACGTGGCGTTTCGGATACGAGTGGGTGAAGTAGACTCGGAACAAAGAGACAGAGCAACTGTAGTTGTAAGGAAATGTGGTATACTTTTCAGTTAATATACAGCTTATGATCGTCGTAATACATCACAACTATTATTTTTATGACAGGTAAATAAGCAGCTGAGTCAACTCGAATTTCTGGGTTTTTCCGTGACCATTATGTTTAATTAGACGTTATAATTTCCGGGTCTTGATCATTTTTCATTCGACTGTAATAACGAGTATATCAGAATTTAAGCCTGCTATGCTGTACATATTTAAAGAACTGAAAGATTCGAACCGTTCGAAAAAATCCTAACGTTTTTGCAATAATTAATCTATACGAATGCCTCGAGCATTGTCAACGCTGCTATAATAATTAGCATAGCGAAACAAAGTCATTTCTTACGTAACTACTCATTTCGAAAACTATGCACCCCATTACGTAAAATACACATATTTAACGAGCTGGAAAATCGCTTCTCGCATTATTTTGCATTACCAAACACAATTTCCCACTGAGTAGCCTCACTTCAGCAACTCAAAGCGCACGCAGACAGTGCATACATATACAGATGTCGCACACTCTTGACTCCTCTTTTTTTTTTCAATCAACCGCGTTGCACTCCCCTACTCTCCTCTCGGAGAAAAACGCAGTCGTCGTCGTCGTCGTCATTTAAGAATGTTAAATGTTTGAGAAAGAGCGAGACTCGCCAGATGCGCAGATCAGACGATGCTCTCCCGCTGTAATTATAGAACGCGCCGTGTGACTCTTCCTTTGTAATTTCATTGAGGGCCAATCCAATTTCTGTCGCATACAATGTATGTATGTATTACAGCGGATTGTATATAGAGGTCCAATTCGGAAGCGCCGAAAAGGAGAGTGTAATCGTTTAATCGGCAGTTGTTATTCATCGTTCGTAGGTATAGTTTAGTTTTGAATAGGCTGCCGGGCGATGATGTGATTGGTTCGTAAAGAGCGACGCGGGAGAAAACGGACCAATCGGTCGACTGGGCGCGGTGTCGTTCGTTGTACCGGCACCGAAATGTGTGTATAGAGTATTATATTAAGCACGCTACGCTCGAGATAAGGAATGTAAATAAAAGCAAAGAATTTGTACGATCGAGCGAAAGGTCTTCTTCTACCTTTTTTAAAAAAGTTACCAAACTCGAATCTTTTTCGAATGTGTTTTTTTATTCTCCGGGCCTGCTCAGAGATGCAGTTAACATTATATTAAATATCAACACCCATATCAGCAGCATTCCTCTACCGGTTTTACAACTCCTCATATCAGTCCCCCTACACAGCGCAGCTACTCAGTGCTGCATCTCCTCTCCGACCAAATTCACACTCTCGTAGCGCAACGAGAGTAAATGAAATAACTACGCACCGGCACATCTAACGCTTTTACACGTACAATAAAAGTGAAAGGAGCTGCAGAGACGAGGGGGCTGATGCTCTCGGTGTGTAGTTTCAGCCCGAGAGTTTCACATATAGCTATAGTAGAGGAGTAGGGGAAATCGAACGGCGCACACTTATACACACAGAGATGGAAGGGCGTTTACGTATATGTGTGTGTATGTGTGTGTGTGTGGATGAAAGAATGGGAAGAAGGCGGTAGTGGTGGTGGTGGTTGGTGGTGCGCGCGCGCGCGAACGAACGAACGAACGAACGAACGACTGCGCCGGTAGCCGGCTTAGAGGATTTTGCATTTCAAGTTCAGCCTCAGTCGCTCGAGACACACGCTCGTGTGATATACTTGCTACTCCGTCTGTCTCTCTTGTTCTCTTTCTGCTGATCGATCTGATCCTGTAAATACTTTGGGACCAGTTCGTTGTTGTAATATAAGCAACAGTATAATATAGCCATGCCTGAGTTTCTTGGAAAGCGGTACAAGCTCGCCACCAGCGAAAACTTTGAAGAGCTTATGAAGGCACTTGGTGAGCAATTTTTCGTTTTATTTTATTTTCTCCGTTTTTATATAGTAAAGCGTAAACGTAGCGGTATGGATGTATTCTATTTCGGAGCATATAGCCAAGTGAGAAAGTTTCTCCCCGCGACAGTTGCGCAGCAACGTGTACGCAACGCCACGCAAGATGAAAAGCATCAGCTCTCTCGGATCGATATGTATTACCTAAATGGACCACGTTGCGTCTGCTCTCAACTCAGATGCTTTATTACACTGTAAACATGATCCGAACTCGCTCCGAAAAATAATCCATTTCACGCGCGTGTCGGTTATCGTAATAACATACACTTATCGCATATAATAGCGCATATTTAATCTGTGCTTACCTCCGGCTAATGAGAAGCAAGCGAATATTCATGGCTCGTGACGATGTAATCGTCTTTGCTTTATATGCCTTAATACACCTTTCTCTCTAGCTCGTCGAGTTGTCTCGAATCTACCTCACGTTATAGAACCGGTTTGACGCGTGTCCCAAGTGTGCGTATGGTGAACTCGGAGAAGTAGCGAAAAAAAAAAAAACGCGCAAATTGCAGCTGGTGCAAAGAATCAATACAATGACCGACACCTCGTTTAGTACACACAATGTATACTGTGAAAAATAACAACATAGTCACGCGACGCGAGCATTCGACGGAATTCTCGATTCGGCGAAAGAAAAAAAGGTAAAAGAAATCCGTTATGCATCGTAATTGCAGTTAATCGAATCAGTTTTAATTCGCCGTATATATAGTAGCCCGCTTCTCGGTATACACGGCATACTGTGTGTACAAGTATGCGCGACGACAATAAGTACAACGACCCGCTGCTACTGCAGAGGAGACGAAGCAATTGTCAGCCAATTTAATCCCTGGATTCATCTTGACCGTTAATAAATCGTAATCACGAGAGAGAGAGATAGAGAGAGCGCAAATGCAACCAGCCGGCTGCGCGACCCGTATCCGCTTCTGACGGAGTCTGTTAAATATTATTTTCACAGCATCCTCTTGCACCTGTGGAGTATCGCGTTTCGCACAAACGATGTAATTTCGTACAATTGCACGCATTGCTCGTTATCTGTATATATAAATTCGCACACGCGATCGTCTCCTTTGATCTTTCAATTCGAAGACGCAGCTCCGGTAATTTCTTCATTGACGTGGGGGCCCGGATCTAACGGTAGCATTTCGAGGAGGTGTATATATATAATATACACACTCTGTACGTCCGCATATATGCGGGTTGAGCGCTAAATTGCCTCAGTGCGCGGGACTTGACTCATTGCTAGGAATTTTAATGGATTGCGAATTCAATGTTTTTTCTTTTATTCTCGAGGACATCGCAGGCTTGCATTGGATGTCATGGGAATGAAAGATATGCTATCGGGATGACTGTGGGTAAAGAATTGTCGGTGTTATAAAAATGTCAATGAATTTTATAATTTTCACGTAATTGCAGCTGCATACGCGATTAAGCATATATTAGGTATCTTTTGACAGATTTTTATCCGATGATAAGAATGACGCGTTATATAAGCCGCGGCAAGTATATACATATTAAATTGAGAGTTAAGTTAATCGAAGTGAAAATTTTTATCGCGCAGACCGACCTTTGTACCTATCAATCTCGAGTTGCGTTAATGGCTCAATTTCGGAGGAATAATAAGTACACGGCCGACGTCACCGGCAGACATTTTTTTGCACGTCTCGATCGCTGATTCTCAAGCGATGTGTGCGTCGCCGAAAAATGTTGGATAATCGTGTTTTTGAACGAACAATAAGAAGCTCAAGCTCTAATTATACAGCCGTGCGACTTAATATTACTAATTCTTTTCTGTTCGTCGACTCACGTTTGCATTATAATAATGACGCCATACACATTATACAGTCTAAAGTATATATGCTTAATCACAAAAGTTTCTTTTGGTTACTTCAGTCACGTAACCCACTGCTCTATAACGAATCTCCAAATTTCATAATTCGAAAGCCAGCCCCTCAATTAATATTACATCAACTATATTATTGTGCTTATATATAACTAGCAGGAAACTGCCGAGTCGTTCGCGCACACACCCGCTTCCCGATAACGATTTCGTACACACAGACACAGTCATCCGTATAGGATGTATCATTCTATTTATAAAGTGCGACGTTCCTCGCTTTCGCGCTAAGCAACAGGTCAAACTTTACTTTCCACTCAATTCTCTTTCTCCCTCTCTCTCTCTCTGTCTCTTTTAAGCGACTTATCTCTTCGACGGCGTTATCGTCTTGCTCTTCGGTCTGTCGCATTGCAAACACTCGCGTGTGTTTGTGTGACGAAAAAGTCGATTTGCTGCAGCGCGATTCGTCGGCGTCAGTCATTGACATGGATGATCGATTCGAGCGATTAGACGAGACATATAAATTGCCGGCTCTCAAGCCGGTTTTATTCAGTCCTTGCCGAAACGTCGGTCCAAGTTCATATTCTCTCTCTTGTTTCGTCGAGTCTCCACAGTCAGTTTGAAAGATGTCGAGTTTCTTGGGTCACAAGTACAAGCTGGCGACCAGCGAGAACTTCGATGAGTACATGAAGGGCCTTGGTGAGAGAGAGAGAGAGAGAGTCGCGTTTTTTTCCTTCTTTTAATTGAAAATCAATCAATCGATCAACGTTAGATAATAATGATTAATCACTAAGATTTGATTGCGCCTTATCGTCAATTATATGTATACGTGGCTATTATGCTAATAAATCATTTTCTCCGCTTCTGCGTGCGTTAATGCACACAATTCGAATTTCGACACGTCCACAATAAAGATCGCGGTTGACATTTTATTTATTTATTTATTTATTTATTTATTTTTTTTTTTTTGTTTCAGGTGTCGGCATGATGACCCGTAAGATGGGCGCCAGCGTGAGCCCCGTCGTCGAGGTGACGGAGAACAACGGCGAATACACCATGAAGACCCAGAGCAAGTTTAAGAACTCTGAGATCAAGTTCAAGCTTGGTGAGGAGTTTGACGAGGAAACGCCCGATGGCCGCAAGGTCAAGAGTGTTATCACCCTCGACGGCAACAAGATGACTCATGTCCAGAAGGGCGAGAAGGAGACCGTCATCGAGCGAGAGTTCGGACCCACGGAAATGAAGGCTGTGAGTTTTTTCTTCTTCAATACTTCTCTTATACTCATTATATTTATATTTTCGAATATTTTTTTTTATCGTTATTTCGTTTGTTGCTTTGCAGGTCATGAAGGTTGACGACATCGTGTGCACCAGGGTCTACAAGCTCGAGAACTAATTCGAATGTATAAGATGAAACCGTACGATTTTTTTTTTATACGCATTGTATATTGTATTTTGAATGTTCTGGAGAACATTGGCAAAGCTGCGAGGAATTTGGTGACATGAAGATTTCATCGAATTAGCCTATTTAATTGTATAATCTTTTTTTCCAAATTGTTCATCATTATTTTTTGGAATTGAGTTGCCTTCGTGCGTTATACAATTTATAACGCTTGCCGTATTACATAAATAAAGTTTCTTAATTAAATTAAAACTTTGATACTTATTCTTATACCTTAATCCCCGTATTTGCACTTTAATTTCACGTAAAAATTGTTGCTCATATGCATGTCGTAATTGAAAATCCAATCGTTGCACGAACTTAATTATATAACGATAAAAAAACGCAGTAACGCTGATTACTTTTGTTAAACGAGATTTCGAATTTCCCGCGCACGCATGACGTCAGCTAACTAAGCAGCCAACTTCACGCGCCACGAGAGCAAGAACGGTCTGCTGCACTAGGCTTTGGCGTCCGCGGGCTTTCTCACGGAGTCAGCTGGGTAGCTAGTTTTGGAACATGCATTCTATTAATACAAGCTAGCAACGTGTGCGCTCTCAGTTCGTCTTGTGCAGCTGAACTATTCTACCCTCGTAAAAAGCTATGACTTAGGCACAATTCCATCCATGATTGGTTTCTCAATCTCCGAAGGGAAGACAGGCCGTCGACATGAGAATGGATCGCTGACTCTCGGACTATTTATTAAATTGTTTAAATAAAAGTTCATCTATTTGTTTATCATGGTGAGTAGAAGCTTGCCTCCAGACTTGGGCAATGCTAATATTAAATTTTGCTCTCAAGGTTCACGCGGCGATCTGCCGTGTGTTCCTTTATGTCGTCTCTAATCACTGAATGAAATGCACAATCCAAGTCTAATTCGCTAATAGAGACAAGTGAACCTTAACCTCAATTAATCCCAATCTTATTTCTTTTTCGTTTGATTTTCAGGCTTTATTAGGAGCTCAATTGGTTATTACGCTGATAATGGTCAGCTTAATTCAAAAATTAGGCTCGCACTTTTCAATAGCAAAGTGGATTTTGTGTTCTACAGGGTAAATCTCTTGGTTACCGTTCTTTTTTTTAATTTTTGACGTGCTATTGAACGATGCTAAAGGAGGATTTTTTGATTATTACAGACTTATACGCTATCTGTATCCAACCGATCAGGAATTAAGAAACCTTGTTGGATTTCCAAAGGACAAACACAAGAAAGGAAAGCACACAGAAAATGGAAAAACTCCAGAAACCTTTCAAATACCAAGAAACTTAGACATTACTCTTGAGACTGCACCTGTGACTCCTCTTGATATTATACACTTGAAATTCTACTCTGATTTTCAGTGGCTTTTTGACTTCTCTATTTATGGCGTACTTGTGTATATCATGACTGAGGTACTTATATAATTCTGGTCACTTTTGAACTTTTATCATTTTAACAGTCCTTATGTACACGCTAATAATTGTCCTACTTCTATTCTGTTGTAACAGGTGTATAATAATTGGTATCCAATTAAAGACGAAATCAATTTGAGCATGCTGTGGTGTTGTTTGGTCTTAGGATTTGCATTGTATCCTTTCAGAGATAATTCCTTATTGCAAAATAATTTTATTTCATACTAACAGTATATTCCTTAACATAATCTTAGTAAAGTTTTAATCACACTCTGGATACAATACTTCAAAGGTGAAGAAAGCATCGGAGAAAGGTCAACATGCATAGTCACTGGATTTGCTTACCTTTTGATAGCTATGATGGTCCTCATAGTGGATGAGAACACACTTGAACTAGGTTTAGATGATGCTTATGCAAGTTTTAACCACACAGCATCTATCTTTCTAAAGAATCAAGGTCTTTCATCAAGGTATGTCGGTAGTTGTTTTTGTGTAGAAATCGTGAATTGAAAAATACATCATTATTAACTGAATCATTTGATGTTTGCAAGTGGTCCAGCATCAAAGCTCATTGTTAAATTTGTCTTGGCCGTTACGTGCGGATTTGTCGGCTCCTTGTTTACATTTCCAGGATTGCGAATGTCTAAAATGCATTGGGATGCTTTGAAGTAAAGCATATTTCTCATTTTTAATCATTTGCTAAAGTTTGATGGTTCTATTAAACCAAATTTTAATTTTAGGTATCACAGAGACAATAAGCTGCTTCTGCTACTTGTAAATCTTAGTTACGCATCTCCACTAATATTAGCCAGTTTATGGATTAAACCAATAAGTCGGGACTACCTCACAGTAAGAGTTTTTTCTGGTATGACAAAACCAATGTAAGTATTCCAGCTTATTTTTCGAAAATCTTTTCAAAACTTTCAACAGTTTAATTTTCAATAATTTTTATAGAATGACGGCTGCTGCTTTTGAGAGTATGAGATTAATTGCCATAATTGTTGCTGTTATTTTGAAATTACTGTTGATGCCTACTTATTTACAAGCATACTTAAATTTGGCCAACCAAAGGTTAGAGGTACAGAAAAAAGAAGCTGGTAGAATATCAAATATAGATTTCCAAAAGAAGGTCAGTTGATTTTTTGTCGTATTTTAATATTTTGCGCGTGCAACAAACATTATCTACAATATAACATTAACATTTTACAGATAGCAGCAGTATTTTACTACCTTTGCGTTGTAGCTTTGCAGTATATTGCTCCGTTGATCATTTGTTTATACTGTACATTAATGTATAAAACTTTAGGTAACCAAAATTACTCTTCTAAAATTCACTTTTAACGATTATTTCTAATAACGTTGAAAACTTTGCAGGAGGCTACAGTTGGGAGGCATTGTACAAAAACTTAGATTTAGAGAATTGCTCAGCCCCAGAACCATTACCGGAACCAACGGTTTTCTCTGAAAATGAGGAAAAGACTGTAGCACAAACAGCTCAAGAGTTTCATTTGGCTCTGAGTTCAATAAAACAGGTAAATGAAATAACATCACGCTGACAAATAACATTTTTCTGAACTCTACTGACTCATATTTACTCTCTTCAGATATTCACTATCGAAGTGTTCAGAGGAATTTTCGGATTGGCAACTTGGTGGACTTGCTTTATATTGTTCGCGACTACAGCGATGGGCATGCTTTATCAGAGTTACTTCACGAACGTATAAACTGTTTTTCGAGGTGGTAAAATTAACGTTAGTTTTACTCGCACAATATTTTTTATGATAACTGTTTGAATTGCTCATCAAGAGCAAAAAAAAAATCACCAAGTGCAGCAACGCATCAAATTTTTTTATACGAAGCAGACGTTTAAAGCCAACCGCTGTAGATAAGAAGCCTAAGAGAAAACTGATGCCAATCGTGGCGTGTCCATTGAAGTGCGCGCGAGTCTCATTTCAAGATAACGATTGTTTAACGACGATATTTATTTTGGTATTTGTCATGTCGAGATCTACTGTAAATAATCGTGTTTTTATCAATAACGTTGAATCTCCTATATCAGCGAGCCAAAGAAAGACACTCTGCGAGTCTTTCCTACCTAATAAGCGTTAATTCCGTAAGCATTAGACGAGTGTTTATTCGCAAGCGTCGACGTTTGCGCGCAATGAGAATCAAATCTGTAACAATAAAAGTTTATAAAACTTTTACATCCGTCTCTCGACTGTCTAAAAACACTATCATGTCCAAAGAAACTTCTCGCAAAAAAAAAAATATACGTCTCGAGCCCGTCAAAAAATAATCCTCCGTATTACCGAGTGCACGCAAACAACTTCGCGCGTCCGAAAATTGGTGCTAAGCGCTAAAAATAGATGCTCTTTCTCTCTCTCTCGCGCGCGATTCCAGTGTTTTCGATTCGCGCTCGCTCTTCTTCTGTGCGTTCTATTGTGGCTCACTAATACACGCACCTCGAGTTTACGAGACGCTCCCAGTATCGGGGGCTCGCGATTGGTCGCCGCTAGGAAGCTTCTCGAAGGGAGATCCGGGATGTTAAAATACGGCGCGGGAAGCGCTGCCGCTCGCAGAACTTGAAGCGACTTCGTGAAGTGCGAATCACCCGAGAGGGACAAACTATACTCGATTACTCTTGTTGTATTTATAAGTGAGAAAGACTTGTGAGATTTCGTAATAGCTGCGCACACAGGAGAGAAATAAGAGGTGAGTGCTCTTGTTTATTTTTAACCGGCTGATGCAGCACGACTTTTTCTCGATTCGTATGGCTGTCGCCGGGAGATACGAGCAATCGTCCTAAATACGTTTTTGCGCTTATGTGTGCGTATTCGTGCGTTTTTTTTCTTCTGATCAAGTGTAGGTTGTAGTCGTTAAACAGTGTTATAAGCAATAACGATAAGTGCACAATTTTGAAGCATCAATTTTTCACCATTTTGTCCAAGAAACTAAAAAATTGCCAAGGTTAGAGAAGGTCGTGAATATTTGCGACGTTGCCCATGCGATCGTACTCCTGAATTTCTTTTTAGCAAGATCGCGAGCCTGTTGCGTAAGCCAGAATTTATTGCTTCCGAGAAGGCAATTCAATGCAAATTCGAATATTCTCGCTTTGGTAATTAATTTAATGACGAATAAATTAATAAATGCTTGATTATTCGCAGGAAAAAAATGACTAAGGCACCAGCAATCGGAATCGATCTCGGCACCACTTACTCCTGCGTCGGAGTTTTCCAGCACGGAAAAGTGGAAATCATCGCCAATGATCAGGGAAATCGTACGACGCCAAGTTATGTTGCATTTACCGACACCGAACGACTGGTCGGTGACGCGGCCAAGAATCAGGTCGCTATGAACCCCAGCAACACTATTTTTGGTAAGTGTACTTGGCTGTTAAAACCGCCGTTTAATTAATAAATAAAGGAAAAGTAAGAGTTTAACTGGATTATTTTTATCTTCAGATGCGAAACGTCTGATCGGTCGACGCTTCGATGACCCAACGGTCCAGAGCGACATGAAGCACTGGCCGTTTACGGTCATCAGCGACGGTGGCAAGCCCAAGATCCAGGTGAATTACAAGGGCGAGACCAAGAGTTTCTTCCCCGAGGAGGTCTCCTCGATGGTCCTCGTCAAGATGAAGGAGATCGCCGAGGCGTACCTCGGCAAGACCATCAGCAACGCCGTCATCACCGTCCCGGCCTACTTCAACGACTCCCAGCGTCAAGCGACTAAAGACGCCGGTACGATCTCCGGTCTGAACGTACTTCGCATCATCAACGAGCCTACCGCCGCGGCCATCGCCTATGGCTTGGACAAGAAGTCCTCCGGCGAGAAGAACGTACTGATCTTCGACCTGGGCGGCGGTACCTTCGACGTCTCGATCCTCACGATCGAGGACGGCATCTTCGAGGTCAAGTCCACAGCTGGCGACACTCACCTGGGTGGCGAGGACTTTGACAGTCGTATGGTCAACCACTTCATTCAGGAGTTCCAGAGGAAGTACAAGAAGGACATGGCCAGCAACAAGCGAGCCGTTCGCAGGCTGCGTACCGCCTGCGAAAGGGCGAAGCGTACCCTCAGCTCGTCCACTCAGGCTAGCATCGAGATCGACTCGTTGTACGAGGGTATTGACTTTTACACGTCCATCACGAGGGCCCGATTCGAGGAGCTGTGCTCCGACCTGTTCCGCGGAACCCTAGAGCCCGTGGAGAAGTCGTTGCGCGACGCCAAAATGGATAAGGCCCAGATCCACAGCATCGTCCTCGTCGGAGGCTCTACTAGAATCCCCAAGATCCAAAAGCTCCTGCAGGACTTCTTCAACGGCAAAGAGCTCAACAAGTCCATCAACCCCGACGAGGCCGTGGCTTACGGCGCCGCTGTCCAGGCCGCCATCCTGCACGGTGACAAGTCCGAAGAGGTCCAGGACCTGCTGCTGCTAGACGTGACTCCGTTGTCCCTGGGTATCGAGACCGCCGGAGGAGTCATGACGACCCTGATCAAGAGGAACACGACCATCCCCACGAAGCAGACGCAAACCTTTACTACCTACTCTGACAACCAGCCCGGAGTGCTGATCCAGGTGTACGAGGGCGAGCGTGCCATGACCAAGGACAACAACCTGCTGGGCAAGTTCGAGCTGACCGGCATTCCCCCGGCTCCTCGAGGTGTGCCCCAGATCGAGGTGACCTTCGACATCGATGCCAACGGTATTCTCAACGTCTCGGCCATCGAGAAGTCCACCGGTAAGGAGAACAAGATCACCATCACCAACGACAAGGGCCGACTGTCCAAAGAGGATATCGAGCGCATGGTCAACGAGGCCGAGAAGTACCGCAACGAGGACGACCAGCAGCGCGAGAAGATTGCGGCAAAGAATGCCCTCGAGTCCTACTGCTTCAACATGAAGAGCACCGTCGAGGACGAAAAGCTCAAGGACAAGATGAGCGACTCCGACAGACAGACCGTTTTGAGCAAGTGTAACGAGGTCATCGCTTGGCTAGACGCCAACCAGCTCGCCGAGAAGGAAGAATTCGCCGACAAGCAGAAAGAGCTCGAGGGAGTCTGCAGTCCCATCATCACCAAGTTGTACCAGGCTGGTGGAGCTCCACCCGGAGCTGCTCCTGGTGCTGCACCCGGTGGTCAAGCTGCCGGTGGTGGACCAACCATCGAGGAGGTCGACTAAAGCGAGAAACACGAGACTTATATTTTTCACGAGAAACGATGACATTGTACACGCGTTGATTTTTCATGCAGAGTTTTGGTAAATGTGGTTGACTGATTGTATTAGTTTTAAGGAGGGATTTCAGTCGAATTTCGGCTTATTTAACGTTTTCTACAACGCGTTTTTATGCGAGAGTCTAGTTGTTGCATTTGATACTTGAGTACGTATTGTAGGCATTGTTGAGAGTCATAGTTTAATATTCCAAGAGTCAGAACGACGATCTTCAACTGTGAGCCCTCTTTAAAAATATTCGTGCTTTTTTATGTGTACTCAGATATTTTTCAATATCCAAATAAACCATTTAATTGAAACATATATTAACGCTGTGTTATCGTGTCTATAATTTAAGAATAAAAAAAGCTGTAAATTCCATTGCCGATCACGTAGGAAAAATGAGCTTTATTTGCCCAACGTCTATATTACAATGTATCGTACAGTAAACATTCAAAATGGGCTAAAACGATAACGCTGTTTACATCGACTTTTATAAACATCATGCACATCAATTATTTTCTCACGTCGTTCGATCGTTCGGCTGTTTGCCGAGAATTGTTGCTCTCTCTCTCTCTCTCTTTCTCTACTTCCTCTCTTCTTTTTTTTTGTTCATACTTTTATAAATTACAGAACTTTCGCTATACTCGACAATTTTGCAATCAAACAATTGAATGCCCGCTGATAACAATTTTTTTACCGATTATTTTCGTTATGATTTTCTTTGCTTATACGTTATATTTCATATATTATATAATAATAAACTGAACAATTTTCATTTCTCGCTAATAACATGATGTAGACGGTTCTTTGAGACTCAAGATTACAACTCGTCTGAAGCCTATAAATCGTGTTATAGAAATAATACTCATGTTTTTTTACGTTATATGCTTATATCGATGCTGTCGTTAATCAAACTCGTGCCAAAATATCGTCAAGTAAACAAACGCTATAGAGTTTTTCTCTCGTTTGAAAAAGGCAGCGTACGTTATGTATTCGAACAATATCGTCGATCATCGATATTTTACATGATGGGAATTCGGCCTCTATTTTTTTTTTTAGTTTTTTCATTTTTCAATATTATTTACGATTAAAAACGCATATTTTCTTCCCTCTTGTATCAGTTCTCGGTCTGCAAGTGCGGAATCGGCTGGAATCTCATCGATATGTCAACGTATAGATTTGTTAAAATTTTGTACAACTTATAAGCGTTTTAGAAAGTTTGACAGTGTTAAAATTGTAAATGCATCAACATTGTACTCTTAAAGCTTTTTTAAAATTTTGTCAAGGTAGATAGGTAGAACAAACATTGGAAAAAATCTCGAATCCAAAGAATATTCTTTGCTTATAGGCACACTTTGGCGAAAGAAACATTTCTTGTTACCCGTTCCAACGTCTTGCGATTTCTGCAGTTTTCTCGAATGCGCACATAAACGTGCATTGACAATTCAGCTCCAACAACGAAAGCATCGTTTCGCACTTGCAGACCCTCGACTCTCGTTAGGCGCGTCGCGTATAGTGTGCGTATATGTAAGTATCTTATCGTTGAAATAAAACCAATAATACACATACTCGGCTGCCCGATACGGTATAATGTCGAAGCGATCGTATGCGGTACACAGGAAAAACGAAAAAGTATATATATATATTATCACACACTACACGAAACGCATAATAATAACAATAAAAACGGCATAATATGTCGTGTGATGTTTATAGTGTAGCGGTCAAACAATCGATCGTCCGTATTGCATATATTAAAAGTATAAAAAAACCGATTAGTCACGTGAACTACAGGCGCCCATCGTCGCAACTGAAACTATGCAAAATTACGATGACCCGATATAGGTATGCGTGCATCATCGATTTCCGTACATATATATAGACCTATGTATACATTGTACGTACGTAAAAGCCATTGCCGTATGCCAGACCAGCGCGCGTATATGTATGAGCAATTCTACGGGAGGTCGAACGCTTGTATACGACCCAAAAAAAGCTTGTTTATTGAATTTTTTATTCATTGCTACAAGAGCGCTCACTTTCAATGAATCACAAGCCTATTTATCCTCTGAGCGAAAAGGTCAACGTATAATAAATAACCGATCGACGATGTAAAGCCTTTTTTCAGTAAAAAGCGCAATTCCGGCTGGCGTTATAAATAACGAATGTGTTCTTCCAAAAAATTAAATTTTTCGACAAACTGCAAGAAACGTCTGACTCTCCGCAGATAAAGCTCACACATTTCCGCGCGATTCGTCGCTCTCTCGATTACGATTATTATTTTTGTTACAGACGCGTCTCGCTCATCGCAATAATCTCCCCCACAAAATTTACACGTTTTATGCTGCGTGTGCGTGAATATGCTACGATGAATTATTCAACTTGCTTGTCTTCAGCGAATCGCCTGAGCTTGCGAGCGGCAACAACGTATATCGATCAATCGCGGTGTATAGCTATTTAATTGTATTATGTATATAAATCGGGACGCGTGGTTTGTTATTTGTTTTCTCCCAGCTTTCTCTCATTCTTTATCTGGATGAATGTGATGGTATACATTACCAATATAGCTGTTCTTCAAACAAAAAAAAAAACCCTCTGTCCGTGTGTATGCTTACGATCGCGGGATTACGACGAGCGATAAATGTCAGCGGACGTGCAGGGTTTCGCGTCGCTCTCAAAGAGTGGAGTGGCTGCTTCGTTATTAGCTGCGTAGGAGGTCGTCGTTGTAGTTTTGCTCTTTTTGCTGCTACCGCCAATGTTTGTCATCGCCATCGCCATACCGGATGTTGTTGGTATTTGCTGAAATTCGATAAAAGTGATTATTGAATTGCGTTCGAACCGCAGTGTATGTGTGTGTTGTTTCGATTATCGGATGCTGCGAAGCGTGTACGCTTTTTTTTTTTTTAATGAAAATTTCCGTTGTCTCTGATATGGGATCCGAATGAATTTTTTAACTCTTGCGAAGACGAGAGTATCGAGCTTTTCCATAAATATCGCGCTGAGATGAAAAAGTCTTTAAAAAAATCAGGTCACAAGCTACAAGTTGTCACTCTTATTTTACGAGAGATTGAGCGAGCGCTTATGTAACAACGCTGCAAATTCTTTGGGTATAGGTATATACTACACCTATATGCAGGCAGTATAGCTCATCTCTCTCTCTCTCTCTCTCTCTCTCTCTCACACGGCGCGAGTTTCTTTGACCTGTCAAGAGCATAGATTGGGGAACAAAAGGTCTTCTTAAATCTTTCCGGCTATCGACTCGCTTTTACGTACGATATTGACTGTATATCGCTCATTCGAAATATTTGACATGTCGACTTTATCTTTCCGTGCAGTATTGACGATATAGATAAGTCGCTTCGAATTATGTGACACAATCCGTAAGACTAGAAGCTTATCCAACCGAGTGCATTGATTCGTTCTTTTTATAGTTCGTTCAGTAAATCCGAAGCGACGGCGCATGGAATACAAATCAGCCAGCCTACGCTGACAAGAGGATTGATCGGCTTCCTCGTGGATTTTCAGATCGATATAAGGAAACCCACCTCGTTATAGAAAATCTCGGCACCCTCCTCGACGGCTGGCAGCAGTTCGTCGGTGGAGTGCGGTGTTCTGGGACTGGGCGTTGGTGCGACCTGCTGCTGCTGCTGTTGTTGTTGTTGTTGTTGCTGTTGCTGTTGTTGCTGCTCGCGTTTGAGCTTTAGTTCAGCCAGAGCTTGACGCTGTTCCTTCTCGTTGCGCTCACGCTCGAGTCTCCGGGCGCTGTAGCTCTTGGCTGACGAGGTCGAGCTGTGGATCGACGCCAGACTCGGGCGACGAGAGCCTGTCGAAATTGCAAATTGTCGGAAGGTCAGGCCGAAGCTTTTTGAGCTTTCTCTTATCTATGTATGTCTGTGTCGTGATTTATTATGCGGTCTCTGGATCGAATGATAATTGGGCGCTAGCTTTTTTATATTTCTCTCGGCAGCTATGACGGTAGAAGAAAGAAATGAGAATAACGTAAGGGCGGTTGCATCGAGTGTGCAAAGTGCGCGCGTTGTACAATGAGGGGAACTGGGTGCTGTGGGAGCTATTGATTTTCTGCGAACTAAGAAAAGTGGTTGACTCGCATATCCTTTCGGGGAATCTCGACGCGTTTCAAGGATGACGCGGGTGTAATTATTTTAAAGTATGGCTTATCCGCAAGCTGTTTGATTCGATTTGTTCTAAATTGGTATTTACGTAGAGGAAGGGCCGGAGGAAGGAGGGAAATATAACAAAGCTAGACGCGTGTCTGTTGTCAATCTATAAACGAGTTGGATTCGTCATCATGCGTTCTGCTACATGGTTTCTTTGTAAGCTTTTTTTCAACGATTTGCAAATGATATCGCCAATTAAAAAAAAAAAACAGACTGAATCTTTAGCCTCTGTCATTAATTGTTAATAATCCTATAGTACGTTGACAAGTTCAAGATCATCAGCGAAGCAAAAGCAAGAAGCGTATATAAACAAGTACTCATGCAGTATTATCTTTCATTTGATCGATATTTAATAATATATTATTATGTGAGTGCAGCGAGTCAGCTAAAGTGTCATTATTGATTTGTACAAGTACATAATACATATTAATATAAAAGTGATAAGTTTTTTAATAAAAAAATCAACTCGCGTGGTTGTTTCTTACCACAAATTTGGTGGATTCACAGTACAGATTGTGTTTGTGTGGTAAAAATAAATTGTATATACCGCTGCCATCTTGCTGTCTCGTATGTAATAGCAGCCTTTCAACAGTTTTTGCATATAGTACATTAACAGATAGTTGTTCCGTCATTTTCGTAAACGAGATACAAAGCTTTCCGATCTCCTCTCTTTATATTTGAAAAAAAAAAACAAAAAAAAAATTTGAAAAAAATCGGGTGGTGTTCGACGATATCCCGGGGTAAAAAATTGTATGTCCGAGCAAGTACGTATTATTTACAGATGATGAAAATGGAGAAAAGTATATATGAATAATCATATAATAATTTGTTGTAATTGTGATGTTTCAGCTGAAAAACAATGTCAATGGTCACAGAGAAAAACATCCAAAGCTGACATCGAAATTGCATGTATCTAGATCAAACACGTCATCGCTGGAAATGCGAGAGGTAGTTAAAGGCCATACGTTTAAGTACTCTTCTCCAGCCTCTCGAGACTTTGATTTTTCGAACCCGGGATATACACTCAAACTGCGACACACGATTATACAACACCCCGACGAGCAGTACATGTCAGCACATTCATGTATAACCAAACGTATAGAAGACAGTCAACAGTAGAGAACGAACACACAACATCAAATTGTGACACCAAGTCAAACGGCGCGGCTGTACACGTCCCCCATCGCACGGTACCGCGATCATTATAAAAAAAAAAAAAAAAAAGAATTCACAGAGAGAGTGACAGATACAGAGAGAGAGAGAGAGAGAGATAGAGAGATAGAGAGAGAGAGAGAGAGAGATGTACAGAAAGAGAGAGAGAGAGAGAGAGAGAGAGAGAGTGAAGAGCTATCGTGCGAATCGTGTGTCTACCGAGGCCGTCGGACGATCCCTCAGCCACGTCGCTGAGGGCGCGCCGGTGCTTGCTGACTGATGGGACAGTTGATGAGCCTCCATTGGTAGCCTGCCGGTGGCACGAGATCAGCAAGATGGCGGCGGCTCGGGCCGCACCTGCTCGCGAAGCCGGTACCAAAGGCCCACGTCCGGATGAGCCATCGTTGTTGTTGCCAGTGGATCCGCTCTGCTTACGGGTTAGGACACAGTTGAT
The DNA here is from genome assembly GCA_012977825.3 of Pteromalus puparum. Lineage (NCBI taxonomy): Eukaryota > Metazoa > Arthropoda > Insecta > Hymenoptera > Pteromalidae > Pteromalus > Pteromalus puparum. Next base: position 3,461,139 of record CM053169.1, read on the forward strand.
GGTACCACCGCTGCTTCGTTGAGAGGAGCGCGACGAGGGTCTGCCCCCGTGCAGTGTCAGGGGGATACCTGCGCAGTCAAGTTTTCCTTCTTCGTTATACAACTGCTCGCGTACACAATAGCTGCTGTTCGCGTAGTTTTTTTTTTTTTACAAGCGAGTAGCTGAGTAGAGAAAACTTCCTCGAGGGTTTTGTTTTTTTTTTGCGACCTACATGAACGTTTTCCGATTTTTCTTTTATATCAGCCCGAATTGAATGGCCTTTTTGGCAAGCTTCCTCGCTCCATCAATCTCATCCACGCGGGGGAAAAAAAAAACACACTGCAGTAGATATAGAGCGCAACTACTACTTTGGTCGCAAAGATATAACGTATTACTTAAAGCGGCATTTCGGTGCATTTTGTATAAGTGATAAGTCAAGTGTCTCGTGCACACACTGAGATAAAAAAAACACTGAGCTTTCGAAGGATCTGTGCAGCAGCGTAGAGCCATGTGTGATTTACCTGTTTCACTGGAGAAGAGCATCGGTGGTGCATGTCCTGCGTTGGCGTAGTGTCGTGGCCTTGTGTAGCGAGCTCGGCTGAAAAGCTTCAGAACGAAGCACATCAGACCTGTGATCACTGCTATGCCCGAGGCGACGCCGAGTAGAGTCGGCAGGTCCGTCGCTATCAGCACCAGGTCTGTGGATGTGTTTTATTTATATCATATATCTGATGGTTTTTTTTTTTTTTCGTTCGTTATATAAATCGCCTACGGTATGTGTATAACGTTACCGAGAGGAATGAAAACATGTGTTTTTCATCGATCAAAACAATATAATAAAAGTCGTATTTTTTTGGGGGGAAAATATTTCCCGAAGGCAATCCCACCGTTGGATAGAAAAGCCGATACGAAAATCGAGCGAAAAAAGCGAGATGATAGACCCAGGGGCTGCATCGATCGGGTATATAACCGAAGCGGTCAATTTTTAATTAGACGCGCGATAGAGCAGCTCGACAATATCTCCGTTGGCGCGTCGCAATTGTGTCCGAGACCGCGAATGGATATATCAATCGAGCGTCACACTGTGCTGCAGTAGGATCGGCTCGATTGAATGCTTTCAAGTGTGCAGAGATGGCTTCTTTCATCCCGAGGATGCGATACTCGATGTAGCGTGAAAATAATATCGCAAGGCTCAAGTCTTATTCGCTTTTTATTTTTTAGATATCGAGAAAGCGGATGAAGTGCAGTGAACAAAGACGCTTTATCGCGCGTGTCTGAAATTCTCGTAAATCAGACGGTTATCCGCGTATGATTACTGTTCAGACGGGGTGAAAGTTACCGAGAAAGAAGTGCACCCCCGGGGAGGAACCACAACTCACGTATATATTCAACACCGTCGTGACCTCGATAGTAGAGTAACGTATGGATGATGCTTGTATAAGAAAATTCGAGAGTAATTATAGGATCAAGTGGAAAATCCAGGGTACGGTCAGACTAGAATCTTGTTACTTACCAGCAGCACAGAAGAGCTTCTTGTTCGGCCTGGACAAAGCGACGCGGTGGAAGCCGATCTCGCACTCGCAGACTGCGTTATGCTGGACCTGGGTACAGGTCGCGTGCTGGTCCGTGTAGGTGCAGGTCGCCCGGTAGAGGCACTGCTCGCCGAGTTTCTTCGCTGTATCGAAACAGAGTAGGATTATACATTGTGCGCTATAGGGGTACAGCGAAATCGAATTGTGCTATATATTTACGTACGTTTGGCACATCCCTTGGTAGGACCGAGCTGGACAGGATACAGCTTCTCGCACTCGCAGAACTTGGTTTCGGGGTCGCAAAACACGTGCTGAAGCGTCGGGTTACACATGCTGTCGCACGGCGAGCCCAGATACTTGGACTTCTCTGTAATGACAAGGCAACGATATATCGTGAGCTTATTAAGAATTTTTTTTTTTTACGACAAAAGCATCATCGCGGCTTAATTGAAAAACTCGAAGATATAGAGAAGAGTTATGAAGGTTGTAAAAGTAAAGTATGCCAGGCGTTAAAGGCCCATTAAGGCGACGGACGTTTAACGATTATTACGTATGACGAGTGTGACGCTTGGCATTCGGCCCTCTCGAGTTGGCAGATTTTCAAATCGCTCTCTCGCGCAGTACGAGAGGGGACTCTTATCTCCGTCATTACGAGTATTAAACGCCATTGCCGTGAGCGTATACGAAAAAGCTCTCTGAAACAGCGTCTTTGAGAGAAGATCGCGAGGTGCAATTATAAACTTTGTCTGTCGCTTTCGTATTTTCGCGAGTTGATTCCGTTCGTAGCAGAGTTTGATCCTATTTTTACAGTCCTGGAAAGTAACAATGTTTCTTCTCACCCACGCGCAAAGAGCTAATTAGCTCGAAGCTTGCGACGACAAACGTTTCTCTCATCGATTCTTCTTATACTTTCCCTTAGAAAGCAATGTATATCGTGGCTGTTCAAAGTATTATACAAGAGCAGCTTCTGTCGAAACATCAAATCCGCTCATTCAGCGAGAGCAGCGCCGCGCGCGTTCATTCACCCTCTCGACCCCGAATGCGCGCGCGCGCGAGAGAGAGAGAGAGAGAGAGAGACGCTATGGAATTCCTGTATTTTATCCGTAAACTCCGTGGAGCCAAGAGGTCCGTCGATATATATGCGCGCCGACGAATCGCAATTTTCCGCGCGGTCTATACGAGCTTGATATTACACAGAGGAAGAAGTACGACGCGTAGGTGTATAGGGAATGGATTCGACGAGAAGAGAGAGAGCGAGTTATACACACGGATACGCTCTCGCACACACATGGCATTCATTAAAATCAATACTCCGGCACCGCTGCTGCTGCTGCTGCTGCTGCTACTTGCCACCTTGCTGCTATACTGCTGCTGGTTTATAGGCAGGGGATGCTGAAGCTTGCGCACGTGCTTTTTTTTTCGACCGCTCCCGAGCTTTTGGAATCGAAGAGAGACGAGAGACGTCGAGAAGACCATCCGTAGAATTAGAAACGAACTCGAGGCAGAATAAGCTGTTTACCACCCCCTGAAAGCGGATGAGAAGCGTCCTCATCTCTGTGAAGAGAGAAAACAATCGCGAGCACCGGCGGCACAGCTTATTTCGCGCTTGGCGTCTCGAGCAATGGAAATGGGTCTGTGTGCCATCCGTCGTTTCCCTCGACAAAAGCTCGCTCACTGAAAGTGGGTTATATACCTCGCGCAACGATATCGCAGCAGCACGTGCCATCAGCATCTCTCTTTCTCTCTCTCTCTCTCTCTGCTACGAGCACAAAGCCGACGCTGGACGCACGCTTTTATTGAATTTCGCGCGCTCGGATTATGCTCGACGAGCTTTATTAAATTTCGGACGACGGCGCAATTGTCGTATACCGCTATGGGTCTGGGCTCTGTGGAGGACATCGATTTTCCAAGGGAGAGGAGAGAGAGAAAGAACAAGTGTTGACGCGAATGTATATAGGAGAGCTTACGAGCTTGTATCCGGCGTATTGTGCGCCGCTCTCGCCCAAGTGAGAGAGGGAGATAAGCGAGTGTACGTGCGCCGCTCTTCGAGACGTGGCTCGGCCAAGTTTTCCTTATCGATTGGCCCTTCGCGCTTCCGACTTATAACTAGGTGTATACGAACGCTGTACGTTCCGTTATACAACTCTATCTCGCGTCTCAAGACACAAAAAAAGGAGGAATAGGCGATAAGTGAGCGCACCTGCGGTGACGTTGAGCTCCTGATAGTCCTCCTCGGATTCGTCGTCGGGCAGCTCGTCATAAGCATCGAGCTCGATGTTAGCCGAACGCGGCACGTCAGGGCGGCCGTCATCCCCCAGCTGCAACGATCTCTTACTCCTCGAAGCCTGCTTCACTGCTGCTGTGGTAATAGTGCTGGTCCTGCTCTCTCCTGCGTAGACGAGGAGGTAGCAGCAGGAGGTGAGGATCAGCAGGGATGGAATTAATCTGAATGGCGGCGACTGTCTCAGGGCGAAGGGAATTGCGCTCATCGCCCCCACGGCGCGGCGAGTCGGCCCCCGAAAGCAGCAGCGGCCGCCGCCGGCGCATCGACATTTTCCAGCGCGAACCCCCGAGGTGGGAATGTCCTACCACCTCCTCACCTCGGTTCACTCACTCACACACACATACGCACAGGAGCGAAGAAGAGACTGACTTAAACACACACACACACACACAGTGTCGATGCGCGATGCCCCCTGCGCGAGCCTGGACGGCTGCACCTGCACACCCACCCACACACACACACACACACACATACACGACGACGACTTCAGCTTGTGCGGCACTACGTCTGGCTATGCCGATCCTTACACCACTGACTGATCGAGCTGCTGCTACTGCTGCTGCTGCTGCTGCTACTACTGGGATGAAGCGCGCGCGACTGCGCGTATCAACCCTCGCGATGGATCCCTTCCCTTTTCTCTCGCTCATTCTCTCTTGTGGGAGCGCCTTCTCACCGAGAGACGCCGCTGGAGCGCTCGCGTATATAAACGTCCCAGGGGGGTATGCGCTGTCTGTGTGCGCGTACGGGTTTTTTTTTTTTTTTTCGCCAGGTCGCCAGCAGCCGTTCTATGACCCTATTGCCACTGCTATGCTGTGATGGAACTGTGTGTATATGCCTCTTGTATATACTGCGCTTTTCGCGGAGGGGTTGCGATGTTGTGAACGTGAGCGCCGCTGCTGGCTTTTTCACGAGCTTCAATTGTTTATCATTGCAGCCGCGCCCTCGTTTGTTCCGCCGCTTGCGTGAATTTCTTTTATTCATCCGCTATCCGATCGATTCGACTATACACGGCGGAGTTGTGGCCTATCCTCTTTAAGGACTGTAGATCATTTGAAATATTGCTTACTGAACATACTTGAAACATCGTTTCACCTGCAGCGGTTATTACCTTTACCTTATAGTATATAGTGTGGCTTGCACGAGTGTGCGACGGGTTGCCAGTATAGCTGGAGTTGAGCCTTTCGTGTGATGCTATCTCGCGATTTAATTCTCGGGTGCTTTTTTACGCCTCTGAAGTTTGCATAAGATTGCATCGTTTTGTTTTTACCGCAAAGGTGTATTTTTAACCGAGTGAAAGCTATTTCAACGAGTACGACCGGAAATCCGTAAGCTTTTGACGTTTCTCGTGATAGTTATGAGGGTAATTTTAGAACAGGCGAGTTCTTACAAAAGCGTGATAATTTATTCCTAAGCTATATCAAGTACAGTACATTTTGCCCGTCACAGGCTGATCCCGTCGTTATCGTTCTCTATTAGTCGATCCTCTTCGGCTTCCGGCTGCTCTTGTTCGCTGGATGTCATCGCTGAAAAATGAACGAATGACACCATAAAAAATTCTGAATACGAAACAAGGATTATCACTTCTGTATCATTACCTATTGTGTCCCTCCTCTGCTTCTTCTTCTTGAAAATGAGGGTCGCGGAGACTGCAGTCGCCAGCAGCAGTAGCGCAATTGCGCAGCTCGTCACGATCGTCACGATATTCGCGTCGGACTTGTATAGGTTGGCCATTACAACGCTGTGGGTGTTGCAAGATGACTCTGGAAAATATCCCTAACGCGTGAATCCACCCTGTGCAAGATCCTCGAGAGATTGCGAAAGTTCTTACCTATACTCATGTAGCAGGTGAGCCAATCGTTGACCTCAACATCGGTTTGGTTCAAGCACTTGGTCGAGTTATCCATCGCGTGCAGGCATCGCGAGTGGCAGATGGGTCCGGTCCAAGGATCCTCCCTGACCGTCCAGTTTCCTGATTCATCGAAACCATCCCACCTGAAAACGTTCGAATAATTAAGCTGAGTATAAATTCGAGAAAGAGGAGACGACTTACTCTGGTGGTCTCCAGCTGATCTTCGTATCGTTGTAGATCTGGACGACGCAGGCGACTGCCTCCTCGCAGAATTTTCCAGCCCAGCCGTAGTAGCAGCTGCACAGCCCAGTACTGACTTCGCAGCTCCCGTGTTGGCAATCATCGCCGCAGGCGTGCAAGCACACGGGATTTCCGAGGGTGTTGTTGTTAGCAACGTAGTTCTCGTCGCAGTCGCATTGCTGAGGTTCTACGCACTGGCCGTGTGAACTGCAGTTGCCCTCGCAATGTGGTTGACACAGCGTGGAGTTGCCCTCGACGATGGTCAGGTCATAGCCCTCCTGCGAGATTGTGACATTTTTGAAAACCCTTTTTAAAGAAATTTTTGGTTCACTAGTACTGAACCTACCGAACAGGTCTCGCAAGTCGAGCTTTCGTCATTGCAGAAGCCGTTCTGACACTCGCAGATGACGATGCAATTGCTGGAACTGCCGTTCTTCATCTCGTAGCCATCGTCGCACGTGCACTCGTTCGGAGCTGTACAGTTGCCGTTGATGCAATCCTGACTGCAGACAGGCTCGCAGATAAAGTTGCTGTGTTCGGATAGCCTGTAACCCTCGTGACAGGTGCAAGTGTCCGGAGCTGTGCAGGTCTGTAACTCGATCATTTGGTTAATATCGGATAGCGTGATTTTTCAAGTATGATACTGACCCCCATGTGGCAAGCTTCCTGGCAAACTGGTTCGCAGGTCTGAAAGACGTTCGTCGCGACGTAACCTTCATTGCAGGAGCATTTACCAGGACCTGAGCAAAATCCGTCATCACAACTGCTGTCACAATGAGGTTCGCAGATAAAGTTGCTGTGTTCGGACAACTTGTATCCCTCGAGGCAGGTGCACGTGTCTGGAGCTGTGCAGGTCTGTAATTCATACAGTCGGTTAATTTAGGATAATTTCAATTCGTAAGTTTGATACCGACCCCCATGTGGCAGGGTTCCTTGCAAACGGGTTCGCAGGTCTGAAAGTCGTCTACCACAACGTAACCAGGAAAGCAAGAGCATTTGTACGGTTCCCAGCAAAATCCATTGGTACAGCTGTTGTTGCAAACAGGATGACAGATATGATCAAAGTCGTTTCCGTACTTATCATAGCCGTCTTTGCAGTTACATCGATCCGGCGCGACGCAGTCCTGCAAACATAAATTACACGCGATTTCGCATCGAACCTGATGGTGAACCGACACGTGACATACGCAATATATACTCACTCCGTTGACGCACTCATCGGTGCAAACAGGCTTGCAGACGTTCGAGCCAGGGTGACTGAGCTCGTAACCCGGTCTGCAAGTGCACGTCTCCGGAGCAGTGCAGTCTCCGTCCAAACCGCAGCCATGGCTACACTTAGGCTCGCAAGTGAATACGTCGTCGTCCAGATCCTCGTAACCCTCGTGGCACTTGCAGACGTCGGGCTCGACGCAGTCGGCGTTGACACATGGGTTGTCGCAGATCGGCTCACACGGCAATACTTCCTTAACCCAATCCAGCCGATCCAACGATGACCTGTGGTAGCCTAGATGGCACCTGCAGATGTGTGGCTCGACGCAGTATTCGAGGCTGGTGCAGTTGTAACACGTGGGCACACAGGTATAGCCGTCAGATAGCTTGTGGAATCCGTCGTTGCAGACGCAGGTGTCGGGAGCGATGCACTTGCCGTTAACGCATTCATTCGAGCAAACGGGACGACATTCGTTTATCGAGTAGTCCATGCTGTAACCCTGGAAGCACTTGCAGGTCTCCGGTTGCGAGCAAACTCCGTAGGAGCCGCAGTTCTTGCTGCACAGCGGGATGCACATCGACGAGCCGTAGTTTGTGTAGCCATTGCAGCAGACCGATCTGCGTTGGTAGCTTACGTGGTTCTGGACGAAAAATTTAAATTTAGTCTTAGTTTGTTTGGTTTATAGGTTTCGTTTGACTGTACCTCTATTCTGTAGTTGGTGCGAGTTTTCCACTTGGTGAAGCCCAGCCAGTTCTTAGTCCGATAACTCTCCTCGTAGGGAACATACTTTGGCGTTGTGATACTAACAAACAAGAGACACCTATTATGAACAGAAACTTAAAGCGAAGAAAAATAAAAAGCTCGTACCTAAAAACTTCGCTGCAGTTGCGGTAAATCGCGAAATCAGAAACACGGTAAACCGTCTCTGTTCGTGCAATAATCGCTAGAACGAATAAAATAACCGCAGAGAACTCCATGTTTTGCTGCTCGCTCACTGGTCAGCGCGAGACTGAAGATAGCATAGAATGATGACACCGAGAAAATCCCTCTCATCAGTGTGGTGTCGCTTTATCGCCCCTGGCGCTGACTATAGGCGCTTATCAGCAGGATGCTTTGTCTTCCTATCATCGACAGCAGACTTTGTTTTTTAAATTGGAATGCGAGTGTTGAAAATTCACAAATGCTGGCTTCAAGTTTTTTTTTCGTTTATTTTATTTATTTATTTATTTATTTACAATTACAGTCGATAACCATGTATGTACAAATATATAAATAATTCTGTAAGTTAGACTACATAAAGTACGTAATATATTTCGATACTAGTAAGTAGGAACACATCGTTGAGCGCCTTTAATGCCGCGTTCCTTGACGAATCCAGCGTTGCAGATGCAGAGATTAGGTGCGGAGCACACACCGTTCACACAGCCACCTGGACATGACGGTACGCATTTGAAGCCGTTGGGGTTTCTGGGATTGGGTTCGTAGCCGGGTTTGCACTGGCACACGTTCTTTCCTACGCAGACACTGTTGACACAAGGCGAATCACATGAGGGAACGTACTGGTTATAACCTGGGAGAGTGAATGGCGCGAAGCCGGGATCGAGCTGCGGTGGACTTCCGGGAGGCAGAAACGGATTGAAGAAGCCGTGAGTCATGGACGGTTCTAGAACGTAGATGTTATCGGAGCCGTCGTTTCCTGGTGCTACCGGATTGTACGGATCGTAGAGGCCGACGATCACGGATGTTTGGCCTGGTCTCGGATTGACGTTGCCATTTTGCAGAGAAGGGTTTTGCATCTCGTTGACACCGTAAGCTAGATCCACGCCAGGGTTTCTGCTCGACTCTGGCCTGGGTCGTCGTCCGCCGGGACCCTTTATACCTAGGGTTTCGTGTGGGTTGCCTGGCTGACCATGTGCTGGAATACCGTAGGGTCCCAATGGTTGGTACGGCTGGTTACCTCCAGGAAGACGCTGTGACGGATTCTGTCCGTAGACTCCTGATGGATTCGGCGTTGGTTCATTATACTGAGGTCCGTAGGGACTTTCAAAGTCACGAGGGTCGTGCGTCGAAACGGGTCCCTGTCCAGGTATACGCGGCAGTTTCGGATATAAACCTTGTCCAGGTGCTTGTGTTGAATACGGTCCCTGTGCATGGTAAGTTTCTTGTGTCGGATGCGGTCCTTGCCCAGAGTAAGGTCCTTGTCCAGGTGAACCTTCTGCGTAAGGATCTTGACCTGGAATGGACGGCAGTTTTGGATATAAACCTTGTCCCGGTGTTGGTGTTGAGTAGGGTCCCTGTTCGGGGAAAGATTCTCGTCCAGTGTAAGGTCCTTGTGAACCGTAGGGTCCTTGGTATGGCCTTTGAGTCTGGTTATTTCGACGGTCTCCATAGTACGTTCCATTGAGTCCACGCAACTCGTGCGTCTCATTGTAACGTTGCGATGGGTAAGGTCCTTGACTGGGAAACGGCCCTTGTTGATTGACTGGTCGTAGTGGTCTGGGCGTTTGACTACTTCCGTAAGTTTCGTACGGTGAATAACGGTCTCGTGGATTTGTTTGGTTCAGTCTTTGACCATCAGGATTGTAAGGCTCGAGCGGAGCAAATGGTCCTTGAGAATTGGTAGGTTGGTGTATTCTACCAGTGGAATTATCTCTATATCCAGTATAACGATTATTGTTTTCAGGAGTAGGATAAGCTCCTGGAATATTATGTCGATTACTGCCTCCTTTCAACCCGATAACTCCGTTATTGTTTTGCGTCTGATTGAGTGCCACTGCGTTTTCGTACTGTCCAGTAGTTCCATACATATCCTCTTGTTCACTGTCTGGTCGATTTCTGTTTTGAATAACACCTTGAGTGCCATAAGCTCTTCCAGGCTGTTGGACACCGTAGTTTTGTGACCTCTTTAAACCTTGGTCCGGACCACGCAGCTGACTAGACTCTTCTGGCCTGTAGGTACCCCGACCTCCGTACATCGTCTCGGGTGGAACAGTCGGGTTGTTGTAGTTGTTTCCGCGTGATCTGTTGACAGTAGGGTTTTCGTAGTAACCATCGTTGTCTTTCTGACCTTCGACGCATCTTCTCAGCTGACGATTCATAACGAAGCCTTGGTTACACTCGCACTGTTCGGGAGCCACGCATCGACCGTTGGGACAGTCACCCAGGCATTCCGGGATACAGGTACCACTCGGTGTCTGGGTGTAGCCAGGATCGCAGGTGCAGATGTTTGGCGAATGACATCGTCCGTTAGTACTGGTGCAGGTATCCGGACAGGATGGTGTACAGGTCTCTCGGTCGTTTTCAGGGTTCGTGTACCTTTAATTAAAAAATACCTCGATCAGATCATACTTCATCACCATAATAGCCGTCAATCCACTGTTAATCCTCACACTCACCCATGGTTGCACTCGCAGATACCAGGCTCCACGCACCGACCATGAGGACATCCTCCCTCGCACACGGGCTCGCACCTCTGCGTCTCGTTCAGGTAGTACCCGGGATTACACCTGCAGTCTCTAGGTGCAACGCACTGTCCATTCCTACAGCCGTATCTGCAGACCGGTTTACAGATACCCTCTTCCTCCTCGTAACCGAACTTACAGGTGCAGATGTCCGGAGAGAAGCAGTAGGCGTTATCAGCGCAGCCTCGGCGACAGATAGGCTTGCAGACTCCACCCTCTGGACGCCAGCCATCCTCACAGGTGCAGACGTTCGGTCCAGTACAGGTGCCTCCGAAGCAACCCTCATCGCAGTGCGTCTCACACTTGCCTGTGCTCTCGTTGCGGATGAATCCTTCGCAGCAGTCGATTATCGTCAGCCAGCCGCGATTGGAGTTCTGAATTTTGAAATCAAAGTTCATTAAAATAACTCTTTTGCAATTCCAAGAAAATGATATAAAGTAACCATATTTACCGTCTTTACTCCAGCTTGCTGCGAGCCAGGCGGTGTTTTAACGATACCTCTGGAAATGTTGACGGCTAGCGCTTCATCATACCTACGCAATCGGAAAGCTTGTACAGTTATCACATCTAATGAATCCGTTATAGATGAAGTCATTTATTTCGCAAACTCAATTTACGACCGTTACGCATTTCAAAAGAAGCAGCAAGTGCGCGATATTTGCTTGACGGAAAATTTTTCAAATGACACGAATACGATTATGCAAATGATGAGTTTTTTTTTTAACTTCAGTTTATTTACTCACGGGACTCGCTTGTAACAGGTGCCGTTTTCATTAGCGGGAAAGCTGGCGTAATTCGAATTTGCATTATTCGCGTCTGCCAAAATGCAAACGGTTAACGTCGAGTAAAAGAGCAAAAAAACTAGTCTTCCGTCCAACATCTTGTCTCATCGGATACTTCTCGCGGACTGACTAATACGACTCTATGAAGAATCGGAAATGTTGTTTATGAAAATATATACCAAGAAGATAATCTGCAGTGAGGTTGAAAAGGTCAATACGAGTTTGCGACTAGTCTGCGGTCATCCGACTTGCGAATGCAATAATAGTTTTCAAGCTCGATTTCTAAGTATGCCGATAGCTATTTGCATCTACGCTTCATTACGCTGCGATTATACTCCGATCTGCTGATAAAATACTAACGACGTTTATCCTCGAGATTTTCTCGGAAGGAATGAGTAGTGGGCGTATATATTTTCCTACAGTATATAAAACGTTTTATTTGGCTTGAAAATCATTGACAATAATGTACATTACACAGGGAGTACATATATATGGTATTTTTACAGAATATATATATGACTAAATAGCTGTTGATATTGCCAGACACTGGCGCGTAAATAATATTTAAATGCGGTGTGATCACATTACTGTTTATAGCAGTTTATCAGGCATGAGAGTTCCTGCATAAACTTGCAAAACGATAAGGAGATAAATATAGTGACTTATACTCTATAACGAGCGCTTGCGATGCCAAGTATTAAAGTAAAATAATGAGTTCTTATATACGCATATTATATATACTAGCAGTGTTCATAGCGACGATAGTATTAATAAATGCAAATACAGAGATTGGCCTTAAATAACTAATCTTTGGATGAAGAATTACATCATTCGATGAACGAGCAAACAACGCACGCATGCCATTGGCGTTGTCACTAAAAACTGTACTCTTTACAGTGTCTTCGCATTCACGTATATGTGTGTTTGTGTGTGTGTACATAAAAATCTAGCCATCAGTAGGTGCTCGCGGTGTAATTTTCCGTTGCACCGATACATACTAGTATTAATATAATAATGTTAAAGTATGATGTACTTATAATCTAGCGCAATTTTCTTCTATATGCGATTACATGCATAACAATCAATATAGGTCGCTGCGTTTACGCATTATAAATATAATAAAAAAAATCCTCGTCCTTTCACGATATATCTAAAAGGACACAGAGATCAGCTGCATAAAAAAGGATAATTCGCCGAAAAGTTTCTCACGATCGCACTCGTGCACGCCTTTGACGTGTGAGGTAACGTCGCTACGGGCGCACGATCCTATACGCTACAGCCAAGAGTGCAGTACAACAGCTCGGGAGAGCGAAAAATTGAAGTTTAGGACGAAACTACGAGTTGAGAAACTCGCGAGTGTATATATATATATATAGGCAGTGTCGGTATATAGTCTCTCTGTGTGGTATGTGTATACATCAGTGTAGCTCTTGCGGCGGTTCCTCGAAGGGTTGTTCACGTGTTCCGGTTCCACGGAGAGCAGAGAGCCGGAATTATTACGTATCTTTGGCAAAGTAGAAGGGCGCCGAGAGCGGTATCTCATCGTACACGTGCTCCACATCCACGTCGCTCGGGGCGAAACCTCCTGCTGCCACGGATACATTCCTGTGGGAGCAAGAGGCTGGTCTGTCGTAGTGGCTCTCAAGGAGATCTGCAAGTTTCGATTCAGTCGTATTGTATACTCGGGAGGTGAATTTATTCGTTGCTATATGACAGTTTTATATACCTCTGAGATTGCTAGACAGTCGGATACCGATGGTGACGGTGCCGTTAGCGTACTCAGCCGGTTGTTCGTCGAACGTCAGGACAGCCGCTTCCGGGCCGGCATTGTACACTGGGTTGACTCTCGTCATGGTCCCTGTAAAAGTAATCTCTTTTTATTTGAAAAATACGATACCATAAAAGAGAGATAAAAATTTTACGAGGAAGAGTCCCGATGGTCACGTCCAAGCCCTTGCCAGTGGTGGTGGTCGCGGAAACGACGCTGTCCTTTTCGGGAAACTGCTGACGCTCAACCTTCTCCTGGCTGTAGATCGATAGGGCGGCCTTCAGCAGCCGAGATCGTACGTGAAAGATCATAAGTGCGGCTACTGCGGTCAAGCCGATCGAGACTATCGCCCCAACTACTATCATCGCGGCTACGTCGATTGGGATACCGGACATTGGAGAGCCATCGTCTGCTTTTTTCATAGAAATGCGTGTAACACAAGAGGAGAATGAATTTTATTGTAAGGCGCGCGGTCATATGCGGAAAAATATATGTGTTCATGCTCGAGATGGACGCGCGCTTTATCTATCAAGGTTGCCAGTACCGCGATAAACTCGGCGCTCTGCGAGTGAGAAGCTGTGCGATAGCGTTTATAAGCACACATTGTATGTGTACGTTCTGTTTTAGAAAAAAAAAATAGAGAGAGAGAGAATTCTGACGGCTTTTATCGCGCTACGACTGCTATACTCCAAACATTTCACGTATATAGAAGTACAAAGAGCGATACCCACCTTTGTGAGTATTCTTGACGTAGTCGGTCTTGGGCGAGACAATGACGCGAAAGTTGGTGTGTCGCTCGTCAAAGTCAAAACCGGCGGACTTGCTCCTCTCGGCTGCGGCGTCATCCGGCTGTGAAAGTTGATTTCCTTCGATCGAGACAGTAGGCCCAGGTTGTGGGGGAAGGGGACTTGTCGCTAGTACTGGCGTCGCTCGTTCAGGCTTCTCTTCAATCGTCTTTGTCGAGATGCTCTCCGTCGTTAGTTTCTTCAATTCGGGAAGTATCACCGGCTCGACGTTAACGCTGTTACGCTCTATGATCGGGTCCAGGCTGTCGTCCGGGATAACCGGGACTTCTGTAAATTTCGAGATTTTTTTTTTCAATCGAGTCTCCAGTAAACTCTCTTTTACCGGCTGTTTATTGGCGACCGTGAGCGTGTTATTCGCTCGAATACGGAAATTCGCACTAAAAGGCAAAAACAAATTTAAGGTTGCGAGTTAACGAACTCCAGATCCGGCTTGGAGTGACGATCAAGGTGGATCACTTTTACTCCTTCGTTTAACAGCGAAAAATATAATCGATCGAGTGAGTGCAGTTCTATGTAATTTCCCGCTCCGAATGGAATTCCGCCCGGTCACAACCGCAAATACACTTACGCTCGGTAACTCTGGACAGCAGGGCATCCTCCCTATCGAAATCGATGATGTCGACATAATCGGTATCCGCCGTCTTGGCTGTAGCGGCGGCCGGTACGAGATTAGCCGCAATACCGGACGCCTCGAAGGGATCGCTGACAGACGACGAGGACGGCGATTCGCTGCACTCGCCGGTTTCGTGGTGACAATGGGCCTGTGGGTTCTCGCAGAGACAGATGGAATTACAACCCGCACCCCAGTGACCGTCGGGACACTTGTTCTCGCAGCTGGAAAATTCAGAGAGTCATGCACTCGGTCCATTTGCATGTAAACACGGCTTTTGCTGTACTACGAGCGTAGGGTTAATGAGGAGTCTAAATTCGAGCTCGTCCGAGTGTAATTCGGAGTATTCGTTATGGTTTCAGTGAAGAATTACACAATCACGTCGATGCCGAAACAACGAGAGCAATTTCACTGCAGCCGCGGTGTTAATAGATAAAAGTAGTGTACTCACCGGGAGCCCATCCATCCAGCGGGACACTCGCACTTGCCGCTGACTATATTGCAGGCGACTTCTCGTAGGCAGTTGCACTCGTTCTTGCAGCTCGGTCCCCAGGTACCCTGTGGACACTCTGTAACGAGAATTTCATTACGGCTGTGTATATACATATCGGATCGTTTGATTCTTAATGAGAACGGTATAATAACGCAGTAGTGCTTAATTGCCGGCAATTGTGTGTCTTGAAAGTTTATACCTTCCGGTATGTATAATACTTTCGACGGGCATTTTCAATAGATATATATACGCGACAGTGCATACGTAACAGTCGAGAGAGTGTGTCAGCATTTTGCTGCTCTTTTTCTGCAAGTGACATAAGTGCGCTGTGTGCGTCTATAATGCATATAGTATAGGAAAGCGAAGTTTGTTCCGCGGTATTCGGAGCAGCGATGCGTGAAGATTGTCACGTTGCCCTGCGGGATGAATCGGGTTTATTATGTGTGTAAAAGTGGACGCGAATATTATATACTAGGAAGTAATAAAGCCCAGTTCGATTCATTTAAAAATCGTTTTAACCCACGAGTTTGTAATATAGGAACAGGGTGCCTACCAAGACTGCAGTAGAGACGGTTCTCTTTATGTCCTCGACAGAGTTTCCGGTAAATGCAGTCGGTACGCATTCCATCCAATGAATCGCGAATTATCCTTTCACACTTATACTGAGAAGGCAAATTCAAAGAATATGACACCTCGACTCGATTAAAATCATATACCAGAGCAGAATTCAAAGAAAAACGTCAACTCACCGGAGGCACAGTCCTGGCCTTGGAATCCTGGATCGCAAACGCACTCGTTGGGAGCGATACATACGCCGCTGCGGCATCGTTTGCAGTATGGTACACACTTGGCATCGGCGCTGCCATTGCCCACCGGTTCCTGGATCGCGTAGCCTTCGCAGCACACTGGCACGCTCTTGAATTTCACTTCCGTCTTTTGGAGAAAAATAAAATTCAAAATTCAACCTTCCATTTCAATTTTGACGCACAGCTATCGATCGATCTCGATCTCGAGGCGATCATGCAATTTGGAAAATCCGTGTACTTTCGAAAAGAGGCTTGCGCAAAATTATCTATTACAAAAATGCGCTGTATATATCAGTATACAGGCGACGTCGCATAAATCCCATCGCGTGACGCCGCCTACGCAATTTTTTTTTTTTTTCGCTATTATTTAAGCGGCCGAGTAAACGATAAATTACGCCGATGCTTTAATTTTTTTTTTCGAAAGAAATCGCGTGCACTGCAACGCCAGCACGTGTATACCTACCTATAATACCGTGAAAATTCCGCAACACGATGCGCGTTATTACGAGCGAGGCTAAAAGCTACCGAAGCAACATGCAAATGGAGCGGTTTGATAATCGGTAAAAAGAAAGCGCTACCAATCTAGGCGATAACGGCGCTGCGTTAATCGTCGCGTAAACTCGATACAGGCATTTCTAATGAAACTGTCATAATATACGGAACGTATGAGCTTGAGTGCACCTATATATATAACACGCGTAATACAAACGTATGGACAGATAAATATGTTAATGATTTTCGAAACAAGAACTGTGGAATAACCATAGTTCGTAGTTTTCTCACGTGCGCGCGGGAGGAAAGAAGGAGTAGAGCCATTGCTCGAGCTGTTTCCGCGTCGCGTGTGCGTCTCTATTATACCAGGCGATCGCGAGCGAGCGGACGAAAGTTATTTAGCACGTTGTCTCCTTTGAGGCTCTTTTTCCTGAAGATGCACGCGCTAAAGTTTCTCCTTTGTGTATTTTGAAATTGGCGCCGATTCTATCGTTTTGAAGGATTTTTTTGTACAATCTATAGAGTCGACGTATGAATTCCATCGGGGTATAATTAAATTAGATATAAGTATAGGCGTTTACGTGAGCAACGGCGATTTCAATCAATTATCCGATCAAAGATATTTATATGACTTTTATGAGCGCGAGGCTCGTTTCGACGTATGATAATTCACCTCGCGCGTTTTGATTATCTGATGGGCGCGCGTGACAAATGGAATGACATTTATGAGATTTTTATGGATGTCGAAATCGTCTCGACGCCGAAAACGACATGAACGCCGTAATATTATGGCACATCTCCGTGACTTTCGCGACGATAAAATTAATTATACCGTCTAGTCAGTATTTCGATTCATATACACAATATTTCCGAAATAAGGAATATTTAATTTTTCCCAATCGCGCTCCTACCGATTTCTCGCGAAACGAGGAGATATCTATGCTACAACATTCCTTATAGACACTGTTTGGCAATAGTATTAGATAGCTGTCTAAACCGAAATCAACGATTTCATGCATATAAATCATACAAAAGCTTCATTCGACTATGCGCGAAATCCATTTCTTTATTGGATTCGTAGGTACAAACACATCAACGAATGCATGCCAGTACACCCATATAATCAGATTGCGCGTCGCTGAAATCCCTTTGTCTTCGCATGCAGCTGTAACGCGATCCGTGCGCGTCTGTGGTATCAACGTGGCTTGTGCAAGTACGCAAGTCTCGCCGAGTATTCCCATGTGCAGTAGCTATATACATATACTTTGCATACGTGTTGGATATAACAGAGAGAAAAAAAAAAAAGAAAGAGAATCTCCGTTATTCGAAACGAAAAATCTCTTGAATTTATAATTTCTGCCTGAATTAACCCGAGACTATTTATAGCCGAGCCTTCTACGTAAGCATTCTATTATCATCGATTTCTTTAGAAATAAATTTTGAAAGCTTCCTCCAATATATTATACCCAGTTTTAACGCAGCCGATCGGCACGTATGCTGAGTGAAACACGTTATATTCCATTTGCCGCAGTCCCTCACCGCAGCGCGGTAATGGACTGCCGAGTCGCGAAATTCCCCGGAAAAGCGAGACCTCCTCTCTGCAACCCTTGCCGACGGGATAATTCGGTAATTGCTTTATTAATTCGATTCGTCCACCGGAGCAGAATTACGCGCACATGCGCTATTATTATTATCCCTGCATGCGACCTTCTTTGGTTTTTTTCTTTTTGACGATTTTTCTCCAATATTATCGATGATTACGATCGCGCGGACCATAATAATAATAATAATAATAATAATGATAACAACAGCACATGGGCTGTGATTATACGACATCGTAATTAAAAATTTTTGCAACCTCAGTGCAGTGTTTATTTACTGGATCGCCGATATTGTAGAGCGTAAAATTGCATCGATTATCAAACGATTTATAGGTGTAACATTATTGTGCTCTCTATCTCTTGGTACGCTATACGATATCGCGACCTATTATTATCGTCGTAAAAGGAAACGGGCCCGTTTTTCCGCGAGCAGTGCTAAAATTAGGCGTCCCGTCGCGCATTCGATAAAAACAAATATTGCGCAATTCTGTCGGTCTGTGGACTAATATACATGTATGTGTAAACAGCGAGAAGAGCTTGTGTTTTTATAGAGTACGTCGTAAAAGGCTTAAATATTCCCGTTTAGTAACGCGCGAAGAGCTGTAATATCGTCTAACTTTCGCCTACTACGCGCGAGTCCGTGCGGTGTACTTATCACAATTACATCGAATGGAAAGCGACTTCAAACGATCGAATTAGTATAATGAAAATGAAATCGTGGCGTCAAATAAAGTTCCTCCCGTTTTAATTATTAAAAAAAAAAAAAAAAAAAATCAACGTTTTTCATTCAAAAAATTGATTGTCTCTCCCGCCAAGGAATATTCCCTCGTTATTCTCCGTAGATCTACAACGACGAAACGACGACAAGCCCGACTCGTGCTTTTTACACACCACAATACGCGCGTCGCTCTATATAAGCCCAATTATATAGCAAGTTCCTCTTGCAGCGCATAACGAGCTAGAGCAAAGCATAGCAGCTCGTTTTTCCCCCATCAACCGCCGTGTATACGCGAAGATTGGCCAACTCCGAAGTTATATGCAGTTCTTTGCTCGGATGTGTATACTCACCTTCATACGCCAACGTTCTCGCAACTCCGTGCGAGTCTGAGGGCAGCGTGGTGGTATCTGTAGGCACCAGGCAAGTGTGTGAATTTCTACCGGCTCGACGTATTGTTCCCTTGACGTCACCGTGTAGCTGCGCAGATGATTCACTTTTTATATATATGGACTTTGAATTTTCCCGCAACTCTCAAGAGAGAAAGATCCTCGTTAGATGCTTGTGGCTGGATATATATATATTCGGGAAATGCGTACATAATAAGGAGCCGATCTTATTCTTTAGTTTGCGAAACCTGCGTGTAACACTAGCTGTGGGAGAAGATGCTTAGTTGCGCGTAATAACTCGGTTATTATTACTCCGGGACGAGACGCCGTCGTTGTAATCGCATGCAGATTTATTTTACTACGCTCGATCGGGAGCGAAACAATAACCGATTTTTGCGTCACTTGGAACGCTTACGCCACTCCAGGCTTGAATCAAATCGAAGTTAATCGGATAAGTGGCAAAAAAAAAAGTTCAACAGCGTTGATAAGTAAGCATATATCCAGCCAAGAATGAGTTCGAAAAACACTCGACTCACTTTTCCACGCGGTGGCACACGTGCTCGCCGGTAAGCGCCTGAGCCGGTTGCAGCGCCAGGGCTGCCAACGTCACTGCAAAGATCACGAGCCCACGCATGTTCGGTATCGTCTTCTATCTCGTTCTCTCCTGAAACCTGTGCAAAAACCAGTCACATAATATACATAAGTGTTGCATGCCTGAATCAGGAATTTCCCAAGGAGCGTTTTATCGATTTTTATTAATTTTTTTTTTTTCGAAGGAGACTTGCGCGTGTAGGAGATTGAAATCGGGATCAAGGCGACGTACCGATTTTCCTCGCTGTGGTTTACAATAAATATAAATCTCGTTTTTTGCGCTCGGCTTGGAAAAAAAGAAGGCGAATCTTAATGAATCAAGCGGAGAAAAAAAAGTGTATTCAGCTAATGGAACAGAATCGTTTTGAAAAGCTCGAGTGAGAGAGAGAGAGAAAAGCTGCTCTCGAGCGAGCGCGTCAAAGCTCGAAAAAAGTCACGTTTGAATCGCGGCGAGCGCTGAAAAGGCCGCTTCTCTCATTCATCCCTCTCGTCTGAATCGAACTCGGAGAAGCGGCGGGGAAAAAAGGAAGAAGCGAGAAAGAGAAAGAGTATAGGCATACAATACACAAGAGTACTTGCGCGCTCCGTGTGAAGTACTAAAGCGAGTTGCCGACGGGAGAGAAGCCTCTGCGACGTCTCTGGCGATACGGCTGAGCTGATGCTATTGGCTTGGTATTAGTATTAGTAGTAGTCGTCGTTGGTCGGAGGATATGCTGCGCCATCGTCGCCGAGGTGGTATATAAGTTGCAGCACAGTGGTCTCGAGTGGCAATCGTCCTCGTCTTCGTCTTCGACACCAGCCAGCTGACAATGGACACCGGCTCTCGGCTCTCAACGATCGCTTCGTCCTACTCTCTGCTGTGGCCGAGGTTTTCGTTTCATACATAAACGATCCAACGTTGCTTTGCGGCTGAGCTTTGCTGTGTGTGTGTGTGTGGCATATACAGAGAGATAGAAGAGGCTCTTTTCTTTATTGATTCTCGGAACCGACGGAGGCTATTTTTTCCCTCGAGAGTGAGAGAGAGAGAGAGAGAGAGTTCTTATCTACCTCTTGTTACGTAATAGGTGTACAACAACGGTTTTGCTGAAACGGCGTTTCATCGAGGGGTTATTAATAAAAACGAGACGCGCGCACAGCACAGACCGAGTAAACAATCCAATTTCACAATCCGTAGCAGTGGCTGCATGTGCGCAACAATGAGAATAAATAAGTGAGTTAATATGATGGAATTCATTGTGGCGCAGAGTCCTGGCTAATTCCCACCGAGATAAATCGACAAAGCAGCCGCGCACGTGTACATAACTAATTTGCCCTGTGTTTGTCTCGCGCAGGTGTAGACTCCCGGGAGAATTTATACGCGCCGTCAACTATATATACGTCTGCCGCACGCGATATTAGAGAGACTTTTCGATTCGACCCCCTGCAGACGAAGCTGTACGCGAGGACTAATCACCGGTGCCCTGTGGACAGTCTCTTTGTCAAGCGATCGTTGCGGACGCGCTCTTGCGGCGATCGGATGTGGTAAATAATGACTCATTGTCCGATTCTTTTATTATAATTCTTTCTCCGCACCATCGCAATAAATCGATATTTTTATCTCAGACAGTGTCCCCTTACGCTGCATATATAGTCTCTTTCTCGCGTCGCATCGAGTCTCGGTCGGTGGCGAACAATGAGGCGGGAATATTAAATATAATCGTGCAGAGCGCGCGAGATTACGTGCAAATAAATTACTGGAAACACTTATCGTAATCGGTCTACACCTCGGCATTATTACGCTGCAATCAAAACAAATCAAAACTGCCGTCGACTGATGTAACTGGGACACCGGCTGTAATCAATCCTAGAACACATTCGCTCACGACCGGTCACGAATATATATTAGGTGCCTGACATATCAAGCGGATGGATCTATAAATACATCGGAGATCCGGTAGTGGATTATCATCGTTTCACCCACGCGTTGCTTTTTTTTCAGGCAGCTCTTGGTGAATTTTAATACGTTTTATACGCCGGAGAAACGGATATACGGCGTCTAGAGAGATGTTTTTTCATTAACGGTAACGAGCTCAAATGCGTTTTACATTGGGCGAATTTGCGCGCGAGCAGTCTGTTCTTGGTAGCGTTTTGATAAATACCGCGTGGGAAGTGGACGAAAACAGTTGGAATATCCGTAGCTCGTGAAATTAAAGTATATAATCTTTGCAAAGTCGGAAAATCCCCCGAGTTGTTTACGTCTTGCGTAAAAGGTGAAATTGTATCGTGTTAACGACTCTTCTTATATATAGGTATATTTGGGCAAGTATTACGGCAGGATGTCACCTCGTATAACTCGGCGCTACTTTTTATTCCCTCGGATAAAGCGCAATTTTTAATGCCGAGAATTGCCAAAGCCCGGGACCGTGATTACAGCGTAAATCGCTAATTGGCCAATAATGCGTCGTTTTGATGAAAGTCCAGCAATCGTGTAGCTGCATCGATTTACGTAATTTTGGAAACTGCTCTCGTATAACCAAACAATAATCAAAGCCAGAGAGACCAAAAACCCAAATGAACTATATACATTAGCTATATCTGGAATCTAAAACGCAGAGAGTCGATCTCGAGCACGATCGCCGCGGAGAAAAAGGTCGCTGCTCCAGTGTATCGATACCTTTACACACACACACATACACACTCCCAATAATGCGGTGACGTATTTATGAGGTCCCGAACATCGAATCGCGGATTACGTCACCGGCCGAGTATCGATCGAGCTCTTGAGCATAGACGATTGTTGTATATACCTGGCGCGCAAAGCTAATTGCCGGCAATCACGCGGCACGGATTTCACGCGAGCCACGCGAGCTTCCGCAGAGCGCCAGGATGATCCCTCTTCGTTCGTTCTCATGCGCGTGGTTGTAGCTTTTTTGCGCTTTCTTTTTCAAAGGGAAATATCCAACTAGTCAATCACTCAGCCTACTACTCTACGTTTCCAATTAGACGAGGCAGATCGATTTTCGCGTGCGCGGCTACTTTTTTTCAAGCTTTCTTTCCTCCCGCTTATAGGTATATATATTCTCGATGCAAATGAACAGTTTATACGGCCGATTTCTCGTTGATACGCAAATTCATTATTCGCGCCCGGAAAAATAATGAGCCGCGTCAGTCACAACCGACGCGCAAACACATCTCTCTCTCTCGTATATTATTCAGAACAGGCAACTTTCAAAATTGCTTTTTCGAGATTATCGCGTCCAAAAATCAAGCGCACGATAAATAACCCTTCGCGGCCACTATATGTCAATTCGGGCGCGGATTACGAAAAAAAAAAAGGAGAACAGAGAATCACCTCTCACCAAGCCCGAAAGCTCAAAAGCGATTATATTCGTGCAAGGTTCAAAGAGAGCGTACCTGACGACCTCAACAGTCAAAAAAGAGCAGTAACGGCAGCTTCCCTCGCAGGCGTTGGCCAAGTGCAACAGCAGTAACTCGGCCTTGCGTACATACTATACTCTCACCGCATGTCGATAATCTTACTCCCGGCTCTGCACTCATTAGCCTCTCGCTGAAGAGAGCAAGCGAGAGAAAAAGCTACACGAAACTGGGCGCAGCGTTGCGCAAAACCGATAGGGATCGCATGCTGCTGTTTTTTCTCATTCTCTTCTCCTCTACTCCTCTCTCGTCGTGTGTGTATATAGGTATTATAGAGTCGTCGATGATGTGAAACACACAAGATTCTAAAGAGATACACGCGTATTACGTAAAAAGGAGAGCAATACGATGGATGATGATGATGCGTGCGCGACCGAGGCGTCGGAGGCGCCGACTGCCGCGATTTTGCCAGACAGACACGCGTGAGCTCGACGTCAATTGACGCCCGCTTCTATGTCTGTGTTCGAGAGTATTATACCTATACACTGCTATTCACGCACACACGTAGAGAGAGAGAGAGAGAGACCGATCAAGAATGCCAGGCACAATGAACTCCGACCCTCCGACGCGATCGTGCAGAAGAGCGTATGCTGATGCTCTCGCAAAGACGTGAATTTGATCCGTATGCTATATATATATATGGCGGAAGATGATGTTTAAATACGCCTTCGTTATCGGCTGTATACGCGCTTTTGAGAAGTCAGGTTATTTCGGGACCTGTATAATATATACCGACTTTGATGTTTTTGTAAATCGAGACTTTATGTAAATTAGAAGAAATTCACTTATTGCATTTTGCAGGAGAAATTATATACAGTTAAGCTTCCAATAACATGTTGCCTCTCTGTCAAATAACATATATTCCACCGGTTTGCAGCTTGCATTATCGTCGCCTGCTGCACGTTATGTCACGCATACTTTTCGAGAAATCATAACATTACACGCGCGCGCGAGAGAAAGAGAGAAACCGTTATATTATGTACGCGTAACGCTGTATGGAACGTATACAGTTATACCGCGCGGTAAATTTAAAATTAATTAATTTTCCGCAAACTTTTCTCGCGAAGCCATTTGAGAATAGCGGCAATTTCAAATTCCAACCGCACGCGCGTGAACAATTCCTAAAGCTTCTCCCTATACGTGTAACGATACGCATTAATCGAAAATAAAGCAAACTTCCTGAAAAAAAAGAAAACTTTCACCGCGCAGTCGAATATCGCGTTATATGCGTCACCTCCGCGATAAAAGCAAGAAAAACCGCGTCTCATCGCGCGCGCGTGGATGTATAGAGAGTAGCGACGGGAATTTTAATTGGAAATTACCGCGCGCCGCTATACGCCTTTTTTTTTGCTCTCGTCTTTGCACTGTAAGCTTTGCCGAATATGCACTGCTGTTGCTGCTCTACGAGCCATGAAAATGAAAAGTAGTTTCTGGGCTCATTCGAGTCACTGAGGAGAGATGATGGGATCGCCAAGCGGATCACGTAATAACTCTTTTTTCGCGAAAAAAAAAAGATATATATTTTTTGCTCCGGCAAGCATTTATACAGGGCCGGTTCTTCCTGTCCTTTCGCAGCCGATATTGTGATGCTCACGTATAGACGCTCCCCCTCGTGGGCAAGTTCACCAAGTCCCTTCGATCTTCGGAGGCACGCACGAGAAGATACTTACGATCTCAATGACACTCGAGCCGATGCTGCGACGATGTCTATGCTTTTTTGCAAAGCTATTTGGACGACGTGGAGAGGATTTTACAGTTAGAAGGAGAAACGCTAACTTTTGTGGTAATTACGTAACCCAGGGGTGCCGTATCCATCGAAGCCGAGTATTAGTTTCTCAGCTGCGGCTTGTTATTATAACGCGTCGATGGTTCCCGATTTATCACGCAACCAGTTCTATAATAATATATGCATCGCGCCTACAAAGTTTTTGAGTAAAATCCCGGTTTATAAACTGCAAAGAAAAGAACTAGGTGAAAATATATTCACTTTCACATCCAGCTCTAAACGAAGCATTTGATACACACTGTCATATCAGTCGAGAGCGGTGCTCTCTCGTTCGCACATTGCTCCCACTTCTCTTCTACATTAAAATATTCCGCAAAAGCCACTTGAAACAGTCAATTACAATGTTTCCGTTCTAACCCTTTACGATATGTCCACACACAGCCCGCTTACCCGCATATTATTACACTCCGAGCTATTATCAAGTGGTCTGAGAGGAGGAGGTGATGATTAGTTCCCTCTCGACTCTGACCTTCAATTGATCAAAGTTTATGTTGTAAATACAGCTACCCTCGACCTCCGGCTCTCGACTCTTGACACTTTACACCCAAACCGGCTGACGTTGCGGTCTAGGCTTCGTTTTTTTTTTTACGTCCCTTTTCTCGCTCGAGCGGGTATTTCAAGCTGGAAAAATTGCGATTGATTTATGAGCTCGCTGGCTGCATATAGTAGAAAGGCGGCGTGAATGGCTGATAAATTATGAGTTGTATTTTCACTCGACTTGGCGATATTGTCCGGTTGCGACGCTGTGCATCGATTACACGCGGTGAAGCGTCGAAATAGGGTCAGTGTATCTCGAAAGAAATTAAAACTGGCATACATTTAAAAACGTGTATAATAACGACAGAGAAATGTTATAATCACCAAACGAATGCTTATGATTACCGTAGAAGTTGACGATCGCGATCGAGAGCTAAATTGGATCGGTACACCGTTCAATTTTCAAACATCCCTCTCCCCATACACACATACACGATGAATGGCAGCCTGCGAGAAAAGCCTCGTTTCGCAACGGCGTTTGTATTTTGCCG
>CM053169.1:3488206-3654799 GCA_012977825.3 Pteromalus puparum
AGGCCTTGTTTTTTTTTTTTTTTTACGCTTATTAACCAATATGGCTCTGATTAGCGAGGATGATTATTCGGCGAAATCGATTTCAAGCCTCTTCGATCGCAAAAATCAATGGTTAGTCGCGCCAAAATTGCAAGCTAACGCGAAAAAAGTCGAGGGCAGGCGAACGTGACGAATATCCGGTGCTTTTGAAATCGCAAATGAGTGCATCACTCTGGCGGCGCGGCGGCGGCGAGTGTTGTACTCGGACCGCAATGGAATAGATGCCCCACTCATCCTATTAGGGGCGCGGGGGGGGGGGCGGGGGCCAAAGAAGCCGACGACTGCAACCGGAAATTCGGCTTCGCTGCGTTCTTGCCTACTATGTGATTGCGATGTGCGCTGGAGAGGCCTCCGTTCGCCAGACGCTTAAGTTCCTGCGGTTTTCTGCTTGCGGTTATGTGCTGCGCCCGCCATCTCATTTGGCTGAGGGTCAGATGTTTTCGACAAATTCGACACCGTCTCGAGTTGCCTCCACGTACTATAACACATCGCGCAAAAGCTCTCTCTCTCTCTCTCTCTCTCTCGTCGCGGGTTTAACGATCGGTTTCGATATACTTATAACAGCCTGGAGCTCAGCTGGCTTTGAAAGTCAAATACATGCGGCCTTGCGAAATCGGCTGCCGTTGGCTTTTCTCACGACTTGCTGCTGATGCATGCGCCACCTTTGCACCTTATGCTCTCCGAGGCACACGAGCTCTTGTGAAGTCGAATAAGAGGACAATTATACTACGAGAGCGTCTTTCTGCATCCATCCGAGGTCGCGACTGATGTATAACGGCTGTCCTTTTTTCCGCAAGTGCACCAAGAAGGGCTACACTCTGATGCGAGGAGTCCTTGGGAAGGTCGGTTTTTGGTTCCTTTCTCTTCTCTTACATACAACGCCGCTCATATGCAGCGCCGATAATTCTTCTTTTTACGAGCGTATAGAAGAGATCGGTTGCGAAGGGAAAATAGAAAATAAAAGAAAATAGGTGACCTCGTTTCGAATTAATACGATACTCGACCGAGTAATGCAATATAATCTGTTAGCTCGATGGGTATTATCGTTTTATTATACATATTAGAAAAAAAGTCAGTGGCGTCTGAAATCGCAGAAGGATTTGAGTTACATATTATGTGTTGTATGCTGCAGGATATTTATAGGATGGATAGGAATAAATCGACGAATCGTTTGTTGTATACAAGAAAAGATTTATTTGTTACGCTTACGTACAAACGTATACAATTAAATGATTCACGACACACGGCCTCTGCTGACCAATCTTTACATAATAAAATAATCCAGTATATAATATAGCACGATAAAACAACGCTTATGTATATTTACAACAATTACTCGGCTAGCTACTTAAAAAAAAAAAGATCCACCTGCTTCTCTCGTCGCTTGTAACGCAGCTACGCATGTATATGCGTATTCGCACCTGTCATTATAGCCGCGCGCTGTAAAATTGCGAAAACTCTCGGCTCGAAATTCCGGACTACATTAGAGGTAAAAAAGCTTTGCTCCTTCTACAAACCCTCGTTCATTGATATTCGAATTGTGTTTGTATGTCTCGCGCCAATTAAGCGAAGATGGACTCTCGCTGATAGTACAAACTTTCTCGCGACGATTCGTCCATTATATACGTGTCGTAAGGGGGACAATCGAATAAGTGCCGCTAAGTGACTTTCCTTATGTAAAAGGAGAGTGAAAAATCGTGCGTTATTTTTCACCAGATGCGAGTATCGCATTTGCGCAACCGTTTGTTTGGCTCTGACTTGTTTATGTATAGGAGCGTAAATACGAGCGATATTTCCGTCGGCGATGAAGTGAAAATCAATTACACGAGACGATTCCTTTCGAGCAAATGTATACGTATAGGGTGTACTGTATATGTACTGTGGTTGTGCGAGATTACCACTTTGGAACTTCTCGGCGATACTGAAAAGGGGAGGGTTGTCCTAGTCATGATGTACTTTTGTTGTACGTATGAGTGCGAGCGTCGATAAGGATCGATCGGGTCAAGGATGAGGCATTTTTTTTTCGAGAAGTCGTTGGGTCGAATGGTTCCAGTCTTTGTTTCTAAACTATCGCGTACGGCTCACATAGATACTAATCTTCCGTCGGGTTAATATAAGAGGGATTTCTATACGCGGATAACAACTTGTTCACGACGAATCAATCAAGTTATTACAGTCGTATGGCTTGCATAACGATGTATAGTTTGTTTCATTGCGATCACGGCGTGTTTTGAATAGTTACCACATAATCAATGTGTATAATAGCCTAATGCACCGATCGATTATGGTATCCTTGCACGTATAGCCGATTTTAATTCAATCTCCTCGAGCACTTGTACCGATAGCACAATAAACCGATGATTATACGCGACTCGCGAACTAGTTCCGTTTACAGTCATTAGCGAACGCTCATCTGGAATTCCTAGATTCATTCCACTGTAGACTATAGTAGACCCTGGATATTCATCGGACGAAACCCTTCGCCTTCACAAAAGTTTCTCGCCGCATTGTTCTCACTACCTTCGCGCGTGTAAGGACTGTCCTTGGCATCTCCCTCTAGAGAGAGAGAGAGAGAGAGAGACGTATACATTATCGGCAGTTCCGGATCACGTCCAGAGCCTTGATTTTTGCGGCAAATGTCCGCGTGCGGTGTAAACGGTGAAAGTCCCTATACACACGGCTCATTGTTCGCTCGTCCTTCTCTCGCCGCACTTCCGATTGCGCAAAGCGCGAAAGAGACCGTCGGTTTTCGGAATATACGCGTGTCTCTATTGTGCGGTATAGATGCATACACGTACGCGACGTGATTTTAAAATAGTATAGCTATACACGTCGATTTAAGAGTCAAAAGCTGAATTAATCGATCGGCCTGGAACCGCTGATGGTTTTGGAGCGCGTGTTTAATTTTAATTAAATCCTTTTAATTAACGCTGCGTATATACTATACACTATCTGTACACGCGCATATATAATAGATTCGTTCGCGTGTACGGCTCTATATAATTAAAGGGAACGTCGCGCGGGATAGTCGTTGGCGAATTCGCGGGCTATTGCGACAGAAATAATGCCTAATGTCACACGAGAGGGAGAGTAGATGGTATAGTAGTCGTTCCGCATTCCTGCGGTCTGTCGCTCGCGCGCGCCTTTGTGAAACAACTTCGGCTGTATACGCGCTCGTTCTCGTGTATTAGTCCGAGCGTCGCGTAATCCTCGGCTACGGTTGAAGCTATAATGCGTCTATGCTTCCATTTGGTATTATTCGCCAGAGATATATAAGGGACTTGCTGTATGTATATGCGGTGTATAATAATAATAATGATAGGAGAGCGACGAGTCTTTGGATCGCTGCAGTTCTTAATTAAATTCTCTCGGTACATATCTTATACGTGTAATCCCCGGTTAATTAAACAACTCGATGTATATTACTTATATGATATTCAATAAGCTGCGAGGAAATTCGGACTCTCTCTCTTTCCCGCAGACTTTTTGGTAGATAAGTCATATGCCTTATAAGTCTTCGACGTGGATAAGGCAACTCTCGAACGGAACCGATGTTCTGGTGCTAGAACGATGATAAGGCCAGGGTCAGCAGGAGACCCAACAGCGCACTATTGCCCAAGGTACCTGCTACCCTCGGGGCGCTGTTGTAGTAGCCCTGGTACAGGCCACTGCCGTAGACTTGCAGACCTGCTGTCTCGATGCTGCGCTTGCAGTAGTCGCCGTCTGAAACACGAGAAAAGAACGTTTACTCTTTATAGTGCTATTTTCGTGTAAATTTTAATAACCGTTTTCCAGTCACTCCAGCTCATTAACCAGTGCGCTTTACGGCTGCATAAAACGACAGCCAGTTTCTTGCAGTCAAGAGACACAATCCCACACAAGTATACGTGGAGGCTTTTTGCCCGAGCTCGAGCGCTCTCTTCCTCCTTCTATACACGCGTATATACATTTATATTTATACACATATAGCTGTATAGATCGGTCGAGGCGTACTTGCGATCAAGAGGCTTATGCAACGGGCGAGCGTTTCTCACATGCGTCTCACAATGGCCGTATACCGATATACTTTTCTTCGTAGACTCGCATCGGTTTATTATAAGTCGGCTACGGTCATAACGACACGCGTTCATTATAGATCGACGATTTATCATGACGAGTCGGCTGAAAATCTGTCCGATCGAGAGCAAAAGAACAGCGCGATAAGTATCAAACGGAAGAGAAAATACTGCGCTATCTCAACTGCACATCGTTCTCTGGCTGGCTTCCAGCATATACAGAAGCTGTAGCACACGGCTTGCATCGTAAAATGATTAGTTCGACTCGCGCGCGGTGCTATATAACTAACTTAATTAGATATAACGAGAGCGCTCGGTCTCTCTGTCTATGCCTGTCTATGTGTATTATAAACGTTGGGTAAGCGAGCGTATACACCATTAAGATTCGCGCGGCGTTTATCACGTTCCCATCATTCAGATTATGTCATGGCATGGAATGCGCGTGTGCTATACATCAGCCGAATGAATGAGTCTGTTTGTTGAGAATAGGTTCGCGATCGATAATTAAAGGGAAGATGGATAGGTCGAGGGACGTTTGCCTCGAAATTGTATGCGCACATAGGCTATTGCGTCACGTTTATAGGCTAACGTTACTCAATTGACCTAAATACAAAAATCCATTTCCGTGTTGTTGTAGCCGTCTCGTAGTTTTTCGCAAAATATCCTTTTTGCTGGGGGGATATATCTCGATTCGTATCTGGAGAGCCTAAGCCTTCTTTCTCTCTGCGCGCACATATTTCTTCATTCGTATCCCTTTTTGGTCCTTTATATATACGCTCGAGTCTATTTTTCCAAGGAACAAAGGTGCCTCCCGAGGGATCCGGGGATTTACGGTGTTATATATATATATACGGCGTCTCGAAGCGATCGGAGCCGGGCTTTTGTTTTACTCGTGATTTAATTAGTATATACGGCTTGTTCTCGAGTGTGTATATACTCTTTGAAATGATAATTAAACGCCGAGATCTCTTAATTAATTATAGTCGATATGGAATGGTATAATCGCTCGCTTTTTACATAACCACACAGGGTACACTGCGGAAGATATAGACTCTCGGGAATCATTGCATTTATAGATCAGATAACTGGTCCGAAACTCAATAAGCCTGTTTAATAAAAGCCGCCGCAGCGGTATAGTGTATAGCACTGACTGACCAATCCTAATCAGCGAATAGCCCCCGGGGTATCGAATTTGCAGTAAAAAAAAATCAAGTGTGAAAGTAATATTCACAGAAAGACTGTCGCCGATATGCGTGTATAGTATAGCTCATTAATAACTTCCGCTTCCCTCGATAAATCCCACGATCGTCGACAGCGTGAAAATCCCGCTATGAAATAATACGCGAGATGTGTATCGGTCAGTTTCAAAACTGCACCCGAGGGACTAGTTAGGTAATTGACTGTATATTTATACTAGCGATAGTTTACACCGGCAAAAATTTTTTCTCTCATTACTCACCATAGGTCCAGCCGACGAGTTCGTTCGTCCTGAGGTTTTCTGTTCGGAGCCAATCTTCGAGTGGCCGGAAATACTCCCTGAGGGCGGACGGGTCCAATCTCGACTCACCCGTCGCCTCGAATAACACATCCTGCCAGGGTACCGAAGCTCCTCGCTCCATCAGTCTCCTGTAGCAAACAAAGATTCTCGTTAAACTTCTGATGTATATACACATTTTTTTTTTTGTCAGTCTGAAAAATTTTCATATACATCCGTTCCCACGTAATTTAATTACGTAAAGTAATTACGGATAAATTTTCTCGCTATAGGTGTATATTATAAATTATAATGCGCACATGGAAAATTGCGCAAATTCCGTACTAAATATAATACACGATGCACTGCACGATGCAGGAGTAGAAGACTATATGACTGTGAAGCAGTGAAATTTTCTCCGTCACCTGGAAAATTCGAAAGCGCGGAGGTATTTCGCAATAGAGGCGTCAAAGAGGATCGTCGGGTATATTGCATATCAACATAATAAAATTCCTTTCCGCCGTGTGCATCATTTCATTTCCGGTCGGCGGTAGTTTTCGGGCTCGGGCGCGCGTTTCAATTTCGATGTAGAGGAAGAAATAAAAGTGGCTCAAGCTTGCATAATACCGGGACATCGTATTCAGATTAAGTAGCATTTGGCCCGTTTTTTCCATTCTGATTCGCGTATGCAGCACGTGTGTAGCAGGTAGCAGAGAAACTTCTTATATACGTGCGCGCGCTTGCGACTCGTTCTTCTATTGATTTTTTCCTATAGAAAACACGCTTGAATATACGACGACGGCGACGTTTATAAAGAGGAAGTGATCTGCTCGATTGCAATCTCGCCGCTTATAATTTTCGTCGAGGGAATATCGTTTTCGTTATATAGATCCGCGTTTTTCCACTACAAAGCAGGCCAATTCCACCCGTGAGCCAAGTTCAATCCCGAATTTCCTCGCGGCTAGAACTGCTCACAACGCGTGTTTCTCTCTCTGTGAAAAAAATCCATTTTCGCAATACAGCCTCCCCCGAATACTATGCCCGTGAGAACCGGGCGTCGGTCGGGTAAAAAAGCCGGAATGTCCGTCGCTATGCGCGCGTATAATTTATCGGCGCTCATAATTTCCGGTGTATAGGTGCACACGCATACAAGTAAAGCCTAATATATATGTATATATTATAGATAGATTGCGCTGCGCGTGTAGTGATGTGGATCGTGAACGGAATATAACGGTGGCGTAACGGTCGTGCGAGAGATGCCGAGACTACGCGGTTACGCCGCTGGTTTAGTTACGGCCAAGTGTATAATGCGCGTTTATCTGCGGAGCAAAAGGAGAGCGCGCGCGATTATACTCACTTGCCGATGGTTATAAGCTGAGAGTTTTACAGCAGTGTTGTTGGAGCTGATGAGATCTTTCGGTGGGAATAATAATTAAGATACCGCGAGTGTGAACCTTATCGGTGTTTGGGAGACGATAAATTCGCCGATTTTTTATTTAATTTTTCAATCATTCGTGGGAGCAGTGATAAGGAAATTGGTACCGAAATTCAAATTGATATCTACCACATGATTGCATTATTTCACTTTCGATTACAAACACAAACACCCGAGTCAATCATCAGACAATTTCCAAAATAAACATCGATTCCATCAGCTTCATATACTTGGCGCGCATGTCGCAAACGCGTAGCTCTCAAGATCGTGCTTCCAGCGGAAGTGCGCTTTGCAAAATCCTCGCGGCATTGCAGTCAAAGAAGACATACTCGCCGCGAATTGCGCTAGGTATGATTGATCAGCGAGTAATACACATCGATATAAACGCGTGCGCGCGAGGAATTCACTTTTGACGCCACGTTAATTACACTTTTGTGCTGTCTCCTTTATACGGTCCTTTCCAAAAGAGATTACAATCATTGCGAAACTGGTAATGACACTGGTGCATGCCGGTATACAGCTGTAAATTGAGCTAACTTCTGTGGTGCACACAAGGCACGCGTTACGCAAATGAGCGCGTATAACCCGAAATAATCGCGCGGTGCAAAAAGAAAGCGAGAAAATGCTGCGTGCGTGTATACATAAGCTATAAGTCCTACCGACGGCCAGTTTTGCACTTGACGGACACCTGTCCGCTTCATCAGATTTATACATACACACAGCTGGATGAACGCAGTCTGCGCCGGCGTTAAATTTCAAGCCGAGGAATATATAATTAGTTTGCGCGTGCAAATCCTTTTCACTTATTTTTCATCGCAACGCCTACTTTCACGCGGTTCGCGTAGCTTTTGTATCGTAATCTGGCCAAGGCTAGACGAGCTGCAGTCAATATTCCGCAAGGTTATTTATTATTCCTCCCCGACGTACGTATACATGTGGCTTAGCTGGAAAAACCGTTTGAGCTATCGGCAATAATTTAAGAAATTAATTAATAAATTAATTAATTCATGTAAAATTAAGAGAAAGATATGTCTTCATGTACTTGTGCTTGAATACAATTATAGACTCAGGCCAGGCAGTTATAGCATGATTGGCCCGTGCAGCAGGCCAAGTTACACACCTCTATATAAATACGTTCCGCGTACAAATTGTGACGAGGAAGTTAGGAAAGTGCCTACGCGCCACCTATCGCCGCTAGCTAGAAACTCGGAAGTCTAAAAGTTTAAACGCTGGGGAAAAGGCCAGTCCAAAACCGTGTCTTTTAAAGATGACGAATATTAGTTACTTCTTAAAATAATAACGACAACAGCATTGTACATTTCACGCCAATTTCCCACTGTTAAGTTAATCCAACAAACAATGTTTCGCTCCTGTTTTTCCACAATTTGCACACAAATCAATTATATCACATCTCCGCTAATCGACGTGAACGCTGCGACCTCACGCCTCCTCCAACAACAACAACGGGCTCCACTTTGTTGATACAACAATGTCGGCAACACGCCGGTGTTATCTAACGTTCTTTCGGCGCGACGTATCGCACATAAACTTTAATTTTCCATTAGACGCCTCGGGGCCACCGCCTCCGCGAATTTCGCTCGCCGTCGCCGAATAAACTCCTTGAGTGCGCTTATCTCCAGGCTGCGATCATCGATCGTGTACCACTACGCTGCTATGTATATGTTCTCTCTATACGAGTAGACGAAATCTCTCACGATGGAACGTGATCATCGACTCGTATACGTACGCAACTGCGGATTTCCCAGCGCTTTTCACCACTTCTGCGTCATATTCCCACAACTGAGCTCTTTAATCCATTTTCGGGATTATTCGAGGCACGCATGTGTGTATAATTTTTTATAATGATGGGCCCGCAAAATAAGAGCAGCACCGCGCAAATGAGCGCATTAATCTAGAGTTTTATAATTCCGAAAAAGTCGGCGAGTGTAAAACATACGGGTCAACAATCTTCGACGGAATGACGCATGTCCCGAAAACGGCAATTAGTCACATGCGCGGAGCCCACTTTCTTTTTTTACCCGACGAAAGGAATCCGTGACCAAGCCGCTCGTCTGTGAGAATATTCGAGGATATTAAAAACGCGACGTATATTCTTCAATTTCAGATTTGATTTCACTCTTTTTTTGGAGACTGCCACGCGCTCGAGGCGAAATGAATTTAGCCGTGAGTGTATATTATAACACTGCAGTGCACGATTGAATTGCGAAAACCGAAGAATTCGGCAGCGTCGCATTGCGCAATAACCTATATAGTCCTTTGCTGCACTTAAGGATAATGGGCAATAGAGGGTCCTTTGATATAAAACGATATCGGTCGTCGCGTTGCGTCACAATGTTTTTCAAAACTCGTTTTATTACCGAACTTCGCTAAAGACAAGCCTCCACTCGACGGGCGAGTTTAAATTTAAATATCTCGCATTCGATGTAATCTCACCGCTCGATCGGACTCGATCGTTTATTTTGGACAGTTACGCTCGCTCGACCTTGAACGAGCCAGCCTCGGAGTTATCAGGTTGGCCATTACAGAAACAAACAAGCTATCTCTCTCTCTCGACAGGATATTCGGACAATATATAATTATAATTCACAAACTCCGTTCGATCCTTGCGTGAGAGATAAATCAAGACAACCGTCAATGCAGTATAAGGATGTAATTCGACTATAACGGTTTATAGTCGCGAGTTACGTTGTTTATACCGGTCGCGCGCGTGC
Organism: Pteromalus puparum; assembly: GCA_012977825.3. Lineage (NCBI taxonomy): Eukaryota > Metazoa > Arthropoda > Insecta > Hymenoptera > Pteromalidae > Pteromalus > Pteromalus puparum. The sequence continues at coordinate 3,497,942 of CM053169.1, forward strand.
GCGCGTGATATAACCGATTTTCAAGCCAGCGGTGATCCGCCGGAAAAATCGGCGCAAAGCTCGTGCTGTCTCGAATTTCACGCTGCTATCGGCTTGAGTACGCCCGAAAGCTTAGACGGCCAGGGAGAGATATACACGCGAGTCTTGCCGATTTTTCGCTGAGAGTATAGTAGGCAAAAACGCGCAGAGAATTCGCATGAGCGTTCGCTCGGTGATAAAAATCGGCAGTGCGGCTGCACGAGTGTGTCCGCGCAATTGCAGCAAGCGGAGATTTGATATAACAGTCCTCCAGTGTTCGAAGCTTTTCATCGTGACGAGGACGTTTTTTTAACCGCAGTGGTAACGAGAGGAATCGGTATTGCCGATTTTTGTGCGCAGCGTCGGCTGGAATTTATGAGCGAACCGATCCGCGGTGACAACTTTCGCCCGATTTTTCTCCCGATCAATTAGAGGCGCAGCCTGGCCACGAGTTTCGAAAAAGAGCGGCCGGATTTTTTTTTCTCTCCGGGACGGTGCGTAAATACGAATATCGTTTCGATCGGGCCGAGACAAAATTTAAAGCATTACTTTACGGTTTGACGACTGAATTTCGTGAAGAACTTTGTGTATACGCGTGTCCAGGGCGTTTGTGCAATCGAAGGTCCGAATGTACACGCGGTTTATTTTTCGAGACACCTGCGTTAAGCAAGCGGAAAAATTTGGCCTGTCACATGGTCGATTTTGATTTAATCGATCGTTGATCTGTTTAAAAATTCACTCCGTCGATTGGCAGAAATTTTCGATATGTATTACTCTTTTCCTTAGAGTGTAGTTCGTTTCTCCTTGAACATTTTCACGAAACTTTGACCGTTCCCTTAATTAAAAGATCAAGTTGACCGATAGCACACTTCATATATCCGATCGTTTCGTAAGGTGATTAGCGAAAGGTACTAATGCGACCTTTTCTGTTGAAGAACGCAACAACTGCTCAGTCAATTGTGTTGTGCCGGTTTTATCGCACAATTCCGTGTCAGTCATACTCTCGTTCTGTACATAAAGTTATAAGTCAAGTTTATTGAGGCACAGCTTGATTGAGGCGTTAGCTCACGTAATGACGCTTTCGGCAGGCGAGTAATGACTCATAAATATTTAGGAGCCGCATAAACATCACGATCTAGCTCCCGTGTGCGCGAATATATTAACGTCTGCCTTATGGCTTCCTCAATGCTACGCCATAAGAATTGCCTTCGAGTGATACTTCACAGTTGCAACGATGGTTTCGCTAATGCTGATAATTTCCCGGTAAGAAGATTACCGATTATCAGAGTAGGCAATAACGCAACGTGCTTACGTTATGGACACACACACGTTGCAGCCTATGTACATACCTAATCGGCAATCAATTGCCTCACCCGAAATTTTACATCAGCCTTGATGGCTTGTGAAATATTTATAAACATTGTTCCTTATCTCGAAAATGAAAAGAAAGAAAAAATTCAAAGAAACCTGTCAAAACTCCGTTGCAGCTCCACGCATACAGGATATGTAAATCCAGGCTTTTTTTTGTAATTTATTAAGGCCGCACTACATGCCAACGCGTTAAAAAGAAAATGTACACGCGCGTACGTGCAGTCGATCAAAACGAGCTCGTAAAAGAGGCATCGGTTCAATCCGCCTGTTCCCAAGCATTGGAATCGTCCAAACAATGCATCGGGTGAACAAAAAAGCAGAGAATCCACAGCGCGGGATTAAGCGATTATTTTCGCACGCAGTTGCGTGCCGGCTTTCTCTCTGTCTCTTATCCTCTTGGCTCCCGTTGCGTCACACACACACATATATATATATATATATATAAGTATACTGATCTCGATCCGAGATATATATGCTAGTAGCGGCACTTCCTCGCAGTGAAGATTCGAGTCGTCCGATAAATAAAGAAGCAGACCGTCCGCTATGGAAAGCACGAGGTTACCGGTGCCAATACGAGCACTTATAGGGGATTTTAAGAGCGCGAAGAAAGTGCATTTGAATTTTTCACGCGGACGCGCACGCGCCTCGAATGGACGAGCGATCGCGAATTAGAAATTTGATTTTTTGCATCGGATTTTAGATTTTTTACTCGTGAAAACGCTTTTCAAAGGTGTCTAGTATTTGAACGATGGCTGCTATACACACAAGCCTCGTAATTGTTTAATACACCGTTATTTCTCAACCGATCGCAAGGCACGCAACAGTGTATACACAGTATAGAGATACTATCTCGCGTTTTTCACAATAAAATCGCACGCGTACGAAATTAGCGAGTCCGATCGATTGGAAAAAGCTTATGTATCACCTACTCTGATCGGCTGTCGTTTTATTCTGCTCGATGTTTACGTTTTCACTGGTGTCTACGCACGAAGCATATGAAGGTGTATAGTGTCACACACGCTATAGCTGATAAACTCGCACGTTATCCGTCATACTTTCTAACCGATGGATATTTGGAAACCCGAATCCACGAAAGAAGCAGGACAATACCCTGTCTACTTTTTTCCTCGATTATTTTTTTCCTCGTCCACGGAGCACATTGCGCGCTTCTGCGAGTGCGTACACAATCCTTACGCAAGACGCGCACACATACGCGCATTTTTTTTTTTTTTTCGTAACGGTTACGTTGCTATGATATATACACACATCAGGAAGCAGGAATTTGCGCGGTAGTGGTTTCTTTTTTTATATACTCCTGGGCAAAGTATCGCAGCGGCAAAGTTCAGTGGCAACAGCTTTTTGCGCACTAGCCTACGCTTGGTGACGGAATAAAGAGAAATTATCAGCGTGTCCGTGTACTCTCTCCCTCTCGGCGAGTTATCTAATTTCTACACTGGTATTATAACGCAGAGCGAAGCGGTATAAACTTTATTATTAACGGCGGTGCGGTACTGTCGGCGCAATAATCATTGTGAGAATGTGCTATAGGACATACACACCGGACATTTATTACTGCACAATGAGAGAGTGCAGAGAGTCGGTGTAATGTGTCAATTCAGAACATCCGATAGCAGAGAGTATGGTAAATGTAACGGCTGCCTTCGTACGGCTATAACGGTTCCCCGCACGGCGTTTTAACTCGACGATATACTCGCTACTGCATCATATGTGTACGTATACGAATTGAACGCTCTCGCGTTAAATGGATGCACTTCAGAGGTCGGAACGTGCAAAGGTGTCAATGACAGTTGTTTTCGCGCTGCAGGGCAAACTATTTGCATCGGTAATCAGCGGGTTTTTAATCGCCTTTTTGTTTACTCTCTCTCTCTTTCTCTCTCTCACTGCCGCTTAGCTGTCGTCACGCAGCTCTCGAACTCTGCTGAAAATTGGGTCGCGCTCCAAAAACTAGCATTCCAAAGGGCCCAAATAAACCCACAACGCCTGCGTGCGTGGTGTTTTCTTTTTTCTCAAAAAGAGAGGAAAAAACCCGTTCGGCCTTGGAACATAACGACCTAAAAGAACCCGGTTCATTACGCAGAGATAAAGGAAAATTTCTTAATTCTGGCTTATATAATACCGGCCAAACCCGATTTTTTGTTCACTGCACTCGGAGACTACACTCGACCCAATTATCATCCTCAGAAGGCAAAAAAAAAGCCGACAATCCATTTTTCATTTACTTGTAGTGTGCTCGGCTAACGGAGAGTTAATCCGAGGGATGTTGGGAAATTACGGTACACATGCGAGGCCCTCCGAAATTTCACTGCACCGCAGCAACGGAGCATCAAGGGTCGATCTCTCGTCGAAAAGAGCTTCGAATCAGCTTGCGCAACCGCCGCTTTGCGTCGTAGGGATAGGATAATGCATGTATCGATTGCGTAACGCGATAGGAGCACTGACCGGAAGCTCACGGTTGTCCGAACGTTTAACGGCGCCACGGACATGACCCGCTGGGATATACCAGCCGGAGAGGATAATTAGGATCGCGCTCTGCTGAGGGGATTTGCTCTGTGGTATCTCTAGAGTTTAGCAGAGGCTGTCGTGAAAAACCTTGTCGCACGTCGTGTAGACCGGATTATGCGAGGCGAAAAAAAAGTAACTGGAGCATTTCTGAGAGAAAAAAAAACGAACGACGTAACCTTCGTATTTTCCGAAGGAGAGGGGAATGAATAATCGCATTGCTCGACTTCGGGTGCACATAACGAGTAGATTACACGTTCCGCGCGATTTAATTCGATAGACGCAGAGAACCGTTTCGTTGGCGGTCCTCTCGACGAGTTATGAGAAAATTCGGTGTACTTGGGAAAAAATAATTCGCGAAAGCAAGATTCGTGAGAGCCTTTGTTCGATGTATTATACAGTTATATACCTCGTAGTAGAGCCCGGGAGATTTAGGGTGGAGAGTATTTATACGACTGTAGGAAACACGTGTATGCGCAATTGAGGCAAGCCACGACATCGTAATTTGGATGCTTAAATACAGTTTCCTTAAGTAGGATACAAGAGACTGGCTCATTGCCATGAATAATTGCAGCCGCGTGCTGCACAGTAGTATATATGCAAGTCGGATATTCGTTCAATGTGCGCTTGCGCGTGAGGGGGCTTAAAATCTTTTAGACTCGCGCATAGCTCAATTCGTCGTCGTCGTCGTCGTTGGGTTTGCTGTTAATTCGATTACGAAACAAGTGTACCATTACACGAGCTCTTTCTACGAGGATTTTTTTTAATTCAGGATATAACGACGTAGCTTTTTACTTTCCTTATATACAGACTATGTTATATTCTCGATGAGACCAAAGCCATCAGACGTAACACGCACTTTTAATAATTCATCAGCTCACGACAATTCAGTGATTTATCTATTTCGAGCCAGTGCGATTTAGCATAAAATGTAGAGCTGCATCGATGATGTCACGTAGTAGCTCTGCGTTTCACTCGGATTTAATGAAAACTGAATAAATCAAACACCTGGTATAAATAATCTTTGCGCGACGGAAGGCTAATTCGACGTCCTCGTCGGATTAATTTTTAATACTCATCGTTTAACCTTCTTACATAAATTACGACTCCCACGCTTGAAAACAAAAAATACTTACCCCAGTATCTTGCCAGCTTCTGGGCTCCTATAGAAATCACATTTGTGCAGGGGCTTGCGTGGATCCTCTGGATTCCTCTGTCCTGCCGCTTGACACAGTGCCCTGTACAGCTGGAACTGCAACACGCCGGCGACGAAGTTCCTACAACAGAGAGATAAAAAAAAATCCATGAGAAACACGCATATACAGGAAACGTTCGACAGCAGAGGTACACACAAGTCTGTAATCCATATCGTTCAGTCAACGGATACACGTGTGTATACCGTTGGAAATCGTCTAAGCGTGTATGTAGAGAGAGAGAGAGAAAACTTGCACGCGCTCGCGAAACGTCCTTTACGTAACCAGCTCTGAGGCCGCGCGCAGTGCACTCGAGTGAAAGATTTTATTTTTTGACTCACTGCCGCTCGCGGTACTGCTTCTGCTGGACCCGCCCACCGGCGGCGGATGCGCCACGATGAAAGCCCGCGTACTCTTTTCGTAATTTACGATTTTATCCGCGAGACTTATTACGCAGGCATCCGATCGAGAGAGCTGCATGCAGGTATATTGCGCTTTAATTGATCATCCAACGGGAATATTGACCCCCTCTCTCATTACCTCCAGCGTTTCTTTTCACTTTTCTGATCGATCGCGAACGAGCTGCAAGCGCACGATAATTTGCGCGATTAAGCTCCGAATATGGCTTGCTATCGCGCTTTATTAATTCGTTAATCAAATATCCGCTTGATTTACAAGCGCCGAGATATCGTATACATGTAAACAGGTCTAATCCCTTTGGAATAAACATACCTGGTTATTCCTTGTTTCGTCATAGCCTCGCACAAACGAAATCTATTGCCAATCGTGTTTCTAAATCTCCTAAAAAAAATTTCCCCAAAACATTCTGCTCTCACGTGCTGTAAATTAAGCGGTTGCGATTTCACGCCGCACAGAGAAGATATATATAGTCGGCCCAGTTTCAACGGCAGAAGCGCATCGCTGCGGGAACAATGCCAGCCTTTTAGGCTGAAGCTGGAGAGATGACGGTAATTTTGAGAGGCTCGTCGTATGGAGTTGCCCCGGTGCTGCAGCCAGCTATAAGTGCCCGGATATCAAGCGGTGATTCTCATCAAAAGTTTGCCGAGTCGATTAAGAGGGAACTCTCTCGAGGGACTGCTATTGTAGTACAGAGACGAGAGCGAATCGGACAAAGCCGCAGTTGACGAGGTGTGAATTGCAGAACGAGTTTTGTGCTTTTATTTCCCTCGTTATTTTTTGTTTGTTTGTTTTTTTTTCTGGAGGTTTGATCGCTGAGTAATAATTATGATCGCAATGAAAAAGGAGACTTGCTCACCTCTGGCTTGGAAGAAAAAATCATCGTTTTTTTTCACTTTCGATGCAAACGAGCTGCAGTAAAGTTTTTATTTTACTGTAGTTGTAATCGTTGCGCTAATGAAAAACATACCGAACGGAAGATTAATTTCGTGGAACGAGCGGCTTTTAATCGGCGTAATTGGAAATTTGTAATTTTAAAGTCAAAGGCCTTCATTACACTTTTGGTCAGATTTTCAGTGGACCTTGTAATATCCGAATTGCCAAAGAAGACATATTACGCCCTAAAGATGTAATGAAAACACAGTAATAAAGAATATTTTTTTCCTCTCAAATGTCTTCATTGATTTCACATTCAACTGCGTCGAGTTACGACCGAGTCAGAAGCCGAAGCGAGAGTGTCAATTATCCCACTTGAAAAATTTGCGAAATCAGACACACTGATGGTATAAGGCGAGATTCCGAAAACAAGTATATAAACACGTTATTTCTCCGAAGAGTGTTAACGCCGGTCGTTAGAAGCTTAAATTCAAAATTGATACTCCTTATGGATTTTATTATCGTCAAACGCCTCGACGCATTACATCACTTAGTCGAGCGCGACGACGAGGTGCCGTAATTTTCAGGAGGACTTACCGTGTTGATTTAATTTTAAATGACATTATTTTGAAAAAAAAGTAGGTCTGCGCATAGTTACGCACAGCGTGTCAATAAAAAAAAAACCGGCGAGATGTTTATAATGTAATGAGCGTGCATTTCATAATTAGATCTTTCTCGAAGAAATTTTTGTTACTGAAATACTTGTGTATTATAAAAAACCATTAAAATCGCGCAAGTGCTGTATACTGCTCTGATACAGTTTTATAAAATTGTTGCTTAACAAGCCGTATAACTCTCAACTCTTCGAATACACACATAAGCCGCATGAATATTACACCTCAATCACGATCCGCGGCAATTCGAAATCTATATAGCATAAGGGAGAGCCTGGCGCAATCCATTAACAATCCCAACTGCCATTAAGTGCCCATTCAACACACGCACACTCGTGCGTGGATATACTGGAAAATCAAACGCTCTCGACTATACGCATAATTCCATTATATTTTCAATCTCGGGAGAGAACAGGCTATTATTGCAATCGTTACCTCACACGCGTCAATGCTAATGCCAGCCTCGACGAATAGACACCTGCAGGCCACGCGCAGACCCAATTACCGAGAAGGCATCGCGCGCGATACTCTTACAATGTAACGAACACCTATACGGTATTTTTTTACCCGTACTTTTGGAAGCGTAATCGCGCGGCGAGTCCATAATTAGAAGGAAGCGAGAGAGAAGAAGACGAGCGCGACGCCTCGTGAATACATTAGACTACTCCGTTTATAGCCGGCACTGAAACTGGGCCACGAGCTCGTAATCGATTGTTCCTACGGCATACGAGTAGGTATAGTAGCTCCGCGTGTGCAGTGGGTGGATACTCCTGGTATATAGACAAGAGTGGCTAGTAGTCGCGTGCATACGTGCAGCAGTGCGCGCATAAGAAAGGGAACCGAGGAAAAGGAGGCGCAGCACAGGAGGCGGACGAACGAAAGCGAGAGGAGACGAGAGTATTATACAGCGGCGAGCGAGGGAAAAGGAAATCGAAATCGAAACCTCGAGATCGCGAGAGAGCGCCGGCCGTGTGTCTCGACGTATAACGGGGGAGTGGTGGTGGTGGTGGTTGACTCGAGTACGGCGCTCACTCTCGCTCTCCTCCGCTACCTCGCGCGAACAAAGGCCGCAGGGGTAGGGGGACGCTGCTCAGGCCCCCGTAAGTCGACGGGGCCCCTCGAGCTCGTACGTAGAAGGCGAAAGTGGCGGGCGTATATAAGGCCCCGCTAGCCCGACAATCAGCATCCAGTTCACTTCTGGACGCACCCGGATCATCGCGAAAGCCAAAATGAAGAGCTTGGTACGTGAGCCTTATAGTGCGCGATCGAGTGCTACTTTATTATACGCATAGTGTGACTCTAAAGAGAATTTATTCTGTGCCTTTGGTCGAGCTTTCGAAGTGCCGTCGACGATGCTCTCGGCGAGAGGAGTTTTCTTCGACTTCGCATCGTCTACGCGAAAGTGCAGACGATGGGAAGTTTCACCGGGAGTCGAGAATTACAGTCGAGAATTCAGTCCCCCGATCGGGGACGGTGTAATGATCGACTTTCGATTCACTCCTCGCCGAGAGCGTCCGATCGAGAGTTTGAATTTCGCGCCAGAAGTCGTTTACATAGACGGTCCTCTAGACGAGTTTGTATCACTGTTTTAGATGCACGTGGTTCTGATCGCCCTCGTCGTATCGGCGACGTGGGCTGAGGAAGCCGCGAAGGAAGCGGCCCCAGAGACCAAGAAGCAGGAGAAGCGCGGACTGCTCGGTCTGGGCTATGGATACGCTTATGACGGTGGCTATGACATCGGCCACGGAGCTCCCGGCCTTGCCCTCGCTCACGGCTACGGAGGTGGCTACGGAGGTGGCTACGGAGGCGGCTACGATCACGGACACACCTCCACCCACCACGAGAAAATCATCACCGTCACGAAGAACGTCCCGGTGCCCTACCCAGTAGAGAAGCACATCCCCTACCCAGTCGAGAAGCACGTGCCCTACCCAGTTAAGGTGAGAATTCGTTTCGAGTTGACAATCGATATCAATAGCCAATGATCGAGCACACTAATACGAGAAAACTTTTGCCTTCGCAGGTTCCAGTGCCACAACCCTACCCAGTCGAGAAGGAGGTTCCGGTCCCCTACAAGGTCTACGTCAAGGTGCCCGTTCACGTACCCCAGCCCTACCCAGTTGAGAAGAGGATCCCAGTGCCCGTCCATGTGCCAGTCGACCGCCCAGTGCCGGTGAAGGTCTACGTGCCCCAGCCCTACCCAGTGGAGAAGCACGTCCCGTACCCCGTGAAGGTTCCAGTGCCCCAGCCCTACCCAGTTGAGAAGCAGGTGCCTTACCCAGTGAAGGTGCCCGTCCACGTGCCGCAGCCCTACCCAGTGGAGAAGATCGTCCAGGTTCCAGTGAAGGTCCCAGTCGACCGTCCATACCCCGTCCCAGTGCCCAAGCCCTACCCCGTCGAGGTCGAGAAGCCAGTGCCCTACCCAGTGGAGAAGCACATCCCCTACCCTGTCAACGTACCAGTCGACAGGCCCTACCCCGTCCACGTCGACAGACCCGTACCAGTGCCCGTCAAGGTCCCGGTACCCCAGCCCTACCCCGTCGAGAAGCATGTGCCTTACCCAGTAGACCGCCCAGTGCCCTACCCCGTCAAGGTCCCAGTCGACAGGCCCTACCCTGTCCACGTTGACAGGCCCGTCCCTGTCGCGGTCGAAAAGCCAGTCCCCTACCCAGTCAAGGTTCCAGTCGGCGTCCCAGTCGTTCACAAGCAGCACTACGGACACGAGGCCTACAACAACTACAACGACTACGGCCAATACGGACACTAAGCTCCGAATCAACGACACCCATACTCTGCCAGCAGATCTCGCGCGCATAATGTCAGCAGCTCCCTGTGACCTGATCTGACTGAATCTCTTCAGCGCAGCAGCATAAGCAGCATAAGCAGCAACAAACAGCGCCTCTACTAATTAACATATACGATTAAGGCTTCTTCTACTTTTTCACTTCTCTACACGCGATCTTTTGTAAATTACCTCTTCGACAATGCGCAGCGTTGGTGGACCGACCACGTGCGACTAAATTGTTAACGATCCTGCGAGATCGTACTAATTGGCAACTGTACTGATTGTACGTCATACGACGGCCTGCAGGAAGAGCTGGACGCGCACGAGGATACACGTTCGCGCTCTCGACACCGTCAACCGCGCGGACGCTTACCTTATACACTATGATGACAAGATCCAGCTGTTTCGCACGCCCTGTATCGTACGCGAACAAAAATTAACGAGGGCCAGGACCTCGGTGTAGATTTACTTGTATGTTCGTTTTTTTGTACCGACTTAGGAGATTAATGTATTTTTTATACGGAAAAGACATAAAGAACACATGAAAAATTTACATCTACCTAATGTTTTCTCAGCCCTTTCATCTTCGAATCTTCGATCCGAAATAACAGCCGATTTTCTCTATCCTCAAAAAAAAAAAAAAAAAAAAACAGCGCGATGACACACTTGCGGAAATTATCGCTTAACTCTCCTCGCTTTCCAAAAAGCGTCATCCTTTGTCATTCAAACGAAGAGACTCGTATATAAATCGGCGGATCACACGCGCGCTCAACACGCGTCTAAAAAGTAAAAGCCAGGAATTCCCTTTGTCGATTCGATTTCGTCAGAGCAGTAGTATGGCACATATACGCGATCGGCGGCCGATTGGAAAACGGCAAAAGAAGCGATGAGTGATGAAAATCGATACACACAAGCCACTAATCCGTAGAATCGTCGGCTGGCTCGTCTACATCGAGTTGCGCAAAACTCGGAAATCGGTATGGCTCACGATTTATACATTGCAGACTGTGCTAGCTACTCTCAAATGAATATTCGGTGGCGCTTTTAACGCTCGATCGCACTGTGACCACGGAGACGACGGCCAAATTGTAGCCGCTTGTGTGTTTACTTGCGAAAGCTGCAGTCGATTGCATATTATCCACAGGGTGGAGGAGGAGGACATTTCGAGTCGTTTTTTTTTCAGCGAGAAAAACAGAAAATCGCCGAGTGAAAGCTTGCGATACGTTGTTCCGTAATACGTGAGATGTAATAACGCCACTTGAGCCTAAACGGAAGCATAAACATTTAATCGCGTGCGCGGCAACTTGTAAGCGCGTGGTGATTGAACGCTTGAATTAAAGTCCGCGTCGAGGCATGTAATTTTCACTGGATTTTCTTAAGACACACATACACACGCCTATACGTGCACTTGATTCACCGTGTATAGAGAAAAATAGCTCGGTGAGAACCACGCGCGATATATCCCATAGAGTCGCAAGTAGCTAATTATACGCATAAGTGTATATAGGTTGGCTTTGAGCAGCCAACAACGGCAGTTGCACTGCATATACACTCCGCGGTATTATACACACTTCCAATGAGCTGTCGATTTCACAATTTTCCCGCCGCCATTCACTTCGGGGATACATGTATATACGTTGTATTTACTATATAGATCACCGCCGAATGGCATTAAGCGCGCGTGATAACAAATAATCATTAAGGGAGAACACGGTCACTCTCTCGCGGGTATACAACAACGAGCAAGCGAGAAATACACTCTCGAAAATTTTTTTTCGCGATATCCACATGCACGCCTTGAGTAATGTCATAAATGATGTAAAATCGCTTAGCAATGACGTTTCGTTGAGTATACGAGACGAAAAAAAATAAAAATGAATTTCGCAATCAGCCCCGGCGTTTCCGCTATACACTACTACATGTGATATAGTTTTGGATCGCATATAAACCGTTATAATATAATGCATGAGCAGAGTTACGTCAGCTTCACCGGCAAAAATTGTAGAAAAAGTGCGGAAAAAAAGAAAGCAGCAGAGAGAGAGAGAGACACGCCAGTTTAATCGCCAGCGTGTAATCTCTCCTCTCGACTCGAGGCTCGATGTCATTTGAATAACGTGAGATAGTTTTTAAAACTGCAGCATTTAATTCGAGGAGAGGGAGCTTCTGATGTGAAACGGCACACCGCGAGCTGCGTCGTGAATTGCAAAATAGACAGCACTTGACTCGCGACGTTGTGGACCTTTATATACATACATGTTCGCTTGGGTATAGCACGTATACGTATACATACGCTCGCTTGCGCAATACCATTATTAGCGCACACGCGACGACGTCGACTTGTGCGCGCACGTTACTGAAAGCAAGAGTAGGTAGTCCTCTTTTCTATAGTATAATATATACTATGTACGAGAGAGAGACTACCGCTGTGTATATGTGGATTGTCGTGGAAGTGGGCCGAGGGAGAAGGGGGCGCTGTGTAGCGTAATTTTCTTCCTTGTCCGTCTACATAAATGCGATGATTGCGTGCGCCTGCGGACGAAGCGATTTGGACGATTGGACGACGATTTTCTGATATTTACTTTTGTTTTCATGCGATGGAATATACTGTTGGGCGGAACATGAATAAAACGATAATCCTTGAAGGTATGAGATTGCGTAAAAAGATTGATCGAAGTTAGTTCTGAAAATATCGGGATTATGTAAGAGGTCTAAATAGAGCACATAGAGGAACTTCAAAGACTTTGAAGAGATCGAATGTAATGCGGGGATATGGTAAGGATACAGGCTACTAGCGCTCGTCTCGCGTAGTGGAACCTGTAAGAACCTCTACGGGATACCACTGTTGGTAAGGCAGGTAACGAAGGATACAGTACATTTTACTCTTGAAATGGTTTTTTTTTCACTAACCGATTATCCGTCAACATTCTGACTAGTGGATAAGCAGTAACGCAGGATTTTTATCACCCGTTAAATTCAAGAAACTCGACTCACAATTTTTCTCTGCGACAAACAATTGACCATAAAAAAAAATCGGAAAAATCCAATTGTCATGACCACAGTGTAGATCGGTTGCAAAACGTGCGCGCACACGTCAACGTATATTCAAAACCAACTATCACTCGTTGTTCAAATATATCGCGCTCGTGGGAGCCCATGAATAACGGTCTGCTCACTATCAACCTGTTTATGGGCGCAGTTAAAATCGGCTTCGTAATCTAAATTGCACGAGAACCACGGCGAAGGCGACGCGAAGATATAAACAATGCGCCACGCGGAGAAGAAAAGTCGAGATAGAAAGGAGCAGATAAAAGTGCTCGCAAAAAGTGCAGGGCGATGTTATATGGCGGAGGTAGTTTTAGAAGTGTAAATCGGTGACAAAATCGTCGATTTCCTTTAGACGAGATGCTTTCGTAATATACCGTTATTTTAGAGCCGTCGTCGTGTTGATTGTGTGCGCGAGTAACAAGTAGCTATGACTGGAAGATGGGAAAAGGATTGTGTATTAATAAAAGGTGTGCGTAAGAATAAGGATATGTTTCTAAATTTCCGGTGTTGGAACGAGCGAACGGTAAATGATATGAAATTATTTTACAGGCGGGTATTTATCATAAGGCGTTGGTTTTGTTAACAACGTATGATCTTGAAGTCATATAGTCACGGCGAATGCTAGATAATATGAAATCGGTACTGGAAGATAAAGTGTTCTATTTTAATTGACGTACTTCTGAACCGATCAACGATAAAGCTGTGTACGGTAAAAATTAGACAAAGTAGGGAATGACAAGTTAATAATTGGATATCGGTATCTGACAAGTAGTAACAGACAATCCTATTCAGACGATCTGATTTATCAAGCTCGTTTTCTTTCGACTATACTGCAAGCGTCTGAACAACTTGGTCCTATATGCCAATCCCTCGCGCTTTGCATATTATGCACACACTTCTTCACATTTCACACACCGCGTCCTTCGTATACTATCCACTCCTCCGTCTCTCACAACCGCGCCACCGCATTCACACATGCAAAAGTGAAAAGTTATTAATCTCGGCAGCCACGCTGAAGAAAGGTGTCGATTACGATCTCTTCCCAGCTCGTGTCGTTCCCTCCACCTACCCGCATAATCTCATATCCGCGTGTTAGAATAGACTGTTAAAACCGTGCGCAGAAGCCGTGAATAATGATATACGCTGTGTAACGCGGTGCCGGCGTGCGAATGCTAAATGCCTGGCGTGATGAGAGTGCGCCGTATACATCTTCGAGAGATTTTTCTCGAATCGCGTGACCGTCGCTTTACGTTTTTCCATTGAAATTTTTTTTGCGTGCAGAAATTAAGAGCCGAGAGCTGCTTTGGAATTTAAATATTGATCGGATCGCGAGAGTGCGTGGTATATGTATATAATTTAATGGTGATAAAAAAAAAGAACACGAGGTTTTCTATACTCTTTGAGTTTAGCTCTCGGCGATATTTAAATTTAATTGCTGGTATTTAATTAAGACTCTCAGGATAATTATTGTGTATACGCTTTGAGATTAGAAGAGCCGCCCAAGTGCTTCGTTACGTGCTTCGATGAGCAGAAGGGTCGTCGATTACTGTAATTTTTCGTTCTTCCCGCGAGATGAATTCTTTATTACAGCGTCAAACGCGATAATTTCTAATACATTTTCTCAGCTTATGTACACCGTATACCTGAAATGAGATTCTATAGAAATCCAACGCATCCCAATAAAAATCCCCGAGTCGCATCGCGCTTTTTTTTCCATACTTAATCGTCTAGTTCCGCAGACTCCGGCCGTTGCACCAGATCCCCCTCATGAATATATCCAAGCGTTATCCAACCGATGGTCAACCACCCGCGCGATCGTATACACATCACCGTGCGTGCGTGAGGATGCGCCTCGGAATTCCAAACTCGCTCTCGCCGTTAACAAGATACGTGTTTACGTTCGCGGTTGAATTTCACTTTCATCATCGAGTTCGCCGAACGGTCCACGCGTTTGAAAGCGAAAATTTCCTGCACGTGAGCTTTTCCAGAGAGCGCTGGACCAGAGAGAAAAACGTTATAAAGACTCGAAACGCGTCTGGGAGCTCGTTCAGTTGCGTCGTGAAAAGCGTTAGAAGAAATTCGCGTGCTGTTGCTGCTGGTCTTGGAAAGAAGTGCCGAGGTCCCAGAGACGTGGTGTTGACATTTTCGCCATGGGGCTCGCGGTACGTTCAGTGCAAACGAGTGATAGTATAGTGGAATCGTTGATTTTATTGTTTTCCATGCTTTCGAATTCTACCTCGTTAATCCTCGAATCGTTAATCTTCGATTTTATTGCCAATTGAATCTTTGTACATTTTTCTGTTGCTAGTACCGCGCAGCGATTTTGTTGGTGGCTCTTCTCGTGACCGTGTCGATCGACGGAGTCAACGCGAAAATCAAGAAGGTCGAGCTGATCGTCGATCGCTCGTCCAACCGCAGGATAGGCTACGTCGTGACCAAAGTGCATCCCATCGACCGTAAAGATGATGCCAAAGAGACAGATCCACCGAAGGACTCGAATAAGATCGACCGCAATACCGTTGGCGAAGAGGAGCATGGTAGGATTCTTAAAATATTACTCTGTTAGAAATCGGTATTTATTTTGAATTTCTCCGCAGAACACGCGGGCGAGATGGTACAGGTAGAGTCTGCTCCTGATGCTCAGGCCGTGGAGTCCAGCTACGCGGGTGAATTCAGCGATTCCTACAGTTTCTCGGAAGATCACCATCACTACCATCACTTCGAGCAACCTCCAGAAGAACACGACGTGAAAACCATAACGATCGTGAAAAAGGTTCCAGAGCCCTATCCCGTCGAGCGAACCGTTCACGTACCGATTTACAAGAAGGTCCCGTATGCCGTGGAGGTTCCGGTGCCCGAGCCCTACCCAATCGAGAAGGAGATTCCGTACCCGGTCAAGGTCGTGGTGAAGGTACCGGTTAAGATTCCCAAACCGATCGCCGTGGTAAAGGAGTCTTACTACCCAGTGCACGTACCGGTCGACCGACCGGTACCACACCGAGTCTATGTACCCGATCCCTATCCCGTGGAGAAGAAGGTCTACTACGAGGTGAAGATCCCGTCACCTGAGCCCTTCCCGGTCGAGCGCAAGATACCGATCCCCATCAAGATACCGGTACACGTGCCCCAACCCCTGCCCGTCGACAAAATCGTGCCTTATCCGGTGAAGGTTGAGGAGGAACGACCCGTGCCCTACTACGTGAGCAAACCCTACCCTGTGCCCGTGATTAAACACGTGCCCTTCCCCGTTGAGAAGTACGTGGGGTACCCGGTGAAAGTCAAGGTCGATAACCCCATACCAGTACCCTACGATAAGCCAGTGCCGGTCGAGGTTGAGGTGCCCGAGGAAGTGCCCTACCCTGTCGAGAAGAAAGTGCCCTACCCGGTGGAAAAGGAGGTACCCTATCCAGTACTTGTACACGAGGAGAAGAAGGACGAAAAGGTCATCGAGTCCAAGATCGGTGAGAAACCGATCAAGGAGGAGGTACAGGAGAAGATACAGGAGAAGGTAGACAAAGAGAAGAAACCCACAGAAACGCCGAAAGCCCAGGAGAAGAAGAGCGAGTGATGTGTTCTTCTTTTTTCTTTGATATACTTCTGTTGTTACGCGATGCTCAAGAGTCGGTTTCTTGCTGTTATTTAGTTTTTAATAGATTCTGACGTCGGTTATATCGCAACAACGGGGCAGCGAACGCTGGTATCGAGCATTCCCGTTTTAACGATTTGCAAGTATTGTTTTGAATATAATTATATTTATACAATCTCATAGCTTAATTAAGTTCTACTGCGCCTCATTTTTTATACATTTTATTTACTGTCCGATGTTATTGTGCTATTTTCACAAGGAAAAATCCATCATGTAAAATATTGTAAAAACACAAGCTGATCCTAAAGTCCAACAATACAAGTTTTATATTTATCATAAAAGAAAAAGCAATGTTTTTAATTACTTAATAGCATAATAGGGGCATTAAACGCATTAAACGCGGAGGAGCTGTCGAAAGAAATCGAGATGAAAGTTATAAGCGATAATTATGCGCGAGTCAGTCACGCCGAGCTGCTCGTATATCTGTGTGCCTTTCTATACACAGCACGCGCGAAGTTTTTAATTTTTTCTACCGTCTTTCTCTCGAACGGCGTCTCGTTAGCCGCTAATTGTTTCGCGCTCGCGAGTTTTGAAGCATAATTTTTTTATAAGACACTGCACACACATAGAATAAGAAAAAAAAAACTGTTTTCCGATGTCGATTAAGCGATCTTTCGAGAACGTGTATATCGTAAAACCGAAACGAGGAAATGAAGCTGGGTGGGTTGACATGACTCAGTGACTTTATGGCTTTTCATAGAATGTTGACAGAGTTTAAAGTGCGTCCAGAATTAAGCAGTTTGTTACCATTTTTTTTTCGAGAGTTTACTGGATTTTTCCTCGGGGATGATTAGAAATCAAGATCGATATTGAATAACTTTGACACAATTTTACAATTTCAAACGGTTCGATTTATAGCACCTGATTCCAGGCATCTCTATAAAGTTTTTTCGCCGATTGCGATTGTTGCGGCCAATCATAAAACGTGCTCGGAATGTATAATTTGCATTGATTTTTTTTTTCCTCTTCATAGATTATTATTTTATATATTCAATATACAATCGCGTTCAACTGCGAGTCGTAACACTTTTAAGTCTGACTTTATAGTTATAGAGTTTTCAAACGAGCGAGAAGTGGCAACAGGACAAACGCGAGAAAACGTTTCTTCGATTCAATTTTTTCAAGTGTAAAATTCTCAAATATCGCTAGAAAGCGATAAGAGATTCGTGTAACGCGTCCTCGGACCAATTACAATTATCGCTATCTGGCGCGCGGGAGGAGTAAGTAAAAGGAGAGCGCTCACGAGAGCGAGAGTGTCGCGTGGCGGGTGGAACTGCCGCGCTTTCTCGTCCGGGTATAAATATTGCTGGCGACAGGCTGGCCCAACGTCCAGTTGTCCGACTCGAGTGTTCCTCAGCGAATCTACTAAGCGCATCGTCATGGGACGTTTGGTTCGTAGCCGATATCCTTCGAGTTCCAGCGAGTGTCAATCGTGTGTGATTACGTTTACTATGTGCAAGTGAAATTCTATTTGTACATCTGCCTTGTGATCGAATCTTTGAAGTAGAATTGCAGTGAGGTTTCAGAATATATGGTGTCCCAAAAAAAAAAGAAAAATGTATACACATATATCCTGGAACTGCTCGAAAATCACACACGATCGACTCTCGGTAGCTTGTAAGTATCCACCCTGTGTAACATCCGACCCCTTGTTTCAGTAGCTGCTGAGTATATGCGCCGTTGTGCTCTACGGCTCGGTCGTAATGGCCGGACTATCCATCCACCAAAGGGAATTAGAACGTGCCGCCGAGCTTGCAGTGGAGCGAGCCGCCGAGAAAGCAGCCGAACGTGCCGTGGAAAAAGCTTTGAACTCTGGTAACTCCTCGACGGTCACGGTGACTGTCAAAGAGTCCTATTCCAACGCAATGAAGACAGCCGAGGAGCAGGCAGCTCCAGGTTCCGAGTCGACGAGACCCTACGACCCCAAGATCTACGACCGGCAGTACGGCTACAGTCCTCCGGGTCAGTACCAAGTGAACGACTCGGCCGAGGCCGAAGAGCTGGGCATCTCCAAGGAGTCGCTCAACTCCAGCGTGGAGATGGCTGGCACCGCTACACCTGTGCCCACCTCGGCCGAATCGGTCGAGACGGATCACTCCGTCGAGTCTGTCTCCACACCCACGCTCGGTCTCGAAGCTGCCACCAAGGACGGCCCCGACAAACCCGCGACCTCGTCCATCTCCAGCGTCGGATTCGACGTGAGCACGAGCGCGGGTCTGGGCTTCAGCGCAGCGGACTTCAGCACCCTAGACTCGGCTCTGGACGACGTGAGCACCAGTATCGTGGCCGGTACCGAGCCCGGCTTCAAGGGGGACTTCGGTCTGAAGAGCAGCACCAAAACCTTCTCCAGCTCGTACTCCAAGAACAAGGACGNGTCCCAAAAAAAAAAGAAAAATGTATACACATATATCCTGGAACTGCTCGAAAATCACACACGATCGACTCTCGGTAGCTTGTAAGTATCCACCCTGTGTAACATCCGACCCCTTGTTTCAGTAGCTGCTGAGTATATGCGCCGTTGTGCTCTACGGCTCGGTCGTAATGGCCGGACTATCCATCCACCAAAGGGAATTAGAACGTGCCGCCGAGCTTGCAGTGGAGCGAGCCGCCGAGAAAGCAGCCGAACGTGCCGTGGAAAAAGCTTTGAACTCTGGTAACTCCTCGACGGTCACGGTGACTGTCAAAGAGTCCTATTCCAACGCAATGAAGACAGCCGAGGAGCAGGCAGCTCCAGGTTCCGAGTCGACGAGACCCTACGACCCCAAGATCTACGACCGGCAGTACGGCTACAGTCCTCCGGGTCAGTACCAAGTGAACGACTCGGCCGAGGCCGAAGAGCTGGGCATCTCCAAGGAGTCGCTCAACTCCAGCGTGGAGATGGCTGGCACCGCTACACCTGTGCCCACCTCGGCCGAATCGGTCGAGACGGATCACTCCGTCGAGTCTGTCTCCACACCCACGCTCGGTCTCGAAGCTGCCACCAAGGACGGCCCCGACAAACCCGCGACCTCGTCCATCTCCAGCGTCGGATTCGACGTGAGCACGAGCGCGGGTCTGGGCTTCAGCGCAGCGGACTTCAGCACCCTAGACTCGGCTCTGGACGACGTGAGCACCAGTATCGTGGCCGGTACCGAGCCCGGCTTCAAGGGGGACTTCGGTCTGAAGAGCAGCACCAAAACCTTCTCCAGCTCGTACTCCAAGAACAAGGACGACGACTTTTCCGGAACGAAGGTGGTGGATGTGGACGATGACGAGGATGCCGAGATATTCAAGATGTACGCCTCGGATTTTGGGGATGGCGGCTGGACAAGCGCCAAACAAAAAGGCTGGGTGCGACACCGGCCGCTCTGGGACGACAGCAAGAAGCTAGACACCAACAAAGGAGACTTCTGGTCGGAAGACTTCAGCGATATATCGGCTGGAGAGACGCAGAACAAGGACTCCCAGAAGGTTCAGCCGCCATCGACCCCTATGTCGCCGACAACTCAGCCACCGGAAGAGAGCCCGACTACGCAGAAGACGAGCCAAGTGGTGAAACGCATGGTGGAGCACTACACTGATAGGAACAAGGAACAGGTCGCGGTACCTCTGGCTACTTTGTCATTGGACCCAAAGACTCCGGCGGCTCTATATCAGCTGTTGCAGAAGGAGGTCAAGTTTCCCATTAACGGATACGACGGAAGTCTTCCAATGCCAATGAAGGTCTACGTGACGATCCCCGTACCTTATCTGCCATCGTATGGCATCCATAAGAGCGGTGGATCATCTTATGGCTCTTCAAAGAGCGATGGATCATCGTATGGCTCTGAGAAGAGCGACGGATCATCGTATGGCCCTTCAAAGAGCGATGGATCATCGTACGGCTCTTCAAAAAACTACGGGTCATCGTACGACAGTCAGAAGAGCGATGGACCATCGTATGGCAGTCAAAAGAGCGATGATTACGATCAGTCCAAGGAGTCTGAGCCTAACCGGTACGAGCTCGCAGTATCGTCAAACCCGTACAACGACGAGGTAAGCATTTATTTCAGTATAATCATTGTTTTTTCTTGAAAGGAGAACTTTTTTTAAATACTGACGTTATCTATTACCAAGATGAACGAGGAGCCTTACCCGACAACGACGGAGCCAATCAAGAGATATTTCCAGCTCGACAAAGAGGAGGAGCAGGAAGAGAAGAAAGGTGAAGCAAAACAAGAACAGACGAAAGATAAGGGAGATCCACCCGTAACCGAAGGTACCAGCACAAACGAGACACTGATATTAATAGTACCACATCACGATTCGAATTCCGGAGAAAAGAGAACCAAGTCAGAGGTCGCAGTGGGCCAGCCACACCCGTTTCAGGTTAACACACCCTTAAAACTGTTCGATCCGAAGCGCCCGGAAACAGAAGTACCGCAAATGACGACCTAAGTTAACAGGGACTCATCGCTACACTTGATCAAAATTGAGGTCCGGAGAAATTCGTGGAAGCTATATAATTTATTGTCTACGTAAGGAAGCTAAGTTTAAGTTGCAAATATAACTCCTAATGTTTTTAACTCTGATATAGATATAATTATCGGTTAGAGGGACGCGAGAACGCAAGAAGCACCCGAAGAACGCGATTGAATCAATACAATACCAAATAGTTGCTAACGATTTTTTACTAATTCATCGTCACGTTCCCCAGCACTGGGTGACTCTTGCGATCTCCTGATCTCGTAAGCTCATCGTCGCTCATGTTTTATAACAATGTCATCATCCGTCATGTAAGATATAACGAAAAACAAATCCATGTTACAGTCTTACCAAATAAACAAACAAATGCTCAAAAATCCATCAGTCTTGCGTCTTTCACTTCACTCACCTGATATAGGGTATGTTGGCGGGTATGTGATACTTGGAGCCAGGGTCGAAATCGTCTTCGGATCTGAGCACCGGTGGTTTAGTGCCAGAGTAACGTTCCTTCAGTCGATGCCAGTGGCAGTTGTACTCCTCCCTGTTAACAGTTCCGCGGAAGACATCCCAGCGCCACTTGTCCAAGGCGATGCTGTAGGGCAGCAGCACGAGTTTCTCCATCGCGAGAGAGAATAGGTAATTTATGTCGGACGATCGTTCGTCTATGTACTTGTTTCCTAAGCCCAAAGTCTGCAGATGCTTGGGCGTAGCCACGCTGAGGGCAACGGCCTCACCGATGGCTTCGTGAAAACCTGAAAAGGAGAAAGATCCTGAATGTTTTTTGTTCGTAAACATGAAAATGAGCTTTTTCATAAGCTCAGGCAGTATAACCGCTTTACGGCGTCGTAATTTTCAATCAAGAGCGTCAAAATTAGCAAGGCAAATAGAGGAGTACTCGAGAAATTTTCCAATACGGTTTCGCTGATTGCTTAATTGCGCTTAATTCTCTTACGCGGTTTTTGCCATTTCTTGCGGGAGCATTATCTCTCTTTCTCTTTGCCGAAGCAGAGCGAACAACCGGTGGTATGGAGAAAGCTCGACTATACACAGTATAACGACAATAAAAGTTATGACTTATCAAGCGTCCGTTGCGCGACTCTCTCGCTTTCTTTCCTCCTTCGAGAAGGAAACGGCGCAAGAAATGTCAGTTTCTTGTATTCGCAGGGGAGGGAAGAGGCGAGCAGTTGAGACATTAAAAGATTAATGCCTCGAAATCACCGAGGCGTATCGGTTATTGATTCTCGAGTCGAAAGTGAGCCGTTTCCCCGTTAACTCTGTTGACTTTTCTTACCGGGATTGGCACCGTCGCGGAACTCTCGAGGCAGACGATTGTAGCGCAGGAAATACTGAATGTGAGCCATCTCATGGTGCACCGTTATCAGGTCCTTCATCGTCACCTTCGTGCACATTTTTATTCTGAAAACGGAAAGGTTTCTTTTAGTGTCATCACGATACTAAATAATTACGTCACTGATTCGATGATATAACAAAACTTCACCTGTAGTCGATGCCGTTGCAAAAGTCCCAAGCCGAAGCTTGACAGATGAGAGGCCTGTCGCCGGGATCGACGATCAAACTTCCAGCCCAGAATTCAGGCGGTAGTGCGCTCAGATTCAGCGATAGGAAAAAGTCTTCTCCCACGCGAAACATGTCGATCGGTGTGTAGCCCTGAGCTTGCATCTCCTGCGTGACGTCCAAGTAATTCTTACCGGGATAGGGAAGCGTCATGTCCAAAATGTTCACCCACGACTGTCCCCAAATGTTTCCTGTCGACGGTATGTTTACATTAGAAAATCTCTTGGATTTCGATTAAAAATAAAAGTACCGTATTTCCGTATTTCGTTTTCCATAAATCAACGCTACTCACCAAGAATATGAGAGGGCAGCGGAGCCTGTCGGCTAATTTTTTCCGGTCCATAAAGATCCCTCAACTTCCTTCTGACGTAAGCGTGGAGTTCCTCGTAGAGAGGCTTGATTTCTTCCCAAGTCTCGTCGATCTCGCGCTCGAAATTAAAGGACTCGTAGGGAAATTGCCAGTATTCCGCTGCATCGGTGAAATCTGCGAATAAGTTCGTGCAATTAATGTATGCCATATAACGTCATCAAATTTAAATCAGCGCATTCCAATGTTATACTTACTGTTAACGCGAGCAGCTTCGTTGTTGAGGTCGACCAACTGCATGTAGAGGTCCTTCATTTGGGAACCGCTTCGTCGTCTCCATTCGAGCCAGACCCATTGTAGCTCATCCCAGTCGCGACTACGAGCTACGGTCTGCGAAATTTCTGTAAAAACACGATTAAAAGTAAATAAAATTTAAGAGCCACTCAATTTTACACATCCCTTAACGGAAGCAAAGCATAAAAATTATCATTCGAATGTAAACAGCAGTAACAAACGTTTATGCAACCTTGTCATTCAAAGTATATTTAGAAAAATCAATAACTCACCAGGGAATAGGCGGAGACCACAGCGCAGCGGATCCTTGTACGCGCAGATCGTCGCGCTGTTATAGATCGTCAACATATCGTTGATCAGCCGATTGTACTGAAATCAACAAATAATCTAAATTAGTTTCTATAAATAATCGACGCTGATTCTACAACGCTGTCTCTACTCACCCTCTCTAGCTGATCTGGTGGTAGCGCCGCCGGCCCAACAGCCGACAGGTATCTCAATCGTCTCCTGATCAAAGGCTCCCTCACCGTATTCGGGTCGATCTGACTGATCTGCTGCCATGCTTGATACTGGAAATCGGCGTACAGTCTTTGCGCCTGCAGCTATAATCAACAAAAGAGAAAAAAAAGCAAGTCAGCGAAACTCGCACACGAAGGCAATTACTTTTCCTTTCAGAAAAAAGAGAGATTAAGTAATATCTATATAGGATGCGCAACGTGTTATTTCCTTCCCTCCGGCGTGCGAATGCCATCGGTATAGTGCAGTAGGACGATGCTCGACGAGTTTACCGTTAAAGATAGCACGATGCTAAGAAGTGACGTGACTTTCCCACACCGGCTCTTCAGCCGAGAAGTTATTGTTTCCGCGATCCTCTTTGCACGCGAGATTTTTCTAGAAATATTTATAATAATTGTTTCTACAATATTTTCACTCTGTAATAAAACAGTAGTAATTATCCGATTAAAGACGCTAACATTATTTATGAATTTAATAGCAGCGTGCAATTCTATTCATCGAAGTAATCTTTGATGGTCTTCGCATTAAGATATAATAGAATTAAACTTTATACACTGCTATTAAATCGTCTGTCCGTTTCTCTCGTCTCGTAAATAATAAACGATATTTCGAAAAAAAAGCGTCAGCTTTCCTTCTCTCCCTCACAACAATCACATTCCCTGATACTAAAATTACAGTTTCGTTTTCTTGTACATAAAACGCATAAAAAGAGTGGCTATATATAGCGCTCGGTATAAAAAGGAAGAATCTGAAAAGCGCGACTCTCTCGGCGTTGCTCATTTGAAGAAGAAGGGGACTGACCGCGTGTCGTGCCTAAAGCCGCGTCGACGACGATACTTAATGCGCCTGTTACTCAATCTGCGCGACGATAAACAATGGCATCGCCTGGGAACATTTCCCGTATTAGAGAGGCGTACGTCCCTCTTCTCTCGTGATGTCAGGGAAATTCGCGCGCAAGAACGTCGGAAGTCGGATGAGGGGGAAGGGGCAGTCACAGGTCGAGGTCTTCACTTCTCTCTCTTTCTCTCTCCATCCCGAGAGATGGTTTCATTTTTCTCTCTCTCTCTCTCTCTACCTTCTTTTCTTTTTTTCGCACAATTAATGAATTAATGTCGGATGCTTCGATAATCGCGTCCTCCAGCAAGCTTACAAGTGTAATACCAACGCGATTATGTGCGATCGTTGCTTTTACTGACTCGGCTGATTTTTTTGCACGAAGAATAAGCGAAACGAATAGAAAGTAAATTTGGAACGCGCGGATACGATGCGGGAACTTAATAATGCGAGAGTAGAACACGACGAAGCGGAGCGAAATCACTTTTCGTGAGTACAATTAAACTCCGATGGAGAGAATATGAATTTAATACGAAGCACAGCGGTACAAAGTTTCTCAAGAACTTTCGGAATAGCTTGTTCCATGAATTCAGTTTCGATGTACAACGAGAATTTACGCGTGCTTTATGATACAACCGGTACGAAAGTAGTATAGAAAATCGATTACCGAGTGCTTTTCGCTGTAGCATGACATTAAAACTATATGGTTACGGAGAAAAGTGCGTGTCGCGTTGGAATCTTTCGGAAAACCATTGTGCCCAATTATTACGAAATTGCGCGGCCTATATACCCTTTACACTGCGGATAGATAAGCCGGACAGTGTATATACGGGTAGTACGTGTATAATCTACGTCGCACGCGTTAATGAGCTCCGGAGGGAGAAAAAGTGCCTCCAATGTGGACACAATTTCGGCGCAACTAGGTCGATCGATAGAGAGATTCATCGTTTTCACGCTCGGCTTTTTCGCCTCGCTCTGAAATATTAAAAAGCAATCGCCGCTCGGTGAATTGAGTGTCCAAGTTGTCGATTGCGTGATATTGAATACAATTTGACGTATATACAGTATAATATTGTGAATTTCTTACCGCTTGTAGCTGAGAGACTTCGTTCACGTTGGTCTCATAGTTCCACTGGGCAGCGACGTTGTTACTGCACCTCTGGGTGCCGATAAAGTCCAAACCGGCAAGCAGATTCGCGTAATCGATCTGCTGAACAGGTCGTCGATTGTCAAATCGAGGATCGTCCCTTATGCCTCCTCTGTTATCTTGAGGTCGTCTAGTGTCGAATCGAGGATCGTCCCTTATGCCTCCCCCATTGTCTTGAGGTCGTCTGTTACCCTCGAATCGGTCGTACCGGTCATCGTCATTCTGGGGGAATCGGCGACCGTCGTTGAAGCGTTGATCTTGGTTGCGATCGTTGAACCGATCGGCATACCGGTCAGTGTTGCGATCAGCGTATCGGTCAGACGTGCGATCGCTGTATCGATCATTATTGGGATCGCTGTAGCGCTGATCGTCTCGAAGGGGTGGCAGGTCCAATTGGCAGGTTACTTGACTGACGGCAAGGAACAGCAATAGTGCTGCTGTCACCTGATGGAAAGAGTGTTCATTTTTAGTTTTGGTTAGTTGTTTGTTTACGTCGTTGAATAAAAGAAAACAGTTGAATACGATGGTTGTGATCAGAGTGTTCATTAACCTATATTTTACAATTTTATCAGTATAGCTGCAACGTAAAGTAAACATCAAATAGTAGCTGGTGTAAAACAAAACTATTACAGATTAACCATCAAAACAGAGCTGATTGATGTATTTTTAAAGTAAGTCCACTATCATCTATTCTATAGCATTTCCGGTGATTCACTCCACGCGGCTTGCATTAATTTGAATAATCATCCAGACGCGAGGAGCCAACGTCTTACATAACAGCCACGTATATATATATTTTTTTTTAATTTTCCCCTTGCGAACGGTACATCGATATCACCTATACCCATATACCAACGAAAAAAAAAAATTGTCGCGCCAGAAAGAAAAACAGTCGTTCGAGCCCCCCTCGGCTTAATTACGCTCGATGGGCGCGCGAGATAAAAGTCCGGCGTCATGGAAAAAAGTTGACAGGGAAATGGTAAAGCAATTCCATCGCAGGGGTGTTCGTTTGCGTAGTAGACCAGGAAGTGGGCACACTTTTCCTACGAGGGTGTTGTCCTCTAACGACAATGAGGTGGTCATTCGCTACGCGTATTTCCGGTGCCGTGATAATAATCGACTTTTCGTGGCGCACGTGCCAATATTTTTGGAACTCTAATTTCAACCCCGTATACGCATTGAAATTATATGAAAATATTTTCTCACGATCAATACATACATTGAAATTAAAGTCGAATGATCATATAGACTGCAGTAATGACTAACAAAGTCATAAAATGTTAAACACCTGTTTAGCATCTTTATATCAGAGCGTCCCAACAGAATAACTAACGTCGCTTCTCGGAATCGACGTGACAAATGTAACAAGCGCAAGACATGATTCAATGCGGCAGCTCGAGTCAAAAGCAATCTATTTTTTTTTTTTTTTTTTCAAAACTGAAGAATATATCACCCGACGCAATCTCCGCGAAAAGACAAGAAGTTAGTCCATCGCACCGCACCTATAATACTCTGCGGAATGTAGACGTCGCGTGCAAACGTCGTTCTTTTTTTTCTTTCTCGAGAATTCGCCTCCGTTTTTCGCGAGTATGTATATAGAAATTACACGCAGAGTCACGAGAATTTGTAGCGTCTCTAGGTGCTTTCTGCATCAGCGATTTCTCTCTGGCTGCAGCGTGTGTCGAATGCATTATCCTGGGATAGAGCGTAGCGTCCTTTATTATGCTCGGTGTGTCTATATCCTCTCATAACGAGATCACGAGGCAAGGTCGCATCGCGAGAGTTAGTTACGTGAATGATATATACGTGTGTGTCTGTGGGTTCAAGCTCCTCCCTTCTGGATGAATAACAAGCGCTGGATGCGTGTACATAGCGGGAGTGTGAAAAAGAGTCCGTTTTATGGGTAATATAGGTCGTTTTAATGGAGAGTGATATAACCGAGCACGACAACTAAGGCTCGTGGTATGTCAAGGGAAGAGATATTCAGCTTTGCATTTCACTCGATATGGTTTAGTTGCATATAGGTAGTGGCCCTGATGGCTTCTTGCTATGCGGAGTCGAACAATGTGATTAATCCCGTTTTTTTGACGCGTGTGTATACCGCGATCGCGACGTTTGTTTTCCACTCGTTGTGTATCGTGGATGATGAATGCGATGATGTAAAGTTTGTTGCTTCAGAAGTGGAATCGTGGGTAATTAATGCGACAGTGGATGTATTCACGGAATATTATTTATTATTCATGCGTGACGCATTCTTAACGACTGATCAATTATCTCTCTGGTACGATCGAGGGAAAATATTTCGACTGCGGTGTACACACCCCAGACAAAAACTTGCTCGCATTGAATTGTCCCTACCGATTTTGTTTTTGAATAAAGGAAAAGTGAAAGCATCGATTGGAAAGTGAAAATCTTCGAATTTTTCAGGCAGGAACTTTTGAATACGAGACAACTTTCACACAAGTCTAGATAAAAAAAAAAATGTAAACCCGGCGTGAACTGCGCCCACTATTGTGAATCACCAAAGAAAATAAAAAGATGTCCCACATCCTGAACGACACTTACGAAGTGCAGTCTCCGATGATCGACAACGACCACGAAGACCGGCCTCAACACCACCTCCATGAAAGCTTCTTCTCTGTCCCGTCCAATCCAGCAAAGAAGCTTTGGCGAACTTGCGACCAAAATAAAAAAAAAATCCTCAACAAAGCTCTCCTCACGAAAAGTCCAACAGTTCGACCGAAACGCAACACAACATCGACACGCGTCACACTGGTATATACCGATCACCAAACAGTCTCGAAGAGGAATAATAATCGTTCTAGCACTATACAATCAATGCGATGGAGGTGTGTGACCAGGCAACTTGTTCGCTCGGTGGTACGTAGTTGTAAACTAAAAGCTTGCCGGGCCTGCGCGCGTATATCTACACATTTATCCCTGCGCGCGCGAGCGGCGTGTGTCGAACGACACGCGGGAGGTCATCCATAGAGAAGTCGCACGCCCGCGACTCTGGAGTGGGAGTCTTCAACGAGCTGTACACCTGTTGTTGTCATCGCGTGTATACTTGCTTACGCTCTCTCTCCCTCTTTTTGCTGGCTCGTGCGACGATGAGTCGTATTAGGGGGTAATGTGGGTTTCCCAAAAGTCGAGAAACTTGGTGGGGAGAGTTTTTCGGGGGCAGGTGTGGGCCCCTTTTTTTAAGGGGGAAAGAGTTGTCGAGTTGGATGAGGTATGGGAAGTGCGAGATTGGAAATTGATGTTTGCTTTTTCTGCTCTTGAGATTGAGTTGATGCTTGTAATTATTCCTGATTGTGGTGCCAAGAAGCGCAGCTGTGATTTTCAAAGGCACGAGCTACAGAATCACACGTTTGGATGTGGCAATCACGTGAAAGCAACCGTGATTTTAAAAATAAGAAGAAGAATTTTTAATATTCTTTCGCTGGAGGTGCTTTGGATGAAATTTGTGAAATTATGTGAAATATTGTTGCCAATAATCATAAACTGTTGTTTGTAGAGCTATGCTTTTTGTGTATACGTAACGCTGAATAGCTTTGTGCGATTCGAATGTAACTTATATGTAGACTAAAAGTGATGAACGTTGTAAGAAGCAAACAGGGTCAATGTCGGTGGAAAAAAGTTGACGAAAAACTCGTACTACTACAAGCACGTGTGGTCTTTAATGTACTGAATTCATTGCTGTAAACACACATACTCAAAGTAAATCATAATTCAAGCCGAAATCTCATCAACTATGTAGTACATGCCTTTAGTATTAAGACCGTTTAAAATTAGCTAATTGTATGCTAATTTTTTAAGGCCGCGCTTAACTTTTTACCATAATCTCTAGTAATAAAAATTAATCGCACCTCGAAGACTTTGAGCTCGTTTTTGTTTTTCTGGTGATCATTAACAAATTAAACGCACATTTATGCTAATGTATGGTAAGATTACGGCACATGATCCACAATTGCCAAACCAAGAGTTTTCTACGTTACTCATTGTTCGCCAAGAAGGGAGACAAGTCATTAGGCGTGATTTTCGAAAAAAAAATCAAATATCATATTATTATGTTCGCCCAGTGACGTAATTGAAATTCGTTAGTTTTTCACACGCTTTATTTACAAACTTTGACTTCGTTTGGGCCCAAATTCAAAGAATTCCTATTCTCGTCTCTAGACGTAATTGGAGTATACCATTGTAAGAGTAAATCACACGTTTCTTTTTCCGAAATACAGCGTATAGTTTAGATAACTATCATACCAAGTCGATTTAATTGAAGCTCAGTGTTTTTTAAATTTTCGTAATAATTAGAACGTTATCCAAGACTGGTCGAAGCAAGATACCTGTTTGTCGTCACTCTATACATAGACCACAAATAAATTCATTATATAGTTTATGTTTCATTATGCTTTAACAATATGCATTTAAAATAGTCCACCTTGAATTTTAATTCAACGTAAAAGCTACAGCTGCGAGATATAAAAAATAAACAATGCCGGGACGTCCAGCCCTCTCCTTGAAAGCCACATCACCGCATCGTTGCAAATCCGCGCGTATGAATAATACGATCCTAATTATCCTGCCCCAAAATCCCATCGAAAAAAGCGTCGACGATGCTCCGGGGGCAACGAAAACAATACGAGCAAGGACTTCCTGAAACTCGTTGAAAGAAAAATACAGTCTGCAGCGCAGAAAAAGACGGAGAAGCCAGAGGACCGCGTAAAAAAAAGGAAATTCAAGCCAATGTTGTAGACTCTGCGCTAGGACAAAAAAAAAAAGAAGAGCGTACGGACACGAGTGTAGTAGTGGCCTCCCGCGGCTTGCAACACACCCGCGCACCAGCTCAACATTCCCACGTTGACAGAGAAGAGGAACTTGTCGGCCTTTCCTCGCAGCGTCGTCGGCTATACTTCTATTGTCGGCGTGACGACGCTGCTTTTACGCGTATAACCTTCGAGGATCGTGTCTTGAGATATGGGCCGAATATTCCGCGATTCGTCGTCCCTTTTTTGCAGGATAAACGGATTGGTTTATAGAGATGTATGGAAAAACAAGGAGGAAACACACGTACGTAAGAATTTCAAGTTCACAAAACCTGTTTTATGCTTCGCGTGATTTAGCCTAATAGTATAATCGTGCGTAATTGCAATATATTGTCTTCCGAACAAGCGAATATAATCCTGAGAACCAAGCTTGCCCTGTAAGGTCACCGAAAAATGAGTCTATGATCCGCACGCATGACGTGTCAGGAAATTCGCAATTCCCAAAAATCCTGCCAGCGTCAAAGCGCAATCACACGCGAGGGGAAAATAAAGACGAAAACAATGGGATGAGGTTACAAATTATATACGAATCGAATCTACAAAGTCTATCTCTTCTTTAAACTTCGTCACCAGCGGGCAATTTCACTCCCAACCCCGATATCGACCCGCACGTAATTTTCCTCCGAAACTGAAAAAAAAAAAACAAAAGAGCCGCCGCTGACTTGTGACGAAAGTGGTCCCTGTTTCGAGTCGCCGCCCAAAGAAATATCACCACGACCTTGACTCACTAAAACACATTTTGAGCTAAGTGCCCAGCGCCCATTTGTACACTGCAACCGATTTGCATGTTTACTGTCGGACGTGTCCGCGCATTCTCGAGCGAATCGCCGGATATTTTGGCTCTCTCGAGAGACAGCGGTGTTATTGTGAGACGAGCTTGGCTAACGCGACCGGCAAATAACCATCCGATTCTTTTTCTTTGTCAAAGGAGAGAAAAAGCTTGGCTAATAATCAGAGATTCAAAAGGAATTTGAATGTGAATGCAAGTCGCTGTTACGAAGCTTCTTATATTCGTGATTGAGATGCAGCCAGAATGGCTTCTACAAATATATGAGACTATACGGGTATCTCTTTGAGAGACTGAAATCGGCTTTCGAAAATTTCGTCCGAAGTTTGTTTTTCGCGTTATCGTCGAGAGGAAATTGACTGGGAATAATGGTAACGAGCCTGGCGTATAGGCACTGTAGCTTTATTTTCGATATTATGAAAGTACATTTAAACGTCGCGCCGTATCTCACGCAAAGTTCCATAATAAGCCTCTTGAGAGCTTTTAGGCAGTCTCATATTTCCAATAATAGATATCGATTGAAAATTCAGTTCGACGTGGAATTTATCTATACATGAAGTTTAATCGAGCACGAAATCTCACTTTACTCGGAACTCGCGTATACCCAACTAACTTTAAAGATATAGTGGCAAGATTTTAAAATAAGCATACAACTTTAACAATACGCGATTCTTTTCGACGACGCTTATAAAAAAGAAACTATAACCCACATCGAGTCGACACTCGCCGATTCTTCCTTCCTCTTTTCAGAATAATCGCGTCTAATTGCAGTCTTCACAATAACACCTCACGACAAGTCTCCCACAGTCCCATTAGTTTCCTTTGCTCGCCTCCATATAGAGTCTCCTAAAGATCGTTCAAATGCACTCGGCGCAAGTCCTCCTTTCGCACTTGGAATAATTCTTCTTTTCATTATGATATTTTGCATCGACGGGATGCACATGGTTGCTCTGCATGCACGTGGCGTCGTCGCCATACAAGCTTGCGAAATGGGGACGCGCTAGCGCTCACCCACCGCAATGCACGCGGCCTAATGCGACGATTGACACTTTGTGACTCGCCGGGAACCATTGTTTTTACCGGTCGTTTTTTTTCTCTCTTTCTCTGTCTATTTTTCTTTTTCTCTCGGCCGCAGTCGGAGAGCGGGTTTTATGAAATTCGTGAAACTTTGACGCTTCAATTGTTCGAGTTGAGCTGCGCGCATATTTCGTTGGCTGGATGTGCAAAGCGACGGGTGCAACGAATATGAGAAAAGGAGTTTATTGTGCGTATGTGGTGTGTCGCGATAAATTGTTTTTGCAACTGTAAAGGCTTTTTATTTTTGTTCCACTTTATGCGTTATTATTTATATAAATGTAAAATCGAAAAATGACGCAGGTACGGAGAGATAATACGCTTCCTTTCGTTCGGATAACAATATCCTTCCGGTTATTTTTTCTTCAATGTCCGCGTTGCGTGTCTCCGAGCGCTGTTTTTTCCTTCACTTGAGGACGATACGTTGCTGTACTTATCTCGTGCACGTATGAAGTGTTAAAAGACGATGAAAAGGATCCTCGAAAAACCCGGTACTTGTCATGGAAAATTTATTTTTTTTTTACATCACTCCACAGCCGCGATGATTCTGCAGTTTGCGCCGCGTTCATGAATCACATTCCTCCCGAAAGAACATCAATCTCCATCTCGATGTATCGAGTCGTTTTAAACCTATTTTTACACCGATTGCCTCTCCATAAACGTCAAAAACCATCCGCTTACAGCAATATTTCTTCCACGACGTAAGACAAACAAATGTCAGTTATTTTTCCTATACTCGTGCATACCTACCGTCGTATCTCGCGCGGATTCCGCGAGAAACGTGCTCTTGAATCGCGACCGCGCCCTGAGAGGACGTGCGAGGATAGTCCCACGATGATCTGGAACGACGTCTACCGCCGCCGGCAGACCTTGAGCCATTATAATATAACGACGGCTCTTACGTGGCTGGCTCGCGAAGCTATTGCGTAACTCGCTGTATGTGCTTGTATCTCACAAGAATGTATGTGTACGCGTGCGGCTCGTAAGCCCGAGATTCACACTAAAATGTGAAAACGTGTATATGCTTGTATTGTCTTTATGGTGATAGTAGCGCGATGAGCTAGTCGCTGATACGGATTTTTTGGTTTTACAGCTGGGATTTTTGGAGGTGTTGACGTCAGGGTACATACACAAAACGTACGAACACCAGTTGTTTTGGTTCGGGGAAATTTATTGCTGTATTGTTTTTTCCTCTATTTCAAGCTTTAAATCGCGTGTACGAGGATAAGGAACTCTGGAAGGTTGTAAATAATAAGTTCGAAATGACGGCAATTATTCTGATTTCATCTCGGATCCGTTTTTCAGTACGCAAGTAGTAAGCACCCGGGACCGGTCGGACGCTCGAATAGGTTTCCTATACGTCAAGAGAGAGATTTCGCAACTCTTGTCCGATAATTCTGCGCGAACAGTCATCGGGGCGTATGTAAGAATAAAATACGAGGAACTCCGTGGATAAAAGGAAGAAAAACAATATGGGTTTATTCAAATGGAAAATCGTTATCTCTCTCTCTCGAGAGAGAGAGAGAGCCTGAATGAAGTCGACCAAGCCTTAAAACGAAAACTGCTGCGGCTTTCGTACATATGCAAATTTGCCCACATATTGCAGCGGCACATATAAAACGTCGTATACATACGCAGCGGAGAACAAAAACGTTGTAATTTTACACGGATTTGATTTCAGCGCGTGTATGTCTAATCTCTCGTTGAAATTCTACTGCAGAATTACGAAGATTACATATACGCGTAATAAGTAACGGTCGAGATTCTCATCAATGAAGTGTAATCGCCAAGACTCATTCACGATTTTTTCAACTTCCGCATTATTCACCAACGGGTCGACTAATTAGCCTCGTCGTGAGATCGGAATAATTGATACCTCCCGAACGATCGACTCATTCGTGAATCAACCCGCGCATATATTTTTCTCTCTTTATTTCCTCCGACGATTTATCATTCCATCATCAGAAAGCGAGAAAAAGTAGAGAAAAGGCGAGTCTGCCCCGAAGCAGAAGAATAAATTGGTTATACATGTGCGCACATTGCGTTAGAGCTCATCTGGTCACGTCTCTGGGCGCGGTGCGCGCTTTTGTTTCTCTCCACCACCGCCACAACTAATTAATATTAAGTAAACGTATTCTTGGCTCATTGCGGGGCAAATGAATTTACGAGATGATCCGTGGTATAAACGCTTAAAAATTATAGAGGAGACACGCGCGCGACTGTCGCAATGCACACTATTGTTGTTGTTTTTTTTTTACTCTTGTGCGTATGCGATAATTCATTTTTATTTATCCATCGCGTGGAGTGGCTTTTCGCGGTTTTTTTCTCGCGACCGCGAATTTACGAGCCATCAGTCTGTTCTCCTTTTTCCTCGCTCGCGCGGCCTTTTACGGTGAAAGATAATTTTTCTTCTGCGCGCCCGCTTTTATTTATTTTCGCCTATGCGCCGTCTGGAATATCTAATTGTTTCGCTGGTAAATCACCTGGATGCGGTGTCTCTTATGAATGTATTCATGAATACTGATGGAGCAGCGACAATAATACATCGGAGTTGTGGATGACTGCGTTTGCGCTTTTTTTCTGGGATCGTTAGTCATTTTTCGACAGGAATTGAGTAATGCAAATATAGCGCGAGAAAAAAAAAGTTTGTAATGACAGCTGAAAGCAAACACAGTCGGTTAATTTATTTTTTCTTAAAATAAACAATAGTAGAGAAGAGAGAACTGATTCACAACCCCGTGTTCCAAATTGCTCGTTTTCACGTCCTGATAATCGTGATGCTCGCAATTGCCAAACCCTATCCGTATAAGTATAATAAACCTGCGGGTCGGTTACGCACTCGATGCCCAGTTCGAAGCTCGCGCTCGTCTAGACAATGCTCGAATAATCTCCCGCGTAGATAAGATGAGGTATGTGTGACGCCGTAAAAGTAGTGAGAGAAAGTGTCGTGATCCAACGCAACAGCACGTGGTGGTACAATATACTGCTGGTACATTTTTAGAGAGATTTGCTTCAATGTCAAGTCTGTAGCTAGAAATCAAATTATTTTTCAAATTCCTGCACAACACCAGCAAAACTATTTTCCTTCACATTTGCCTCATTTTTTTAGCTCTTCTTGACTCGTAGATAGCGTGAGAAAACGATCGGTCACCCAGAGAGCAATTACATATGCGCACTTGTTTCTCTCTCTCTCTCGCCTTGCTCGATCGATTAAACGGCGTCCGAGCACCTGGGCGTGCGCTGCGGACACGTGATAGTGGAAGGTGCGAGTGTTGTCCGCAGCATTGATTTAATTGCTGCAGCTGAGTGTTTTTCGCAGCTGTCTCTCTGTGTAGTGGTTAGACGTTGATGACACAATAACGACTACTATTACTGACTAATGAATTCTTTTGAAATGGCTTTTTATTTCTGGCTTTATTATCAGTAAAGGGTTTCGACTACAATATCAAGATTCTCTACTATCATCCAAAGTATCTCATTACAAACTCTTGATCTCTATAAAGTCGATAACCGCTGGTATAATTATACCCGCAGTCATCGACTGCATCGCCAAAGAGAGATCTCCTATCCTTCACGCACGAGTTGCCACCAGACAGCGCCTTTTTCACGCTCGCGATCCTGCCTTCGGTTTCGGACTCTCTTTAACTCTCCTGTGTACATCATAAACGCGCGTATAATTATGCGACCTCCGTGTTTATATAGTAAAGCCGTGATATTCAAGTGTGCGCATAAAGCTATATACGAGTCAGACAGCGTGTATTATGAGACGAGCATAGCATATAATAAGATGTCGTGTGTGGTATGGGTAATGGCTGAGGATGTAATGCTACAGTCGATGGAGTTTGCCGAGACTATATACGAGATGGCTTTTTGCGCTTAAGGTGGAGGCGACGTGTTTCTCTGCCTTTGTTTACCGGTCTTTGAGGAGTTCTTAAGATTCTAGAAAAAAAAAAGTCACTTGAACTCGAGGGGGTATACCCTTGCTTTTTGCACGTGACACTTGTTTTTCAAGCTGAGACGTGTTTTTACGATTTCATGTGTGAGTGTGTGCGTAATGCATCGTTCTGTTTTGGAATATTTTACGCGAAAGCGATGTAAATATTATACAGAATCTTATATAAAGAACGTAGCTGGAATCCAAACGTCCATCGGCATTACCGTGGAAATTGCAATTCAGCAGAAAAAGCAGCAATCACTCGAATTTTTAATAAATATTTAACTTTCAAATTAAAACCTCCACTACTGAGTTTCCCCGTAATCGTCCCGATTAGTTTAAACCTCCGAAAGTGTTAAGTACGCGACTAATTGACTTTTCAGAGAAAAATAGGCGGAGAGGAACTCGTTGCACAGAAGGAAAACAATTTCGGCGATAGTAAAGTTTTTATTGCAGCAGTTTTCAGCTCTGTTTCCAGCATCGGGAAACTTCGGCGGGAGGCATCGATTATCAGCCGAACCGGAAATGAGCTAACTCCTATATACTATCGCGAGTGCTGCAAAGAGAGACAGTTTTCGCGTTTATTGCGCTGTCGGCGCAGCATTAGCATGATAGTCGCAATGATTACAGGCTGTGCTACTAGTACTCCGGACACAAGCATCTAAATCACGCTGATTGAGTAACGTTCGGACGTTTCAGTTGAATGGAACGGAATGTGCGCCTTTATCTCTTTTGATGTGTGTCTGTTACGTGAAAAAAATTCATCAACGAGAAACGTCGAGACAAAAAAAAAGAGAAGAATCATCGGAGATTTTTTTGAGTATTCTCGCACAAGAAGTGCGCCAAGAAAATCGAAGGAAGCCTTGGACCCGATACAATTGAATTTCTTGCGAAGAAATGCGTCCTTTACGGAGAGGGGTCAGACCGACCAAATTGAAGCATATCTCCGATCGCGCTGTGGTCTAAAATCGATACCGTACGTGACCGGCTGTAGCATGTATTATACTTCTAAAAATTACGTGACCGATTCTTGTTTGCGCTACTATCTCACATATTATATTCTTGCAAAAAAAAAAACAACTCTGGGATAATGGTGATGACGATAATACGAGTAATAACGTACGATGTAGAAAATAAGGAATAAGACAACAAACTATATATAGGCGACGTGTTTCTCTGCCTTTGTTTACCGGTCTTTGAGGAGTTCTTAAGATTCTAGAAAAAAAAAAGTCACTTGAACTCGAGGGGGTATACCCTTGCTTTTTGCACGTGACACTTGTTTTTCAAGCTGAGACGTGTTTTTACGATTTCATGTGTGAGTGTGTGCGTAATGCATCGTTCTGTTTTGGAATATTTTACGCGAAAGCGATGTAAATATTATACAGAATCTTATATAAAGAACGTAGCTGGAATCCAAACGTCCATCGGCATTACCGTGGAAATTGCAATTCAGCAGAAAAAGCAGCAATCACTCGAATTTTTAATAAATATTTAACTTTCAAATTAAAACCTCCACTACTGAGTTTCCCCGTAATCGTCCCGATTAGTTTAAACCTCCGAAAGTGTTAAGTACGCGACTAATTGACTTTTCAGAGAAAAATAGGCGGAGAGGAACTCGTTGCACAGAAGGAAAACAATTTCGGCGATAGTAAAGTTTTTATTGCAGCAGTTTTCAGCTCTGTTTCCAGCATCGGGAAACTTCGGCGGGAGGCATCGATTATCAGCCGAACCGGAAATGAGCTAACTCCTATATACTATCGCGAGTGCTGCAAAGAGAGACAGTTTTCGCGTTTATTGCGCTGTCGGCGCAGCATTAGCATGATAGTCGCAATGATTACAGGCTGTGCTACTAGTACTCCGGACACAAGCATCTAAATCACGCTGATTGAGTAACGTTCGGACGTTTCAGTTGAATGGAACGGAATGTGCGCCTTTATCTCTTTTGATGTGTGTCTGTTACGTGAAAAAAATTCATCAACGAGAAACGTCGAGACAAAAAAAAAGAGAAGAATCATCGGAGATTTTTTTGAGTATTCTCGCACAAGAAGTGCGCCAAGAAAATCGAAGGAAGCCTTGGACCCGATACAATTGAATTTCTTGCGAAGAAATGCGTCCTTTACGGAGAGGGGTCAGACCGACCAAATTGAAGCATATCTCCGATCGCGCTGTGGTCTAAAATCGATACCGTACGTGACCGGCTGTAGCATGTATTATACTTCTAAAAATTACGTGACCGATTCTTGTTTGCGCTACTATCTCACATATTATATTCTTGCAAAAAAAAAAACAACTCTGGGATAATGGTGATGACGATAATACGAGTAATAACGTACGATGTAGAAAATAAGGAATAAGACAACAAACTATAACAAAGAATATACTGGAACGGGGCGTTGTTTCGCGAGTGTCCTTCATTTCACTGCGTACTTAATTTTTTTTTCGTGCCGAGAGCAGTGGATTTTTTAACGGAAACGCGTGTGTGTCGTCGCAATTTCTCGCTCGCCTATTATTGAACTTGCATCCGGGAAACTATATTTTTAATGGACACGCGGTGCGAGGCTTATAGTCTTTTGTCTGGACGCTGCATTTCAATACAACGTAAACTGCTCGAATGTTAATAAACCGAACTTTTTTTTCGTTTTTGTCTCAACCGCGGGAATAAGCTATTACTTTTCTTGACAGCGCTGTCTTTCGCGTTTTATATTTAAAGCCGAGAAAATGCGCGGCTATAATTGAAATAAGCCACATGAAATTTTCTGATGCAAGAGTTTAAGGCTCTTTCCACCATTGACTGGCTTTTAGAGCCGCTTTCCTTTTTTTACAAAAAATCCACGCTAAAAATTGTCCAAATAAAACGTTTAAACTCCTATTACTCGGGCTCGTATCGAAAACAAAACTTTCAAAACAAAATCAGCACCATCTGCAGGTGTACCGGCGAACTTAGGGTAAGCATAGCTCAGCCGTCGGTAACTCGTGCCACACTGTCAGTAGGTAAAAAACCAGCTTTATACTTCTAACGTTCTATCACAGACTTCGCTGTTTCTCGATGTTTTCCTCACCAATCCTTGCAATCGCTATTACACCGCTATCAGCCCACTGAGCTATTAAGCACGGTCATTAGTTTCCCATATCCAGACTCAACAACAACACACCCACACACATGACGGTGCGATACTTAAACCAGCACTTATTTTCATAAATTTTCACACTTTCCAGAATAAGCCGCAGCGGACACTAATGCAGCGCCGGCGCTGAAATCGGATATACCGCGGGAGCAATATCAAGCTCAATCTCGAAATTATAAACTCCAAGCTGACTTGGCATTCCACACAGCCATACTGCGAGATAAGATCGCTAACTCTGCGCGCGGCATTGCACTTTCAGATCTCTCGCGATACCGATCGCTTTGGAGGCAAGAAAAATCGGCGCGCGATCACATTACGGGAGTAGGGAGCTTTGTATCTACAAAGGAAGTCAAACAATCCATATTTCCTTGTAGTTCACGCGCGCGTTGGTCTGATAACGTGGAAATCTGCATGCGAGAATTAGAGGTGGTTCTGGTAGATAAGGATTGTGGATTTTTGCGACTGCCGATTTGTCCTGCGTGCGGCTTATTTGTGATTGTTGTCGCGGTTGCACGGGAGTTTCTCTTTCGAAACCACGAGTTTTCCTTGTCGGTCGCTTTTGCAGTCATGTGTGTTGACAGAAAAAAGTCCGCCAAAAACATTAAGAATATTGGTATTATTTGCTCGAGGAACGCGTAATATCAAATTATTGCTTCGGCCGCAAGTAATTTTGCAAAAAGTTTATTAGAAACTAAATACAGCGACGTTCGCGTAAAAAGACTTCCCATTGTTCGATCCTTCATATAACGACGAATTTTCTTCTGCACAGTCCATTAGTCCCGTGTATATCCACGCGGCACAGTTCTAATGAATGACATAACACCGGCTTCCGCAAAACAGACCGTATACAGGTATCCTACTCGAGCAAAAAAAAAAATCGGCACTGCGTCGCTCGCGGTGAAATTAGGTTGTCACGGTGAACCGACGGCACGGCTACAGCCGAGATTTCCGATGGGATCAGCTGATCGGCTACCAACGCGTGTGCGCGGCTGACGTCATCGGCGAGTCTAGTGGCGCATTAGACGATCTCTTTGCGGCTCGAGAAGGGTTATTATATAGATCGTTAGAGTTTGAGTTATCATCCATCTCTCGCTCGGCAAAAAGTCTGAAATCAAGGAAGGACGCCTGTGGTATCGGAGATATATATCACATGTGCGTTTATTGATTAATGACGAGGAGAGTAGTAGTGATTGGGAAAAAGCCGTTTTTATGAGCATTAAACTTATATAAGCGTCGAATCATCGGATTAATATTTCCAATCACACGACGCTGGGAGTGAATAAATAAAGCAGTAAAACGGCACAGCACTTGCAGGCAATTAGAGCAAATCGCTATCGTGTGCATATAATTTCCGAGAAATTCCTACATTTTAAATATCGTTAATAACAGCCGGCCAAATCTGGTGACTCGAACTTGACGAGCCGAAATGCAATCCGCATAAATAATTCCATCGACTTTTGTGCAACTATTGCCACACTATATACAGATATACACGTGTATAGATCTCGTTTCTAGCTGATAAAATCTGACCGGGGTTATTTTTGCGAAAAATCCAAATCGCGCCGCTGAGCGAAATCGTTAATGCAATTCTCCAAATATAAAATTCGAACGTGTTGGCCGGACCAAGGAAAGCTACGGTTCGGGGCCTAAGTAGTTTCTTTTAAGTGGCCTGTACAGAGCCTACTGACATTCACTTCGCTGCTCGCTGGTACACGTATATAACTGTCTTTCTCTTTCTACCTTGCACTCGCTCGCGTATACTCTCTCGAGCCGCACGGGAGACTTAATTTTTAAGCGAGAGCAACGACTTATATTTTATTACTTTAATCATGGGTAGTGCGGGTAAATTGCAAATACCAGTGGGTATATGTATCGAGCAGAATAAGGCGGTGAGGTGACCGCTGTTGCACTGGCGAAGAAATGCCGTTTTTAAATGAAAAAAAATAAGGAGATAATATCGTCCTCTTTTATTTTTGTACATTTATTACTCAATCGAAATGACGTTATTTATGAATCCAATTAGCGGAGTTTTTCGGAACAAACTTCTTTATCATTTTAACGTTTATCATTTGCATACACGCTGCCCTCTTAAAACGCTTCCGAGGTACCCTAATTTGCATATATACACACGTACACAGAGGTATTTTATAAGTAAAACGCCCCAAGCAGTCACTCGTCGCATAACGATTCTAACCCAATTAGAAAGACGCGTGTAAGCAAAGCCATTAACGTTACAAGGGTGCTATAATCCCGTCGAGATTCTCATTGCCTGGACGCAGCGAACAATAAAATCACGCGATTACACGCGAGGCAGAAAATCGTAACAGCGTATAGCTGGATCGAACAATGCCACACCGATACTCATCTCGCGCTACGCGCGTATAATACAGAAGGGGATCATCAATCACCTCAACGCTGTTACGCGACGCCGCGGAGGCGTCCAAAGAAAAGTCCATTAGGACTCCGTCATTACACTGTACACTACCTGTGGTAGCGGCAGCGAAAATTATAATTAAGCAGAGAGAGAGAGAGAGAGAGAGAGAGAGAAGGAGAGAAAACAACTTATCGGTGCGTCGCCGGAAGTGGACATTTTCCCGGCTTCCGCTTCGGAACCAGCTCACGGACGTATAAACTCTGACGCATAGGCGCTAATTGCCGGTTTATTACGGAAGCCCCGACGGATCCCATTCGGTTCTCAATTAGCTCTCGCCTTCGACAATCTGCTCTGATCTTCTCTCTGTCTTTTACGCGTATACCAAGCGCAGAGAAATCGCGAGCGAGGGAACTATGCAGATAGCTCTCCGATGGACACTGCAATAGGCATCTATGTAATTGCCAGTAGTAAAACGTACAGCCTCGAGTCTGGTACACGTGTTGTTTTTTTTCTCGGCTCTCTATGAGCTTTATCGAGGAAAGTGGATACCAAATCCGGATGGCACTTTCATCGGAAACACATAACCGATTTTCATCGCGTCGAAGTTGGTTAAACATTTCCAACATAATGCAATCGATGGAATCACACGGTAGTTTATCAGGCTCACTTGTCAATTTTGTCTTATCAATTAGCTTCGCTAGTTATAAATCTGTGTATATACAATAGACACACTATGCCACGTGTTAATGATTCATTTTCTGATCTCCCTACGGACAGCTTCGCTTGGCTCAAGACCGCACGAGTTACGTTCAATTCATCTGGACGCGCGGCTGCTGCAAGATCGGCGTATAAATTTTCAAGTTCAGCCGATCGACGTGTCCGTGCAACGCGATTGGAAATCTCGTAATTCTTATTAGCTCAAGAGTTGTCTTTATTATCTCTTCTCTCTCAATGGTATTTTCGCGTATTTACGTGTGAACCTTGCAGTCGCTCTCTCTGTTAACACGCTGTAATGTTTACGATTGTTGAGTTATGGTATACGTGTTTTACGCCGAGATATATTGTTTCTCCTCGGTGTATATATGTGCATAGGTCTTTTGCAAGGCTCGCGCTGGTCTATCCTTGTTTGTTATTATACGGACTACCCGCGCGGTATAATCGTATTTATTTAATACTCGCGTAATACTCTTCACCTCGTTACAGAACAAATAGCAACTAATGACTGCTCGCAACCGCATTTAATTTCTTCATTCGAACGACTCGCATCGAACCGCTCTCATCGGTGATAATAAAACTTGGAAAAAAATCTCGAAACCTAGTCTATATGTGTGTGTGTGTGTGTGTGTGTTTAAACATTGTATACAAGTATATTCAGACGGGGAAAAAAGCGGCAATATCTTTACACGAACTTCTAATAATAACCGCGTGTCCGGCTCGTAAAAAGTGCACTACTGCCTCGCTCGCGCGTTACGGAGATCGTGGGAAAGCCCGCTAACGTTTCTCAAGAGAGGGCGATTCGGCCGCCATCTGTGCACACGTATATACTCTGTCGCGTATATGTCCTTCCGACTGATTTTAGGAAATTAAGGCTAATTCATCTTTTACGCTAGCTAACCTTCCTCCTTCGCGGCTCCTCTCCGAGAGCACGACTGCGTCTTTCTTCTCTTTATTGGAAAACAGTCGCGGTTGCCTTGTCTCTACTATTAGGAGGCTTAAGGTTAAACGCACCATAATCAAGGATTCGGCGGTGCTATATTCCTGTGAGAAAGCGAGTGAGCGCGTTAACCGAGATTCTGAGAAGAGCCATTGTCTTTCTGAGTGTTATAAGATTTTCTCCGATACCTTATATACACTTTTTGTCACAATTTTTCCGTCTCAATGTCGACGACTATGGCTTGTGTGGCCTAGATCCTTTTCACTAGGAAGTTTTATTTATTAGTGGAAGAAAAAAGTACTCGCTTATGTAGTTTAATTAAAATCGACTAACGAGCATATCAGATGGAATTGAGACGGAGTCGCGATGTCAATGCATCTCGCGATTCGATCTCGTGATTTATCTATTTCCTTCTGGATCGGCGATGCCATATATTAGCTGCCATTCGAAATCAGCATAACGCACTGTATAATTCGAGCCCGATTAAATTCTCAAAGATAACCCTGTTTTTGTTTTTCCGCGCGTAAAAAAAGCTCGACAATGCCACTGTATTTACAAGCGTGAGGTATATGTGAGCAATTAAGAAATAACTCGACATAAATTTTCGCGCGGAAGTCGTCGTGATCGGCTTTCAAGATAAGTCGCTATAGCGACGCGAGCCTTATATACTCTGGGATATCTTCATCTCAACCGACGTATCGATGCATAATCGATTAACGGATGTTCCCGTGTAGAAGTGTTTGCGCAACCGATTACGTTTGGATACAGATGTATCAACCTGTATAAACACATCCAATGGGATGTTGCCGTAGATGGTATGAAAGAGAGAAGCTGCATCAGAAGCAGTTTCACGGGCGCGTGACGTTTTCTCCGCGACGAAACTATTACGCGGTGAGCGTTGTGCAGCTGCCGGAAAAAGATACGACTGTTTTAATTCATTGGATTAATTAGAAATTTAAATTTCACCGCGATACGCGCCTGTTCGAGATTAAAGTTGATTTGTATATTACGAGAGAGAGAGAGAGAAGGTAAATGATATCTGCTGTGTATAATAATTCCGGGTTGATGCGTCGATGACTGTGCGCCGTGCATTAGAGGATAATCGTCTTCATTAAATGCAATTGTGTGATTTGTGCGATCGCAAAAAATTAATGCTTCGATAAGTAAAATGACGATCAATCATCTATTCTTCTTGAGAC
Organism: Pteromalus puparum; assembly: GCA_012977825.3. Classification (NCBI taxonomy): domain Eukaryota; kingdom Metazoa; phylum Arthropoda; class Insecta; order Hymenoptera; family Pteromalidae; genus Pteromalus; species Pteromalus puparum. Next base: position 3,542,576 of record CM053169.1, read on the forward strand.
GTCGAATTATGCGCTCTTGTTATCATTTTTTTACTCAATCGTATACAATCTCTTTTTTTCTGACACAATCGATAAAAAGAAATAGAATGACAATGAACGATTTGCAAAAAGTTGTTGTTTCCCCACAAAAAAAAAATGTCCGGTCTATTAACATTTCTGCTAATTCAGTCGCAAGGCCGATGTCCGCTGTCCCCGCAAATCAACAACATTGTATATCCAGTATAGTTATACGCACTCTGCAATTAAAAAAAATCATCGAATCGATCGCTCTATTAATCGGCTTAATGAAAGTCTTCGGAATGCGCACCACCACATCAAGGATCCGGATTCCGCTTACGTGCTGGTATTCACGCGTTGCGCGCATTCACTTTTGCCTCGCAAACCTGCATCAGAAAACGTTGACGCGTGAGATGCGTTTGACATTGAAGGGAATTCCGCATATAGCAGCCAGAGAGTGTGTGCCGTAATAATGTAATTACATCCCCCGCTGCGAAAAGGTGTGCCCTATGTAGAGGCCTCTTGCGTCAAGTTTGAATTAAAAAACGTGACGTGGGGGAGAACTAGAATTTCAAGCTGATAATTGTTCGGTGAGACAAGAGTGTGTTTTGATAATTTTTTCGTATCAAACTATATCGAATTCGAATCACGGAGATTTTTCAAACGAACAGGATACGTGACGCAACGCTGTTATTATCTCCTTTTCTTGGGTGAAAAACTCGTTCTTATAGTACTGATAGATATGCTAATCCCGTATAATCGAAAGCTATTATTTCCCGGTTAATTATGCGAAAAATTCGCACGTGCTGCAAAGCTCGTTTTTCACGAAAATCGCACTTGTTTCGCGAGACTCTCTCGGCTAGATAATCGCCGTTATAAAGTGACGCACACACGTTGAATTTCGATCGATCGTAATTACACAGATTCTACGTCAAACACAATTTGCCTAGCGTTCGATTTTCCGCAATAAAAATCAGCTGAATGACAGGTCGGAGACTTGATGTGGCTATAAAATCAGGGAAAAAAATATTAATGAACGTAATAAAGTGCTGGATGTAGTAATCCGTAGATCCGTGTGGAAAACACTTTTTACAGCCTCGTGTTACTTAAATACGATTAAGTGAAAACCCCGAATTCGGTATTATATTATAGTTACAAAATGCAGGCCAGCCGAAGAGCTATACGTGTCGTTTCAAGAGCAGAGTTACGTCACCGTCGTTCTAGCGTGCTCGTCTGTTACTACTCGTGGCGCATCAAGCAAGCGATCGTCCTTCTGTATCTGATTCCCGAGCTTTTCTTCGATTCCGCAAGCGTTTATGAATTTTTACACTTCCAAGGAACTCTGATTATTCGAAATTTTACACGCAGACGTCGCTGCAGCATTAGCATTTGAAACACTCGCGCGCAATTAAATCAAAAGTGAGAATCAATTTTTCCTACTGTGCGCACTCTCGCTGTTACGATAGCATGTATTAGCATATAATGCATTTGAATTACATACGTATTATCGTTATAGTATCCGATGCGTGTGTGTTTTTTTTTCTCTTTATGATCGTTTAGAGGATCGAGAGATTGCTCGCGTACATCGAATTTTCATAATGCGTTACAATGTTAAGGAAATGCCTCTCGTGTGTCGGCTATGTTCGGATGAATATTTATGCAAGAGCTCTCGCGCGTTTGATTTTAATTGTGCCGCCTTCTATTCATTGCTATGACGTTGCGTCATTTATCCGTCTGCATAACTTCATAAATCATCCAGTATTTTTTTCGCTACTTAACGACGTTTTTAATTTCACAAAAGACCCAGGGCCCCTATAGTTATTTTTAAAGAAAAAGCGTAAAACCAACAAAGTGTATACGCGATATAAATGCGGCTGTAAAATCGCAGTAAACGGCTCGGTTCTATAGGTATAGCTTCAAGGGTTAAACAATAAGACGACTCTGTTCGACGCCAAGGTCTCCCCGCTTCCTTTTCCGAAACGCGACGTAGTTATAGGCGCTCGGTCTTGAATAAGTTATGAAAGAGATATCTCCTGGTGCATATGGATACCTTTTTTTTTCTCTCCGTTGTTTCTATTTTTCAAATCTTGACAAAGAGCAGAAATTCCTCCTCGAGCTTGTCATCCCATTGCGCTTGACCTCGTGATGAATTATCATAGATGTTATATTAATTTGCGGTTCCGAGCGCGACGCGCAAGAGAGCTTTATCTCGATCTCGGATGCGTGCGCGGTATAATTTTATGCTGCATATACCGTTCTTGCTTTATACTCGTATGAATCGAATTATTCAGCAAACGGGACGATGATGAAATTTTCACTGGATCAGCGACATGTCGAACAAAGGGATGTTTACGATCCACCATATCGATATGAGTGATTTAGAAATCGATCGATCAACGTATACTCCAATATAATTGCAGCGTGTGGCATTGACGGAGTTTTTTGACTCCAACAGGGCAAACAAAACTGCACACACAAACACACACGAGAAGACTTTTCTTTGGCTAAAAAAAGTCGGTGGAGAAAAAAGGAGCAAGACGGAAGGCCGGAAGCTGTCGGCAAGGCTGCAGAACACTCTCACCCAAGCTCCTACGATTCTTTGCACAATAAAATCTAAAAATAAAGAACCCGCGAACGCGTAAATTCGCCTGCCGTTTTGTGTGCGTCGATCGCGTTCGTCATGCGGTAGGGGAGGGATGGCGGAATGACCGCTTGGTTGGACTTTTACTTTCCATGGCGAAACGAATTAGCTCGGAAGGGGGCATTTGGAGATATTTGGGAGTTTCGATCGTTTGCGGTGATTTGAACGAGGAACCTTCACGCACCAAGTGATCGGAGATGAACCGATTGTCTCGTCGAGTCGGACTTGTTCTACTGAGCGATTTGAATAAATTGAAAAGTACAGCGATCGAGTATTGGCTGTGATGAAAGCCGAAGAAATTAACTATAGCGACGATTAATTTGCAACAAATATTGACACACGATGCGTCAGCGGAAATATCGAATTGCACGCACCCTTTAAAAAAGAAAAAAAGCCAAAACAAAACACTCACTTCCTCGAAGTGCAAAGTATCTCACGAAACCAGAGAAAAACCTTCAACCCTATCTCAGAGTATACAGCGGAATCTCGAATATCAACTCGCTATCCTGAATACACACCTCCCTCTTCCTTAGCAATCCGGAAAGAGACAAGTTGCTCTCGATATTCACCTTGACCCTCGGCCATTACACAGCTCTACTTGAGATGCGAGCACGGGGCAAACAATGGCGGGAGGGGAGGTCCTCTTCGTCTGGGGGGTCGACCTCCAAGAACTCGCATATAAGTCCCTGCTGAAGCCCCCACCTTCAAGCAAATACTTGAGAGCTACGACGCCGTACGCACGGACGGACTTACGAGCACCAGCAAGCACATCTCCTCATCCGAAAGGAAACTCCGTATAGCCGCCGTTACCGCCGCCACAGCTGCCACTCTCGCCAACCCCTCCAAGTAGCGGTCGCCGCTACCGTCACGGTTAGCCAGCCAGCCGATTTCAAAGCTAGCAGCAGTTCTGCGCTAAGCGGATAGCGCCGCGGTTCTTCTGTGCGCATTGTACTGCTGCACATAAAGTCGTCTCATATAAGTGCGCCGCTTCTTTTTCTCGTTTTGTGGTGATTTTGTGCGATCTGCCCGTAGGAAGAAGATCAACATGAGACTGGTGAGTACTCTTTTTTTTTTCATTTTTCTTTTTTTTTTTTTTTTTTTTTTTTTACTACTACACAGAGCTTTCATTCCGCGAAGCGTATAATTTTCAAGCTGGCGCGACTTTTTTTCAATCGAGAAATGCGTAGCTCAACGATCTTTCCATTAACGCGTGTAATGGTATCAGACACGAGGATATTCGCTCGAACTTTCCAAGCAATTTTCTCCGGCTACTGCAATTGACTTAACGTTTTAATTTACACCGTAATTACAAACTCATCTGCGCAGGGAGGTCTCCATAGATTTCTCCCTCGTTCAATCCACTGCGACTTTTTTCCACTCTGAACTTCAAGAACTAAAATGATGACTCGGAGCCAGTCGATAACTCGTATACGCACGTAATAAGACAATCGTAATACCAGTAACACACAGCGAGACACCCAACGCGCTATATTTTCACCAAGTTTTTTTTTACGGCTATATGCACGCGCGCGCGCGCGCGTAATTCTCGGAAAGCCGACCACACGATATACATGTATATATCCATTTTAATTTCCATACGCATAACGCTTTCCCGTTTGCAAGGCTCGGATTCGCAGCGAAGAACCGCATCGCAGCTCGGACATGCGGGATCCCTGCGAGGATGAAAGTGGTGCGCGCCAAGCACATGTCGAGCGAAAGTGTGATAAAAGCGCTGCTCGTTAAATCGGAGACGCGCGTGAATGTGTACGTCTTTATGCTCCTGTATATTAAATACTCGATAGGAATGAGAAGCCGTGTATCGATACGCTCTTTAAGATTATACGCATCTCAGTGACGAGGACTTTCTCGCGCGCGGGTGTGTGATAATTAACAGTTATTAGTATTTTTTATTTCAATTCAACAATGACCGGAGCTGTAATCAGTCGCCACTATACAATTAGAAGAAACGCACGTGCGTTTTAGTTTCGAAAGCAGCGGTAACCGTGGAACGATTACCATAACAGGCGATAATCGGCATCCGGATCCTGTATACGCGCGGGAGATTCGAATTAGTCGAAATTGAATTGCCGAATTAACGCAGCTGTGTATAAGACGCTTCTTGCGTCATGAATTTTCGCGACTTTCTTTCGGGAATTAGGCTGGAAACTTTCCAAATTATTGGATCCTCTCTCAGCGCAAAGGGAATAAAAACACTCTTAATTAGCCTCGCGTTCTCGAATTTAAATGTTCTCTCTCGTAATACTCGACGCGCTTAATTCGGTATAATCAAGCTTATTACCGATAGACAGCGAGCGAACCCTTCAATTACACTTTGAGAGAAGGAGACCTTACAAAATCAGTACGGACCCATTACAACTCTCCGTCCACCTACAATCAAATCAGTCTACCACTCGCGCCATAAACTCTCTCGTATTAAGTATCCCTTAACGAAGTCCATCGCGAGTTAATTAGCCTCTGCTCTACCGGAGATTTTTACATCGAAAACGCTCACGTATACCAGGACACTAAAACGCTATGGTGAACGGTACCGCACACGCGCCTATAGTCCGATGAAATTACGAGCGCGAAACAATCAAACGAATCAGAGCGTACTTTATGGCGCGTTGCAGCCAAGAGAGAGATATATCTCGCGAGTATGTGTGAGTCTGAGTTTCTCGCTCAGGAGACGATTGAGTAATGCCACCGCTGCTATGCCACTGACGTGTGATGCTACTTTAGCATCACGGAAACGGTGTAGCAATGCAGGTCCAGAGTCGAGTCTTTGTTTTTGGTTACATTAAGTAATGTCGACAGGGGCGTGTGATAGAAGCAAGACATTATTTCTTTGGAGGAACGATGATTTTTTTACATTTTGCGCAACACCGGTGGAACGGAAAAGTGGAACGTGTCTTGTGTGTATGTTATTGTTTTGGTGGGTCCCGGTGTGTATAGTGCAATTATAAAATTAGGCGCAGGACAGTTTCAAAACGAGCGTTTCTAATTTGAAGGGAAAATTTTTTTAAAGTCACGCTCTCTGCATTTGTATGAGCATGTATGGGTGACATAATTTATATATGTGCTGACTTTAACATCGAGCTATCCTTGAACGTTTCAATTTAGCGCTCGGTGCTTATCGCCGTAAAACAATTTGGAATTGGCATGTGCACCGAATGTAGAATTGTAGCAAAAAAGACTCGGACGATTATCACCTCATTTGTCTCTGACGTAATTGCAATCATATTCTAATTTTCTCGAGATCTCAAAATAAGTACCCCCGTTTCACTCTTGTAAATCACTTAAGAGCTTACATAAACGGCATTCACCTCCGCGGCCCGATGATGCAGCGATAATTTTCAATTTTACATCTTCCCGAGAGCTCAGTGTATAACGAGGCTCGGAATTCATTTGCTTTTATTCGGAAATTACTCTCTCGTGTGTAATATAATGTGGCTTCGGAACAAAGAAAAAAAAAACGAAAATCTAACAAACGTCGTAAAAATCACTTGGCATTATTAACCGCAGCTCAGCGCACCGCTGCCGCATAACGCGAATAGCAGTGGTTGCTCGGAATGCCATAGACACACATTGATCATTTAACCGTATACACATTCTGCATCTGTATTATAATATTACGAAACCGTCGGATTTTTTGCATATCGCGAATAACTTTCCGTCCAGTGGTAGCCTTCGCTTCCTACACCAAAAATAAACGGGCAATGCAACGTTTACGATCGATACGTGAAACTTCATCAGTCGCCACGACACTATCTGCTCCTTTTTCATCCAAGCCGCATTTACCAGCTCATTACCATCTCTTATAATTGACAATCCGAGTGTGGCAAGAACGTATGCACACGTCCGCGCGGCTTTTATCACCATTACATCAGGTGGAGCTTTATTGTGCTGCAGCCGCTTAATAGCCTGCTCGAAAAATAAAAGGAATCGGATAATTCCGATCTCCCGATATGTCTGACGTCTCTCGTAAGCGCCCTTATACACGACGCCGGCTTATAAAAGCAAGCGATTGGCAAGAATCGTCGTCCCTATACGTTATATAGACTTGCGCAACGGACGCGTCTCGCGATTATTAAAATGCAAATTCGAAATCAAATTACAGCTCGCGTGGCTGTAATTTCGCAAAGCTGCCCAAAAATCCTCACTAATCCCCCCCCCCCCCGGAGATCAAACACTCGTGTGAAAGTCCACGCGTATGTCTGTATACAGCCGTCAAAGTCAGCCTTTAATGCAATGTATAGCCATAAAAAAAAGAACAAACGCACTTTCGCGGTATACAGTCATCTAACGACGACGTGGAATCCGAAGAAGGTCAGCGGGGTCACGAGTCCATAAACTTGCAGTAGTAGCGGCAAGCAGCAGCTGATTTCCGCGAGTCACGGCAATTCATTCACCGCGCGCCGCGCTCGCAGCCTCATGGCCCGCGGCGAAACAGGTCCACGAGCGGCTACAACGGCCTTGCCCTCGGCTAAAGAGTGAGAGAGACTGTGCACTGAGCGTTTATATATACCTATGTACACGTCTGTGTACACAGTGGCATAATCGCCGTAAGGCTTTTTTGCTTCCTGCAGCAGCAGTCAACACTGGTGACAGTGGCGTTTTCCTCCCGCGATAATTCGATTTTGTTTACGGCGCGATTTTGATGACTTTATTTGCTGCTTTGCTCGAGGAAATTAGTACTGTTTCGTGAGAGAGAGAGAGAGTAAGGACGGATGATTGTCAACAATTATCATGCGGAGAGTTTTGGAAACGCATGCGGCTGTCTGTGTATTTACGTATTTGATTGTGGGTATATATATCTTTCTCTTGTGTACAATTAACGTCAGCTCGATAGCGCAACTATGAGAATTCATTTCGGCAATAAATTAACTTTCTATCGAAGGAGTCGTAAAAAAAAAAGACGATGTGTCGCGGTGACGCGTGTATATTACGAGGATAACTATAATCCGTTACGAAATCCAAATATTTACCCGATCGTCAAGTGTAACGAGCCGATACAACCAGTTCCGATTTGACTTTCACAAGAGAAGAATCATTATACATCTTCGCTTTCGTGAAACTCAAAATCACAGGCTCTGCTCACTGGCGAACGTGTAATTCGGATAATAGACGATATATCAAAGTTGCGCAAAACCAGGTCTTATCAGTCGGAAATTCAGCACGTGATTAATAAATTCAGCCGAGCGGTATATCGGTTGCGTTATTGCGCTCCAGAGCTATGTATAGGTGGTACCGAACATGTTATTTCTGCGCGTGGACTAAGTGCCATACGGCGGACCGGGTATAACCGAGGAGAAAAATCGGAAAATGGATCGGCCGTGACTGTACGAGAGAAATGGCTTAGAGTCTAAATCGGTATGCCGGTTTTTCGTCGCCACGATCGCTGCTATATCTGTCTTCGCCGTGACAACCGTCCCAATGCGTTATACACTTTGCTTGCCGAGAAATGGGCTCTTAATTGATTTTACAAATTTCCCATTGTGCGCAGCTCTTATACGTATATAAATATATCAGCCCACGCACAATGAGAATTCGATAAGATATTCATTTTCCACGCTCGCGGCTGCTTGTAACCTTTAGTCATCTTGCTGAGAGATAAGGTAATTACGGCCGTTTTACGTATAACACATGCGAACTGGTTTATTTATGCAAAGTGAACGTATACTCGGAATTTGTCAATGATATTCTCTCGCGGTGGCAGTTCCCTTTACGCGAAATATTACGAAAAATATAGATACTTCGCAGGAACGTTATCACCTTGGAAATAATACCGTAAATTTCGCCCTTAATCCGGCCGCGCTGACTTTAAGAGAGCGATAAATCGGCCGGATTTGTCGACTGGACGCTTATTAATTGTCGCCGCTCGTTAAGCCTTTCGACGCGGAGACGCGTGCTTTTGTCCAGTAGGATTTATGGTATCTTTCACACCGGTTGACGGTTTCGTTACACAGCCTACATATATCGGCGCCAACACCCCTTCAATCGCGAGGTCGAAATTGACACGAGCGCGTAGGTCTATTGACACCCAATTAAAGACCTGCTTGCGCTCGAGCCTACTGCATCTGACTAAACATCTGAATAAACGTACATACAAATTACGTATTACGGACATGACCCTTGGAAAGCTGTAAATTAAACAGCCGCCTGTATATTGGCTGGTTGGGTATAAATCAAGGCCCCGTAAATTATAGCAATGCGTTAATAGCTACGCCTTCTCTTTTGATTCTTTCTCTGCGTATGTAAGAGTAACGACAGAAACACTTAAAGGCAATTCACTGCCATGAGCTCGGTGATCAGGGCTGTGTCTAATATCCAGTTACGTTTTTCTCCCTTTCTTTCTCTTCGGCGGCTCGGCGGTATGAAATTTTTTAACTCGCGCACTGCAGTGTGTGCACGTTGTGTAGTGTTGCGAAAAACGAAAGTCCCCACCGCACACACACACACACGTATACGTATACACACGTAATAAACGCAGCCATGTAAATAATCGGCTCGCGCCAACGTTTCGTTTCTATGCGCCCGTAGCTATATAGATAGCTATGTGTGCTCGAGGTACATATCGCATGGGTTTTAGTTCCCGCACGCGATAATTAGCCAGCGCAACTATCATACGCGCGGCCTTTTGTTATATACCAGCGCGGCGCAGTTTGTTTGTTCTCCGCGTTGCTCTAACCGATTTTTTTTTTTTTTCGCGCGCGATGAGTTCGTTCCGACGAATAGTAAAGTTGGCGTTTAGTTCACACGTTAGTGGGCTATACAGGGTAATTATCGATCTCTTCCAATACAGTCTCTTGCGCAATAATCAGCCACTGTTTACACGCGCGGACTTTCATTTATTCTGGCTGGAAAAACCGGCAGCGCGAAATTTTTCTCCTTATCTTTTCGCGTTTATCCTCGGCCGGCATCAGCTCGCCATTGACTTTGTTGTGTGTTATATTCTTTCCGAAAGTGGTAACAATCGCGACGCGGACGGCTGCGCGCGGACAACGACGAGCAGCAGCCCGATTTTAACGCTCCAAAGCTCGCCGACGCCTCGACCGATAACAATCTTACTCGGCTCGTTTGTACGTCCGTATATAATTACATTTTTTTTTTCCTCTTCTCCGAGCGTAATCTCGACGTCCGAATCTACACATGCGAATTTTCTCTTCCGAGTAGGACGATTTTTGAGAGACTATAATACTATACATACATAGACACGGTTCGCCTAAATTCTTATTGATTGTGACTACGTGAAATCGCGCTTTATCAAGAGCGAAAAATTGCCAGCGGTGATTTACTCGTTGCGAAGTCGAGCCTGACTGAATCGGGTCAACTCTGCGCTGTCTACTACTTTGTATATGTGCTCTAATGGCAAGGTATTGTCGTCCTGTCCGTTGTACACAACACGTGGCTATATAGATACAATTACGCGCGTCGAGTACTTTTACTAAATAATAATAATCGACGTTGGTATTAAAGCGATCCGCGTATATATAATAGAGCTTCAAGGTGAGACTCGAGGGTGAAATTGCAAATGTATATATAACGTTCTCAATTAAACGGCGCTGCAGCTCTCGCACGAGAGATAGCCTGATTATAGCAGGTGGCCAGCGCAGCGATGCAGGAAAGCGCGAATTATAAAATTTCAAGAGCGATGTATAAGAAAGCTGCGACTCACGATCTTGATTGATTTTTCATCCGCATAGCTTATTTTGAATTCTCAGCCTCGCCTTCATCAGAGGTCGACCTTTGATAGAGCATGTATTAATATTAATAGTATCAGCTGATTATTATAATATGTAGAAAAAAATCGCAGATATAGAAATGTAAACTCATTACAGAAACATTTCCGACTTCATAAATCAGGTGCAAACGAGCTTAAGGCATGCGCGCGCTCGGATATGCATCGAACCTCGCAAAAAACTGATCTTGAATAATAATTTTCTCAAACTAGTCTCTCTCGATCGTGTGAGTTATAACGCGGATTGTCAAACTCTCATGCAGTAATTCGTATTACGCATAACACGTGCGTTCAAGCGTCAGAATTTAGTCTCGCGCTATAAGCTTGCGCCGAGCAGAAAGTTCACATGCCCTCGACGAAGTATTCCAACCGCGAGAGATAAAGCGTATATATAATGTATATTAATTATCCCCGTTTATCGCAATCGACCTGCGATAGAAACATAGCAGACAGCTGAATGAAAATTCAAGCAGCTGATTAAGCTCGTTAAACTCGTCTTCCATAAATCATAATCTCTGCTGCACTCATCGCGTTCATCGCTTAGTAAGGAACACGAGACGTTCGTTTTTTTTTTCCTTCCTCCCTTTACGCAACGCTTGAGGGAGACGGAGCTTATTGTGTCTGCACGGAAGCGAGACGAATCAATTCATTAGGCGCGAAATGAGGATGGGCGGTCTGGCTTTCACCCGAGAGCGCCTCTACAATTTTCTCTCCGATATCACGGCGTGAAATCCCTCCTGATTTATGCGCGCAATCGGATTGTTTTTGTTCCGGGATTCGGATATTTATCTCTCTCTCTCTCTCTTACTTTGCAATCGAGTGGATCGAATTAAGTTTAATAGATTATCGAGGTGAACTATTTTCTTCGAGTGCTGCAGTATACAATTGCATGACTTTACATAACTTATCGCTCTGGGTGTTAAAAAAAAAATCACCTCTCAACGCGTACGCTATCTTTTTTAGGAAGTCGGTGAAAAAAACGAGGTTACAGAGTTCACGTAATGCCAAACTAAAAATGTCTATTGCAGTACGGCGCGCCACATGGTCGATAGGCATAATAAACGGCCCTCATGCACTGTACATTGTATAACGAGCCTCTCTATCCTCGCGCAGTTTTTCTAAACTTTCTCCTTACGCAGATAAAAAAAAAAACACTGCTCCACTTTTAATTCAAATCGGCGCACTCTCACAGACAATGCGCTCCCCTTCGTTTCCCATTATTCAGACGCATTTATCCTGTGCGAGAATCCTTACTCGAAAATCTCTTACCGGTTTACTGTATTATACTCGTCCGTGCGATCGATTGCCTTGAAAACCGTTATTCCCATAATAACACGCCGTAACACTCATACAGCACAACGCAGCGCGTGGATAATCGGATGACGTCACAGCCGCGGATTCTTGCACTTGTATGTATATACGTGTAGACGCGTGTGTTTTCTAATGGTGAACGAGAAAGTAAAAGTGGTGGCTTGATAAGCTTGGAATTCCGCCAAAACCGGTGTTTACAGCGATTTTTTGAAAAAAAAAAAGGATATACAGTTATTGCGCAGTCTCGATTCGCGCCTCGAGCTTGTGTTAACATGGAAAGGGAACACGGCGAATCCACGAGCTAACAATGATAAAATTACACGTGAGCCTATCTCCGATTAAAGCTATGTGTGTACACGACATTGAGCGCAACCGATCCCGGCTTTATATAGTTCGCCGATTCGAAGCTGCTTCTGCGATGCATATAGAGTCGGAGTTACATAAGGACTCCCATATGCTCGCGAGAGTTATACACGGCCGATTTCTTGCTTTGTTTTTGAAATGATAGTGTATCAGCCGGGATTGATCGATTGGCCTTGTTTTGCATATACACCAGTACGCTTAATCGGTTTTGGCTTTAATTACGCTGATAAATCCCCTGAATTTCATAATTTCGTGTGTGCTTCGCATAAAAACCGGTTAACGCGGCCAAAGGATTATGCAAAATTGAATATCCTATATACTTGGTGCACCAAACTCAACCTTCCAGATTTCAAATTTCCAAAACGTGCACTAATATATTATTCACGTAAAATATATATTATACACGAGTGAAGAGGGAAAAAAATCGACAAAAATTCATAGACCAGTTTCCGATCCGGTATTAATAGAGGATCAACAATATTAATGAACCTGCCCTCGCGCGCACGCACGTATCTGCTAATAAGGAATTTATGAAGATAACGTTTTGTCACGTGCGCTCCTTTTACGCAAGCTACTCGCATTAAGACACGTCACCTCGATTTAATATTCCCCCGCGACTGCATAAACATATACATACAAAGGGAATATATATTTGACGCGTACAGCATAAATAGAATCGTTAGACGGTGTTGTGTGGCATATATATATATATATATATATATATATATACAAGTTTGAACAGTACCTGCTAGATCTCGATCGGAAAGCAATATCATATAAGACTTTATTCGCGTAGCGTGTACGTTTCATTCGACTCTGTATACTGCACCATAGCCAAGCACGGTTTATTTCGATACCGATAAGCCACTTATAAGAATTGAATTTCCCTCTCGAAGCAGTGTACTATAATATTCCCGCGCTTGGAAAAAGCCTTAGCGCGTACGGGCGATGCGTCGGCCGATAAATAAAGCCGCACGCGTTTGCGCGTATAATTTCTTTCCACACGCGGAAGCAAGTGCGGCACAAGCGAGAAATATTAAATCGGCCGAGCGCCTGTGTTCGCTTATCGTTGCTCTCGGATCGCGCGTAAAATCTAATTATCGGCGCACGCGAGCTAAAAAAAAAAAAACAAAACAAAACGAGCTTTCAATTTCGCGGCTTTTTTTCAAACACGAATCGATAAATTCTATGCGCCTGAGAGTAGACTTTTTTCGGACGACGCGCGTTAGTCACCGCTTGTCGATCGATTTCGTGCAATGTCGATTATTTGTACAAGTCTTGCACGTGCTCGCTGTTTGGAAAGAATTGTTATTACATTGTTGGCTGCGATTTAATTGGATTTGTTCTAATATATGCGTGCGCGCGTACGTATAGATATAATCGAAAATCAGCTATACGAGTGAGAATATAATTTGCATGAGCGCGTGTGCGTGGCTACTTCGTACCGCGATATAACCAGATTTATCGCGGAAGAATCGCTTTGTTGTATAATTACAGCGTTTTCCACCGAACCGCTTCATTATGAAAGTCGCGGTCGTTCTATACTGCTTTCGATGAAAATTCAATTTTAACATCGGCGATTGGTATCTTTTTTTTTACGTGATTAAAGCACATAAAATTAACGGCCATTATCGAGTCGTCACGCCCACTCGAAAATCAGACAAAACGATCAGAAGTCGCCAATTAAAAGTAAACAAAAACCTAAGAAAAAAAAAAGCAACCGGTAGGATATTCCTTCGAGATATTCACGCAGACTACACACGTTATCCAATCCCGGCAAGGACGTTGAGTCTCTCTCGGCTTTTCCTGAAAGCGCACTTTTCCAATCCCGCGTATCGCGAGGGCTCGATCTCGTGGGTCACGCTGATCGCACATGTGTGTCGTATATATGCAGACACACGCGTCCTCGCACCTTCTCGACGATGGCGAAGGGAAAAAGCACGCTTATCGCGTATGTAACGCACTTGATGCGATGAGCGACTACCGCGACTCGAATGGATACAAGGCGAAGCTCGCTCCGATAATTAACATGCGCTTGTAATAATCTCGCACTATGACGAACTTGACACGATTGACCAGCCGCCGACTCGATCATTCTTCTCTGAGCGGAGAAAAGTTATTAATTTTTTCGCCGTTAATTACCGATATTTTTACGACCTGTCGCGCACGACGCTCATTAAAGAAACACACGTTCCGCGCGTCGATATCGATATATATATATCGCGAAGTGCTGTCAGTCAGCGTCGATTATTTAAATCTGTAACCATAATAATAATTACTCGAGATTCATGCCTGGTATTTTCTTTGGAGAACTTCCACGCGATTTTCTATGGCACATAACACGATCACTGCACCCAGACACAATGGCTTTATAAAGCACACACGGCAGCCTGTAATTTTCCGGCCGCGTATATCACGATCGGTTGTCCAATCGCATCCCTCTTTGTCAAGTGCTCGTTACAGTATAAACCCGGCATTTTCGCGCAACGGAGAATAAAACACAGCTTGCAACGGGATCGACCTTCCATATAAACATCGTATCCTCACAAGAATCGTGCCCGTCCAATAAAGACTCTCCTCTCGATCGATCGATCGATCGATCGACTGCACGCTTTGCGATCAACGAAGGTCTCGCGTGTGCGCCACGCGATCTAACATAAGTTAGAGAAACCACGATCCCACGCGAGCATAGCCGAAAAATCGGTATCGGTATTTCGCATGTTAATGGTTTCCGCGCTTCGGCTTTTTCGCGCAATTGCGACAGTCGAGTGGAGAGCACACGCATATACACGTTTGCTCGATATTCTCTTTTTGCAGCTCTCCCGATGCAGAGACGTTGCTCAACGCGATCGAAATTAACCTTTTAGACGTGTATGCGTTGTTGACTTTTTGCGACTGACGCAAAAAACGTACACGGCGAGATTCACGTCGTCGCGCGGTTTGTATCGATTATTGTCCTCCACACAAGCACATATAAATTTCGAAATCGGTTGCAAGGCAAGAAATTATTTAGGGATGCTCTTTTTCTCGGCGAGAACCCGCACAAAAGGATATTTGGAAATCACGCCTTGGATTTTAATACAAAAATTTGCCGACCTACGTGACCCACTGTGTCTATAATGTATTATGTAGTCATACACGTTTTCAATCATACGCTTGAGCCGCGTGGAATCGAGCTTTATATATTACACTTACCCAAAGTTCCTCCCGCGATCGAGACAATCGGAAAAAGCGTAATTACCTTTTTTGCCGTAAGTGTATCGCCTGTCTGCTCGATTGCACAAAAATATTATGATACTTCGTTTTTCACTATACGCGCGCTCGTGTACCAAGATGCGCGTTTTTCGAAAAATTGAACGATAAAATAAGCGTAACGACTTTATCGTCATCGACGCGAGATATAAGCCTCTTGCGTCAGCGAGCAACGTGTGAAACTCTCCACGCGTATGTGTACAGGCATACCTGAGACCGGTAAGTGGTACAACACTTATGCGCTATACCACCGGTAATCTCTCTTCGGCCGTTCTATACACACTCTCTTGCCAGTGTCGCGTAGATTTCACGCTTCCGTTCGCCGTCTTTCCCAATTCAATAACAAACTCTCGTCGACTTCGTGTACATAAAAGCCCGACGACGACGACGACGAGTACACTCGTTAGGCAACGAGAGGGACGGACGGGTTTCCCTCGCATGGGTTTACGATCGCGGAAGAGAAATTAAAAATCGGTTAGGACTCGAGCACGTCCTCCCGTATTCTGTAACGCTGCCGTTACCTCAATTACACATCGCACTCGGTAGCATTATTGAGTAACGAAATCCATAAACTCGCGCATGTGGACATCGAAATACACACTGGCACTATAATCGGGCTGAATTAAGGTTTATGTCCCGGCTACTCGAAAATCAACACGCGCAAGCTTACACCTCATCAGTGCTCGTATATGAGAAAGAAAAATACCAAGTGTATCGCGAAGCTTGATTTGTGCGCCTATAAAGTCCACGGATATCCAAGCGCCTGGCGCGCACACACACGTCAGTTATCCCTCGATACGATAAATAATTCCTCTACTCGTATACGCGTCTGATCCGCCTGTGTCTTGTGTAGCAGTGGTAACAAACGCGACGATTAGATTTATATCCTATTTATTATACCGCCGCGAAGCTAACGTCACACCAGAACACCGAGAGTGCGCGAAGCGGCGCTTCGGGCCATTAATTACCGCTGCATATATATCCAGTCGAAAGCTGTTCTTCCGCTTTGGATTTCTTCTCCGGGGGGTATTCGGGAGTGCACAATGCGGGAAGGAGGTTGTATAATGAGTGCGATTAATTTTCGACTGCGCGCGTTTCACTTATATTATACATTATCCTTCCGTGTGTCGATGATGCAGGTAAAATCGTAAGCTCGTACTTCCTCACCTATGTTAATCTACATTTTATGCCGTTTAGCGTTTTTAATAGACTCGCAAACAGATGTAATTGAATCTAATTAATAGACCCTGAGATATAATTAATTATTTGCTGAATCATACTCTTTGAGATTTTCCTCTCAGCTTTTAGAATTCCAAGCTAAGCGAATCACACATTTTAACGCGACGCATTCATCCATTATTCGACGCTCGCCCTAAAGATCTCTGCATAGGTATGCTTCGATCGATTGCGGCATCCACTTGGCGAAACATCCCACAACTCAGCTGTCGGACTAACACGAGAAATGGATCACGAATTTACGATCGCTCTCGTTTTAAGACGCTGTATCTTGCGAAATTCCTCTGCGGCAGCTAATTGATTATATACCTATCACACACGAGTGTACCTCTCCGTAGAATCCCCGTACGCTCGACCTTGCTTACACATGACTATACGATGTTTTACGCAAAGTTACGATGCTTTTATTAAATGCACCGCGCACCTTTTGCAATTTAAGTATCCGAGGGAAATTGAGGGACGGCTCGCATGCGTATAAGATAAGAGAGTGGAAGGAAATCGTTGGTTAACGCGTATTAATAATTCAATGTATGATCCTATCGGCTCACGAGAGGGAACTTTTTTTTTTTTCTTGATTATTCCATATTATGATGGAAGCCTTGATTTTTTACGAGGCAGCGCATACTATAAAAATACCCCACATGCAACTATGTGGATTTTTGACTGATTAGGAAATATAAGCGTTTTACAGAAAATTCATGAGTCACTTATATGACTCAACTCGGTGCAGCGGCTTAAATTTTATCCCATAGCTGCGCGACTCGTTACATAAAGTCGAGGCAGATTTTTACACGGCGTCGAAAGCTCCACGCGCAGCTCGCATATATAGATATACGTCTAGAATTACGCAAAATTCTCAAATCGTACATATTGATATATTGTTAATGCTAAGCGACGTCTAGCCGAGCAGTGTGGGATAATTAAGAGTTTTCATACTTTATAAAAGCGGCTGGGAAGATCGTTGTTCAATTACGTAAACTCATCTATTATTAATTCAAACGATATCACGTGCTCGAACTTACTTACCGTTTATTATTTCAACGAGAATCCTCGTATTATGCTATTATAAAGCAAAAGCAAATAATCAGCGGGCATCGCGGTGAAAGTCTCTGATTATCAATTTCACCTTACGAGATAAGCTTCAACCGTTATATTAATCTTTGAATTTTCCATTTCAGTTCGCTCTGTTTGCCACGATACTCGCCATCGCTCTGAGCTTGGCACAGGCTCAGAACTACAATCAGCTATTTGCCGGCTTCGGACCTTACCTCAGGCAGCAACAACAGCAGTCCAACAATCTCAGGGACCCGCGATCGAACACCGGTAAGCATTCACGCGTTAATTGACTGTGTATCTCGGACAATCAATCAGGTACATGTGCGTAAGTATATAGCAAAAAGCAAAACAAACTCTCGTGATCGAAGTCAATGAATTCAAATCATGACCGAGAACAGGTTGCGCCTGTCGTTTTTTTGTTTCCGGCGCCGGATGAAACAACACAAACTTCAAGTGCCGCGACCTGAGAGAAGCCGCGAGGCGTGTAATTTATACGGCTTGATTCGCGTTTTCAAAGCTTTCAAGTGTACGGGCTTTTCTCCGCACACTTATTGCGCAATGTTCTTTGGAAAAAGTCGCAAATACACGGTGTCGTGTACTGTAAAAATTCGCAAATGCTACGTTGTAGGCTCCATACCCGAGCACTGAATGAATTTCTAATGAAGTCTAAAATATAGCTTTCGCTCTCGCGCTGCTATATTCACGGGAGAACGGATAATGGAAATGGTAACGATTAAATCGTGAAATATTTGTGCTTTTCTATGGATTCGGTTATTTTTGTCCATTTAAGATTGAATGAGATAATATTGGTAATATCCACGCATTTGTACAGAGTCGAACTCTCACGGTGCGTAATTTATCTAAAAGTATAGCATAAATAAAATTTGGCAATTCGCGCTCGACTGACTCCGACGAACGGGTTGTGTATATAATATACACGCACGAGGCATAATATTAACTCTAAGATAGTTATTTTTAAACAACTGTATTAAGTCACTACCAATCAATTTGTAAGGTAATCGCTCTCGGATCATTGGAAAAGAAATACGATTCAGCGACGTTTTTTCTAGCCCGCGCTCGCTTATAGAAAAACAAAGCAAACTTCTCGTTAATGCATGAATTATTGCACTAAGCGAGAAGAGAGATAAAAAAAAAACAATCGTTTACTTGGCATTGAAGCGGCTTTTTCAACCGATTTTTTTTAATTATTTTAAACGAGTTATTGGCTAATTTCTCGGACACTTTTTGCCTGCGTATACACAGCGAGCTGCGTACCTTCTCTCTCCGTCTTTCTCTCTCTAATAGAGTAGTTATGAAATTCGCGACGTGACTTCACGTTCCCGACGACGAACGCAAACCATTGTCGCTCTTGGCTCCGTTTCGACAATTTTCCGCGCTTCTGTTCCGCAGCCGTCTCTGAGACAACAACTAAACTGCACTCGCACGCTGCCGTATTCTTTGTTTTCCCTTTTTTTTTTCAAGAACTTTTTTTTTCACGGCGACGAGGAGAAAGCAGCTGTATACAACGATCTTTCCCTTTTAAACATTCCCAGCGCGTGTATAGCTGCCGTAAGTATGTATATCGAGGCAAAGCCGGAAGCGGCTCCTTTTGCACGCTCGATCGGCCGCGAATAGACCAATCTCGAGAGAGAATAAATAGCGAACTTGATTAATCGGCTAACCTTCGTCGGTATTTGCATGCGAATTCGGATTATGCGAAAAGTACATATAACACTCAATGTAAAGTCTATTACACTATACTCCCACGAGTGAGCCGTTGACCAGTCGCGATGGTGTTATTAAACACGTATATCTAGGTATCTGGTGCAACACGACTGTATATACCGAACTCCTACGGCCAGGAGGCGTGAAAAAAGGCGCGATTCTAGTTTTTCGAGTTTGCCCGCGTAACACTGCTGATTCATATTATGCTGACGTTTTTTACTTCTCAAGCTCTGCAGCAATCGCTAATTTTCGGAATTAGAACGTCGGCTTATTAATCGCGGGAACGGGTGTTTCATTTTTAAATTACCGATCGACCTACGGTGTAACACTTTTGCTCCACTGTATACTTACACGAGTTACGCGCCGATTATCGAAACAAGCGGTAACAGAGAGATACAGAGCAGTTTCTATCTCGATCCGATCATCGCTTGTTCTCGAAGCCAATGCGTATCTCCATCTAACTCTTATTCAAAGCCGTACGAAGCTGGTGATCGATGGACGATATCGACCATGGGACACGCGATCGTAGGGTCACTCCGAGGAGCAGCGACCGTGAAGGCCGTGGCTGTTATACGATTTTGTTCTCCCGTGAAATTCCGATGTAATAGTACTGCGTACACGTTATAAAGAGATCATCGGTCGCGATCAGTGGCACGCGCCCATACGCGTATAACAGATAACGCGTAAAAAAAAAAGAGCTAGCTCGATGTTTGTCGCGGTGGAGTGGAATTTAATTACGTATACGTATGCTATTGCGCGAAACGAGATTTTGCAGATATACAAGCGCTCGTTCGCGGGTCAATGGTGCTTTTAATGAGAGCTCGTTCGTTTTTGTGGGGGGGGTGTCGAAATTCGACGGTGAATCTATAATGGTTTACCGCGTGGGACTGCCGCGTGATTGGTTTACGACTAATACACGTGTTTTTTTTTTTTAATTTCGAAAAATCGCGAATCTTTTCTTATCTCCGACAACGCATATATCGTAAAAATTTCGGTGGTAAAACCGATTATAAATTTCGACGTAATCCAAAAAAAAAAAAATATCTGGATGAAACCTTGAGTTTGTCTTTATCTCCAGACTTTACAATACAATAACCGTATTTTACTTCGATGAAAACGAACGTCACATTCTCCCAACGTTTCCAAGCATTAATATACATTCAATGCTAGCTCACTCAAGAGTGAAAACCAATCGAGCAGAAAGCAGAACTTCATTCATCCTAGACAAAACACAGAAGCAAAAAAAGCACCTAGAACAATCCGCACCATAGACACTCACCGCCGCGGATGCAGCCCTTCCACTCGATCCAAAACACACCTGCACCAACCACGTTTCATTATACCGCTGATAAGCAACCACTCGACAGTTGCTAATTTCGCTCGTCCTTGCTGTACACCGCACTCACTTTCCAAACGTGATTTCGGGAGATTCGCTCGCATATGCACATATCGTGATACAGCCGTTAGAATCGTAAAATAGAAAACGAGCTGTAAAAGTGTAACAGCGCATGCGCTCAGCCTTTAATTAGCAGATTTTTACGCCGCGCTTTTTCGTACAGAGTTTTTTCCTATTACTTATATACTTGAAAGAAAAATTTATGCTCCCGCGGTAGTAAACTCGCCGGTTGACTTACGGTTATGCGTGGTGTCATCGCGCGCAGCTATACTGAAAGGAAAATAGATTCGTGTATATACTGCAGAGCGTGTCCAGTTTTGATAATGACAAACGAAGACAGATGCCCGGATGGATTGTCGTTAATAATGAAGAAAATTTTTTCAAACAATATAAATATACCTACACATTTACTTTCTCGAGAGCGGTGAAAGTATACATAGCGCGCGGTTCTCGGTTAAATATTTATCGCGAATTGTCGATATAATAAATATGATTTACGGCTTTTCGGCATCGAATGCATATATATATATATTGTTCCGCTCTCTCGCTGCCGTTGCCGAGCTTTTGAAAAAGTAACGTTCCACAGTAGGTACAATTAGCCACGGGTCTATGAATTTACTGATTTGTGAATGTTTGTCCGCAGGACCGGTGCTGTTCCCGCCAGGCCCACCCGGCAACCCCGCCGACACGAGCGGCGTCATCGTCGGAGCCAGCGGCTACGGATTTGTGCCACCCAACGCAGGTAAACCCATTGGACCATCCTGAGTGTTGTCTCCTCCTTCTCCAGTCTACGGACCGTTATAGTATTTTATCATATACACAGCTGCGGCGAGTCGACGCCGCGCTTTTATTTATAAGAAAAAAAAAAAAAAAAGCGAAAGAGAAAGATAAGAGAAAAATTGGCGCGTGATATATGATCTACCTGGATGTAAATAAACCTAACACCCTAAAAATCTTTGAGGAAGAGAGCGGTTGACGTATATATGTGTTTAAGGTGCCAGTCACACATGGAACGAGCACGTGTACATATTTATAACTCTGTGATTGTTCATATCCTATGTGATCTTGTATTATATACCTGTCCATCCTTCCGCTCCTTTCTATTAATTAACTTATGCAATGAATAAAAGCTATTTATCACTTACCAAAGATTACATTAACTCCTCGATTCCCTGGTGGCTGTTTTGCAATTATATGGGTATAAATAATGTGTATACTGGGTTTTTGGGTGTAACACACGCGATAATAATAAAGGAACGTATCTATATACACACACACACTTGCGCAATGATAAGGCTACACACACACACACAGACTACTAATTTATAAGGGGTAATTCCGGTTGTTGATCTATTCGAAAGTGGTATTGGGGAACGAAATTTTTAACAACTAACTACTGGACCCGGGCTGAAATTGAAAAGCGGTTTGTAGCCTTAAATGGAGAGTAGTATATAGATGAAAGCAATAGAAACTCACCTATAGATATAACTGTTGACTAATATTAGAATATAACGTACCAAGCGATGTTCGCATCTTTATCCAGAGATGATCGCAGTGATTGTCCGCACAATCGTATGTTTAACATAAGCGTATGTGGCTGCACATTGTCCAAAAAGCCAAAAAGAATCAAAAACTTTCCTACTCATTGTTTTCCAGGCCTATCGAGATATATCCCGTATACCCTCGGCACAACATTACGAACATTTATGTAATAGCCCACAGTCGCATCTGGTCGCAAATTTCGACTATATCCTATCTTCCCCATAATGAGGCACCGAGAGAATCCGCACAAAAAGAAACTTTGTATCGAGATCTAGATTGGCACATTTCGCGGACAGCTATTATACCACTGCCATCATATCAGATCGCAAGCTGATAAGCTCCACACGTGTACGTAATGCTGTATATTATGCTCTCGAGACTGAGGTTTCTCGTATACGTTTTGCGTCTCTCGCCTCTTATCTACCGATCGACAGTCGAACGCGCTTTCTCCGTTTCTGCATGTGTGTTATTGTGGTATAGGCATATACACGTATGTCTTCAGAAAGTCTATTGTTTTCGGTGGAGGAACGAGAGGCTGCGCAATCGACATCGAAATTCGAGTATCGATAGATTCTGGATAAGATGCACTAGGACACATGCATGTGTTGAGAATTATTTTTTCACGGCTTTATAAGGGAAGATAAATAATCTCGACGACGAGGAAGCCGTAGTATATGTATAATTAATGGGCTTACGGTGCAGAGTTATAAATTCATAAATCGCTGTCAGCTATGCCTAACCACACACTATAATCCCAGCACGAAACGGTAACGGAGGTCACGGTTGGTTTCTAATTTTTACTCCCTGCAAAGAATCCACTATACTATACCTAATAAGGAAGCGATTCAGTACGAGAGCTGCACTCCTAGAACACCTTATCCAAGCAAAACGTATCACACGCGAATCTCGCATCCATCCCGAGAATTCTCGAAAAATATCCAGGATGAAATTATAATCGAAAGCAATGAGGAAACAGCATCCCTTTCCCTCTCCGCCTATCAATCATCCAACAGCGAGAGATTAACACCGCGCCGCATCTCTCGCTCTTCTCCTCATTGCCGCGCGAGTGAAAGTATAGCTCACACCGCTTCGCTGTCTTTATACGCAACACTTCTAGAACTCGTTTTCGATCTTAACCTTCCGCGTGCGAGCATGCATCGTGTGTTATGTGTCACGTAACGCGTGTTACGAGGTCACCGAATGCGAAGCAAGGTCACGACTTCGTGTGTTATACTTCCGGACGACGACGCACATACAAAACGTATACGTCTCTCAGGAGCAACGATCTTCCTAGTTCAAGTTCGACGCCTCAGGCAGCTTACGGTTATTTTGCTCTTGCTCGAGGGAACGCTATATTTGTATTCCGCGTCGTATGCTATGGTATCACGGCCGCTTCCACAATTACAGTCGATAAAAAGCTGTATCACAAGCCGCTGCGCGCGCTCTCTCACATTTCAATTAAAGACTTTACGGCCGTATACTTGTGTAGATAGCTGGGAGAATATTCCATTACTTATATTCGTATATAACTCGTTGTGGAATCGTGAGTTGACGATAAACATTAAAATAAGCGTATATATCGAGCGCATTTATTTGAAAAAGGGCGGACAGTTATACTCTCGTACAAATTGCCAATTTACCGCAAGGCGTATCAAGGAAAATGGAAATGGTTTTTGTTCCCGAAAGAGAGAGAGAGAGAGCGCGCGCACTAATGAACCCGGTCCTTGCACATATACGTATATACGTAAATTACGCGGAGTCAATTTCAAAATCGGCACCACATTGTTACACAATTCTAAGGGACGGCCCTGAGTCCAGGGTCCCGATCGGAGCTTCAAGGTCTCAGCCCTCGCTGCACTTTCCAGTCTTGGAACTCCAATTGTAGGAGAGAGTCGATGATGGTATATACACACGTGTGTATCATTTTCCTCGATTAGGCTGATGCATCGGTTGTTTGTGAACGCTTCCGCGTTGCGATATAATACTTTGGAGGGTCTTTTGCAAAAGCTGTATCTTTGTTCGCTTCGGCTTTTTATCGCGGATCAGATGGACGACGTAATCAGCGCGCCACTGTCCATTATACGCACTAGCCGTAATCAAAGCGTATCGAATAATGCTTGATATGGCGCGAGCGCACAATAATTTCTCACAGCGACGGCTTATATAATAGCGCGGATATTTAGAAGTATACTATTTGTAATTATACTTTCTTGAGAAAACGGCAATTATCGGGGAGGCACGTGTACGCTGTGGCTGTAATATATGTATCACGAGGTTTCTAGGTCCCTCTCTCTCTCTCTCTCTCTCTCTCTCTCTCTCTCTCTCTTTCCGCACATATATACACCTTTTCTACCTGTCAATTATAACGCAAATTTATCCGTCGAAAAGCACACACGTCACGAGTTCTAATTACACGGATTTTCCATTAAATTCACCGCAAAGCTATATTCCAAAGATACCTAACAGCCGAATTCCGAGAAATCCATCAAAGTCTAATGAAGTCGCAAAAAGCGCACGTTTATATGCACCTGCTGTATATACTCGAGTATTCTCTTAATTGAGCATTGGAGCATCGCGTTAGCAATGTACCTATATACCCGCTCGCGTATTTGCCAATTGACATTCCGGACGAGGCCGGCGCTTTCAGCACACGATGCTACGTATCAATCGTTCGGAGCACGAGTTGCGAGACATTCCCGTGGGTGGCTCGCGCACTGCACCAGCACACTCATTTGCATATCGGCCTGTCGCGTCAACCCCGAGCGGGATTTGGAACTGATTTATCGAGCGCGTGTATCTCTCTCTCTCTCTCTCTGCACTGGCTTTTTGGCATTCCCTGGTATACACGTATACGAAGAGCTGGTTTGGAACTCCTTTCGAATTTCCTCGCTTTTCTCTTATTTTTCCTAATCTATCATATATATCGGCTGCAGTGGGATTGAACTCTCGGGCTAAATTTAAATCCCGAATGTACTGTGAAATACACTCCAGAGTACGATATCCATAGTCAAAATACACACATTATACTTATCTCTCACATGCAAACACTCGATTCTTTTTTCAGGAATAGGATTGCATAGGGGGAAGAATCTAACACCCCTGCAGCGTCCCCTCATACCTGCGGTGAAGATTCTAACGCACCCGTATCGTTCTTATTTTCCAGCCTACTTCACCTACTTCTACTAAAAAAAAAGCCTCCTCGAAGATCGTCGAATCTGCACACTGGACACACAGAGACACATAAGGAGCAACGATCGCTGCGAGGACAAAGTGGTGAGCGGTGATGCACGAGAGCGAGATCGTCAGAACGGATCGTGATCTCACGATTGGATCGTATATAACTTGCGACAGAATTTCTATTTTTTTTTTTTTTTTTCTTATCATCCTCCCTCTCGATCTCTCCTCGCTATATACAAGAGCGCGAAAATCTCGCCGCGCGCGAGCTTAATTAGAGAGCCGCACGCGAGAGAGGGCTAATTAAAATCGAAGAAAGTCCGTCGTCATTTGCATGTCTGTGTGTATGTGTTTCACCGTCTTCTATCTCTAGGCACGTATATAGAGTGAATGTGCAATTATATTGTGTATATGCGCGCTATAGAGAGAGAGAGAGAGAGAGAGAGAGAGAGAGTTGAGTAACGATCGAGTGTGCGTAAAACGGGTGCGTCTCGCGTCGTAATGCGCGTGCGATATCGGAGTCATTAAGATACGTAACGTATATAACTTTGTTAATTAATAATATTTATTATTAATTGATGTTTGTATGGAAATTTCAGTTGAGTCTGTCGCGCACGTCACCTTTTTTCATATACTAGTTAGTCTTACATATAGATATAGTATAAATATCCGAACTGCGTCGTCAACTTCTGCGCCGATTCTTTTTTTTTTCTAATCCACCCTCTTCTATTCTCTTTTATCCTCTGTATAAACATAGTCAGTGTACATACGCATTTCTAATATAACTATACAACACGCGCACATCGCGAGAAGTTGACGACGCGTCGAAAAAAAATGAAGGAAAAAAAAAACGAGACAGAGAAAAAAGTGTCACAACGACGCGAAAAAAAAAGCACGCATGCAAAGTATAAGAAGGATGATTTTCCTGGGATTTTTTCTTTTCACATAACTTAGACAGTCTCGCGTCGACGCGCATGCGAACACGTGCGAAAGTTTGCCATGGTCATTTGCACTTGCGCGCTGCAGAGAGAATATTATGTTATGCGAGGCGCCGAACTATTCGCGCCTGTACATGTATATTGCGGCTACTCTCACCCGAGCAAGCCTGCATACACATTAGGATGTGTGTAGTTGTGTGCATAGATATCGCGGAAATCTTGGAGAAACTCTTTTTTCTTCGTAAAAATCACCGAGGGAAGGATTCATAATGATGTTTGTTATACGCTTGGATGACTGTAAGGAGAGGTGATTTTTACGAAGGAATACATATTGCAATTTTTGGTGCGAAATGCGGTGTTGAGGATTTTTCAAAGTGTGCAACGCTGATCGCTCGATTACTTACCAGATCGAGATATAAATGATTTTAGAAATTTCAAGTTTCTCTTGTTAATTCTCGGTTTTTTACCGCTGGCGTTGCAGACCAACACTATCTACTTAATAGCCATACTCGAGACTCAATTGATAGTGCAGAATTTGGGTTCGATTGGTGTATTTGGTACTTGTAAATGTTCTCTAAATTAATCACTAGAAAATTGTATCACACTTCGATTAACTTTAAAGTTCATCAAAATTATTCGCACGTAAGGCAGATGTATAATATATGTGTAACTAATCTTATTTAATGTACGTATAATGATTCGTGTATGTATCGTATTGTTTTGTAATTATGAATGACAAGAGAGTTTTTGCTAAAAATGATTATTTTTTTACCGCTTTGAAAAATTGTACCCTTATCTAGTGTCTGTAAATCAACAAAAATATAACGCAAGTCGTACATCGCTAGTTTAAAGATTTACGAACAATGCGTATGTCGTTATCGGAGACAATTATTGCGTGTTATATATGTTGTAATGAGAGAAATAAAAATTTTATTTTCCAAAGATCCCGAGCCTCACTTCATTTCCACTTCATTGACTTGCAAAATTGAGGCGTGTATACATTATACGCCGGAGGACTTCCTCGACGAAAAGAGAGTTTGATCGAGCGGCGGTTTCATTACACACGTGTATACGAGTTGTGGCCGCCCACGTCGCTCTGCGATGCCTGTCCGACATTAAATTGCATTTAAACGGAGTGTGAGAAGTCGTAATGAAATACAATATTTCTCTATGGACGTTACAAAAGCCGCGATTCTAACAACTTCCTCCGACGCTTTTACGCGCAAGTTTTAATCACGCGTTTGGCGAATTAAACAACCTTTCCCAATAGTTATTTATTAGAAGTGTAAGAGCGTTAAGATCCTTCGATTAAAAGAGTATATTTCCGAGTGATTCGAAAGCGTGCAAAAACACACGGCGCAGTTTCGAGCGAGCATCGCGCCTATAAGAAAGCCGTAAAACTTTGAAAAACGAGAATACAAATTATCGATCGTTTAATGTATATACACATGCATGTGTCAAAGTTAACGAGTTTCATAACGATCGCAGACACGCGATTCGCCGTAATCCGAGCCATTTCAATTTCAGAAATAATAAATGTTATTGAAAACGTCTTATTAACGAAACGAGATGAAATTAAATGAGCTTAAGTGCGCGACAACGGCGCGGCGGCGACTGAAAAGCAGCTACTCGGTGTACAGTCTGTAATGTATAGCGATTGCACAAGTAGCCGCGAGTTAATAAGGGAATTGTCTTTTCAAAGAGTCCGCTCGCCGTATTGTGTATGATACACACTCTCTTGCTTCGACTGGCGTCACTAGCGCACCGTTCCCATTCCTTCCACGAATAACTAGTTCTAGGCTAATCGAAGACCGCTAATAACCGCTGTTTTATTCATGGCTTCCTCGACTTCTCGGAATATCTTAAACTTGCGCGCTGACCTGATTTTTATGAAAAGTTCTGTTGAAATCTTCGGTACACAGTGTGTCATTACAAACTCTCTCACACCGTTGTATTCAGAGATAAAAAGCGCATGCGATAATCAACGCGTTTCCATTAGATGCTACATTCGATCTCCGCACATGCAGGAATTCACCGAGTTAGCTGTATATTTTTAAAGAAATCATCTTATTAATTTTAATATGACGCGAATTACGTCCATACCATACGGCAGCGGCAGTCGATGCGTGATTTTTTCCCCGCCGCGTCCGTCTGTAATTAAGAGACTTGCGAAAGGCGGCAAAAAAAATGCATCATCATATTCATCCTCAATTTTTTTTTTTTTTTTTTTTCATCATCGCTGCAGAGGACATGTGATATCGAAATATCCCGGCCTTGCATCAAGCTACGCTGCAGATAATGCAATATCGGTTATGACCAAGCGGCAGGCGTGAACGGCGAAACTTTAATTAGATAATTAAATGTAATTCATGCAAAAACCACACACGAGCTTCGATCCTCTAATATACCCAAGCGATTAACGTCGAGCTGTCGGTCGTTCTAAACACACTGTGTCTAGAGTAATGCATATAATTTCGGAAAACACATCCCATCGTCGTTCACCGCCTCAAATCACAGGTTCCACACGCGAAAAAAAAAAAGCTTTAGTAATCGCGGTAGCTCGAGGCGGGACCGTTCCTCGTTCAAAGCTCGGCACGTATATACACGAGTCATAACAACACGTGCCATTTTTCTATGAACGCCTTTCGCGAGCTAAAGGCGTGCCGAGCACTACAGTAGCCAAGCGGTGGCATGTCACCCATATACTTTTGCATACAATAATGAGAGCAAAAATTTCGATGTTTGTTATTGCACACCCGCGCGCTTGAGAATATAGATAAATTTTCCCGCCTTACAGTGTATATGTATATGCACACATTACTTATAAAAGGGTGGCAACGGTGAATCGATAAAAATGAATTTCCAACAAAGTTTTACGACAGGCATATCGCGTTTCACTTTTACGATCCCGTCGCGAGAGAAAAAAAACGCAAACGGAGAACAAACAAAGCGTATACGGCGAGAGAATAACACGTAGTATAGTAATGATCGCTCGAGGTAAATGAATCGCAGTTAATTTACGAGCGCATTCTTCCCGATGATTCGTGCTGGCTACTGCTCAAGCTCTAGACTTGATTAACGAGCTGCCGTTCAGCGCGTGTGCACGCACGCGAGAGACAGTCCTTTCTAATATTTGGTACTGCAGTGCGCAGTGCGCTCTTGGCGTCTCTAATTTAACTGCCGACACTTACAGCCATAGCCGAATAGATGTCGCAAGAAGCTGTGACCGCGTACATTCTCGATGTGGGCGAGTCGAGTCAGCGCACGAATTATATTCGCTGTGTGCGACAATCGGCCACGTCGATCGGGTCAGCAGTGCTGCGAAAATCCGAAATGCCTTCGAGTCTCGATGTTGATTTTTTGCCAATCTGCAGCTGTACTGTGTGTAATTTACGGTAAGCGTAGGTAGTGCAATGTATCGTTGAACTGGCGAAACCTTTGACCCGAGAGTCTCTCTGGTTTCGTGTGAATTGAAATGACGAAATTTGTAGACAGTATACGATTTTGTTCGCGTGTTATCCGAGAAATTCGCGAGCATATCCAGGCGACTACCGTTTATGCATATAAAAGCGATCTTGTGCATTTATATTAAATTAGCGACGGATAAATAACTTCTCGTCTCCACGCATTCTCGCGCTAGCCGCAACCCCGTCGCGATCAACCGGTGCATAGCGCATTAACGACCAGCGTTATATATATAGATAAGCAAGCGAGAACGCGTGGTCTGCATTATGCACTCTAGGCATATATACACACACGCGTTATTATTTTATTACATAATGACTTTAATCGAGCAATGAGCATGTGCGCGAGCCTTTACGTGTGAGCACGTGAGCTATACCAGTCCCACATGGCTACTAGAGCGTGAACGCGACCGCGCCGGCAAATATCACTGTGTGTGCATTGAAAAAACAGCATCTCTGGCGTGCATTCGTATATATAGACACATAACTTTTCGTCTCTCGCTCCATCCCTTTCTTTTGCTAACTCTGCTGCGAGTTACCGCATACGCCTGCGAATGTGTGTGTGTGTGTGTGTGTTATTATCTCTCCTCGTCTGTCGGAGTGTCTCGCCGTCTATCCGTCGAATTCCCGACGTTTGATTTATAAGAGGGAATTCTCGCTAGAGCTGCGGAAAATTTTTCCAAAATTGATTTACGAGCACTGCGCGAACAATTTTCGGGAATGCTTAAAATCAATCGCGACTGGAGAGAGATTTACGTGCATCTGAGGCAGGAATCTCGATAGCGTTTGCAGGTGTCGTTTCTGTATCGGCGATTGCTCATCGACTGTAGCGTATAATTGGCAAACGCGCGCGTGGATATATATACCTACGTTTTGCAATTGGTTACGCATCGCGCGCGCTCTCGATTTCTGACGAAATTAACGCCATTGATTTATGCTGATATTGGTTATTAAGTGAATGGGTGTAATTTTGAACTGCAGCTAATTACACACGAGAGAGATTATGGTTATTTGCTAGCATTCTAATGGCTGAATATTGAATAACGGTTGTTAGTCCGATTGAAAACTACTCTCAATCAGTTAATAAGCTTGTAAAATAACATCAGTATCCATGGGGCTTACTGCATCTGATTTATTCTACTTAGGGTTAACAAATCTACTACCAGTGTCATTTAATCTATTCCAATTTTTTAAATCCCCGTCTCGGCAAGCAAAACAATAGTGTTAGTTACGAGCAACAGTTGTCCTATGAAACTAAGAGATCCTGTATCGCTCGAGCAATCTCTCCTTTCAAAATGAAGTCACTTAGCTGTTAAACGCGACTCGCGTCTGTCGCTCCCCACACACGGATATCGATTATAACGCGGAGCAACATAATTGTGATACGCGTGTATGTAATACAACACCGAGAATTTATGGGCTTTTCTATGATGAACCAAGATTTACAATAGTATACCGTAAGCTGTTTTCTATCTTGATATCTGTATGTGTCAAATCTATTATCGCATAAATTTGCACGGTTGCACCGATACGTTATATCGATCACAGACACGGACCGGAAGTTACGTAACGGAACATTATATAAGGACTAATACAATAATGCCGCATTAGCCGCAACCAATAATAACAGGCATGCGTCGGAAACCATAAAGATCGAGCTCGAAAAATCGGCAGATTCCAGTATACTTAGTGGTGCGATATCGACATCCGCGTAGATACAACACACACACAGCGAGCTGCTCTCACGTGATATCACATGCTCATTCCAGATCTGCGCTTTCGAAAGGTTCGAGCAGCAGCTGAAACGTGAGCCGGGCAAGGCACCCGCACTACAGCGGCAGGACAATGGCCGTCGCACATTAGAGATATCGCGTACGTACTGCACCTTGCCTGCGCTACAGCAGCAATAGTGTGTCCCACGCGCGCTGCAGTTCGACAGCGGCAAGCTTATTCTTGCGGTTATTCGTCATGCGGTGAGTGTGGAACCGATCGCGCGCTCAAATTCGCGGAAAAGAAACGCGCAAAATCGGAACTTTTTTTTACACACGTATATACGCACGATTGTTCGGGCTATTTTTGCAACGGAATTGCAGCCCCGCTCACCCCTTTTTAAGCGCTTATGCGCGCGTTGCCGATTTTTCGATCGGCTATCTCTTCGTGCCATTGTTGTACCGCTATATATACGTATGGTGTGTATAAATATCGGATCAATGGCCATTCGAGCGTTGTAATTAGAGTGAAAAATATAAGCATATATGTACGTATTCGCCGCGCGAACGCAGGAACCTTGCGCCGATTTTTCCCAAGCGTGTATATAATGGACTGTGCGCAAGCGTAGGTTTATTTCGACAAACAATATAACGACCGGCAACGCCGATCGTGGCCTTACTCTTTGCATATATGGAAATGGCTTTATACATACGCTCGCTGTGTGTATAGTATATATATACATGCTTTTTTTATGCGCCGGGTAGGCATATCGCATTTGCATTTCGCCAAAGTGCAGGAGAAAAAAAAAGGAGCTGCCCTCACGAGCGATGTGGAAAGAAACGCGAGGCATTCGAGGGTGTCGAAACGAGATCGCAAGTGTAAGAGCGAGTAGGTATAGCCTGCCAAGTGTAATCCCTCACGGTGTATGTGTGTATATTATATATCGTGGCTGAGGTGTCACGCTGCAACGAAACTGCTGTGCGAAGAACGTGCATGTACGCGCACGTAAAAGTGGCTCGAGGTCGGGATGTATGCGCAATGCCTGGATGGCGATCGGCCAGGACAAGTCGGGATAACTTTCTTGAGAAATTTCGAATGTAGCCTACGGATTTGAGAGGACGATGTGATTTTTTTTTGTTTTTTTTAGGGACTTTTTCATATACTGCTGACGGTTTTGGTGCGCGTCGATAAAGCAAGCCGCGGATGGTAAGTTACCGCTCGACAGTACACGCATTACGATGCGTAATAACGTAAGTTCGCGAGAGGCTCTACAGGGCGCAGTCAACGGCATGGTACGCTGTTGGTTCGCCTGAAATTTAAATTCTTTGTTTATCAATTACGAGTCGTTACGCCACAATTTCACCAAAATAACCGATCACTTTAATTCGTCAGAGTATTATAAGAACAGTTATTAACAATCCATCGCTAAAACACTCTTAGACGTTATACAAGCCGCAAAAGAAATCTCGCAACGCTCAATCGCCGCGGAGAGCGAAACCGCTTTAAAGAAACTCCTATGTAGCCGCGACGCGAACAACAAAGAGGTTTCTTTCGCACCGCTATACCTGTGTGTACAGCTCCTCGTTCTCTCGACGAGAAGAGAAGCCTCTCGATAAACCATGACGAAGTCTGTATACGGAAAAAGAAAGCCGTATCCTACCGAAGATAGGACTTTAATAATTTATCGACTGTATCGAATTCCCGCCCGGAACCCGCATACACACGCTCTTTTTCTTAGTTACCTCTCACCCACGCCTATACATATAAACGCATATACAGGCGGGAAGAAAAAGGAAAAGAAGAATCAAGTCGCGATCCGGAAAGTAATAAATTGGTATCGCCGTCCGCGCTCCTTCCTCTCTTTTCGCGAACGTGGCTGTGATTGCTAGATAAGAAAAGTTTTGAATTGCCAAAGACTTCTTTCGAGTCTAGACTCCAATGACGCGACCTTTTATTTCCTGCACGTATACAGTCCTCCTTCCTCTTGCGGCTCGTAGATATTTCAGATTTTAGCTCGACGATAGAGCTGCTTTGTATTCCGCGTTTGATGCGCCTTTACATTTTGTCTACTATTTACATCTCTTAAATTGGTAGCGACGCTTCATCATATCTTCCGCCGAATCATCAGCTTCAGCATCGCGTTATCGCGTCGAAATTCGAAAGAGAAAGAGAAAAAGCGAGGAAAAAGCCAAAAAAGTGTTATTGTTCGCTCGGCAGACGCAGCGGCGATATTTCGCAGCTCGGCTCATCAATATTCAGGGTACACGATGTGGTACGCGGTGCTCGTATCGCGACAATGTGAGGTAGTTTACTTTATGTTTCGCAACAACGACATCCATCTCGCGGGACAGCTATATATACAATACTCACACACGTATACATATAGCTGTACCGCTTCTCCACCGGTTGTAAAATTTTACTCATGCAGATACAGAGCGAGACATTGTATTTTGAACTCTACTGTTTTCACTTCAAAGTCACGACTTTGTACTCACGCGCGTGCGACAATTAAGAAATTCGATTGGCGAAGCCACTCCCTAGTCGATAGTCTGCCAACCGCAAACACTTGGTTCGCTTTGCTGTGGGCGCTTTAACGGCCGAATTAACGATCGACACCTTGTCGACGGTTAGCCATTTTTATTGGCTATTAGAAGTTTTTCTTAGCGAGGGGCGACACACCCCCCGCGAAGTAGCCGACGACTGCGCTAATAACGACTCCCCGAATTTCCCTGGCGATGATGGTTGCGATAATTTGCCGCTGACTTAACGAGCCGATCCTCCGAAACCGTCACAGGCCAACTGCTTAATTTAATGCTTTTTCGTTTATTCGCCTCTTATCTCGACCGAGATTTCCCCACAGCTGTGAGTTTGAATATTGCGTCGTCTACTTTTACGGCGGCAATTATGCAGTGAATAAATTTACGCGATAAGAGTGTAGTCGAGATTTTTAAAACAGAATCTTGGGATTATCTGAACGGATAAAGTGCAGAGTCATTTTTACAAACGCGCGTTATTGTAACGTCACGGAACTGAATTTAAATTGCTCGCTCAGCAAAAGAAATCCCCGTAGTAAAACGCGGATCTATAAATTGAAAGCCTACGGCTTCCGCTGAAGGCCTTATCGATAAAACGAGGGAATTTTAAGGTGAATCGAGTGCCACGCACAGCCGATAGACAATTAAGCCACTTTCGGTTACAATTTTATTCGTCCTCGTAGTCAACGAGCGTGAAAGAACGCTCAGCTGTAGGTATAAAAAAATAGAGCTAGAGAGCCTTCCATGCTCATCTCTTTTCAGTCGGAAAAAAAGATTAATGATTCGGAAACATAATGGCTGTGGAGATGCAATGTGGTTGCTATACAATGGAAAGCAGCGACAAAAGCGTCGAATTTGCAAACTATCGTACGTGTTTTCGAGACGAAGTGCACGTCGTAAAATTCAGTTATTTACTCGACTGAGATTTTTCCTCGTCGACGATTAGCGACGATCAGCCCCTCTTCTCTGCGCAATAACACTAAAGACGATCGAACGCGCTCGCGTCTGTCCGTCACTCGTCATGGCTTTTCCAAAGCTCGCTAAAGACAATAAAAACGATTATCTTCCCCTAGGTCATTCCGAAGTTTGCCCATAAAGCTTATCCGACCGGTAGGGCTGAGAAACAAGAAGCTGTGGAGCTTTCAGCATGCTGTCTCGTATAATTATATCGCGTTTCATGTAGATACAAATATCGTTCCTAAATTAATTCATGCAATAGTAACAAAAGTCAATATCGAAAAATCCGACGATAAATCAAGCTCAAGCCCATCCGCGTATCGCAAGCTCGAAAGCATACATCCGGCGAGCGGCGTACCTGCTGCGCGCGCGCCAGGCCTTGAGCTTGCGCTGGCACGCGAGGCCACGGCCATGGTCACTCACTCCGGGCGGGGGTGGCTGGGAGCAGAGCGTCAGCCCGGGCGAGACATTGAACTCGTTGCAGCTCCGGTGGCGGCGGCAGCAGCAGCAGCAGCAGCAGCAGCAGCAGCGGCATCGATTCGTCTGCTCCAGAAACGCGAGCGCGTGCGCGCGCGACCTCGCCCCCGACCTCGAGCTTCGTCGTCGTCCTCGTCGCCGTCTGTCCCGGAAAAGTCTTTGTTCTCGAGCTTGCACGACTCTCTCTCTCTCTCTCTCTCCCTCCACAGCCCCCCTTTTTTTTTATTTTTTCAGTCTTGACTCTTTAATGCCTTCTCTTATTCTGACGAACGTTTTCGTTGTTGCTGCTGTTGATTAGCTCAGTTTGAGAAGTTGTTTGCTCGCGTATATGTATTAAACGAGAAGGGGGTGCTTTTATGGAAGTGCTTAAATTTAACGACTGAACCGCTCGAATGATACCTCTATTTACCTGCGAACTCGCGGGTTCAAAGGCCATTGCGCTCTCGGAGGGATGGATCGGGCGACGCATTATTCACGTGAGAGAGCTAGGAGAAGGAAAGGGAAAACGCTGGCGTTGCCAAAATCGCGAGACAGCGGGCTAGTGATAAAGGACGCGGGTAATATTGAAATCGGCGTAAAGATATATGCAACGGGCTGCGAAAGTAGTTTCACGCCGTCGATGAAAAAGCAGTTGCCATTCGACATGGTATTATGCCTTCCTTATCAGTCCACCGCTCGTGCCCCGAGGGTTCGCGTGTCTGGCCGTCTGTATACTACTATATACCTATATGTATAAGTGTGGGACGCGCGGGCGGTGTTCTTAAATCTGTTTATGGCCCGATCGTGCGGACCGGACCGTCCACGTACTTTTTTTTGTGCCCGTCGCCCTCGGCGCGCGATATTTTCTCATTTTAAACGACGACTGTACATTTTTATTCGGTTAGGGTGAGGCGGGGGAGATTTGTGTGCTTCTGTGTTGGGGACTTTCCTCATCGATATAGTGAGTAGAATTGATGAATTATTATCTGTTGTCTTTAGAGGCTGCGAGGCGTGTCCCATTGACACGAAGGTGCATGACGTTCCCGGATATCCGAGGTTATATTGAGCTACGGCAAAGCCCAGAAGGGAGGCTCGAAGGGATACTCGATCCTCGGCTTATCTTGATAATGTAAAATTAGATATCGCTCGAGTTTCTATGTATCTACTTTTGCATCGTCTGCGTTTTGATTTCGTGCTTCTCATCTCATTGTTTAATAGAGAAGCTTGCGAATAGGCTATACTAACCGTCACCCATAACCATACGCATATCTTCGAAACTCGGCAAACAAAGCTCTTCATTCAGCTCTGTATACGAAAATCACAAGCGTACAGACAAAAAATCACAGCACTACAAAGCACCATTAGAAAAATAAGACGACAGGAATCCTCTCTCTCAAAAAAAAAAGTAAATCGAGGGCCACTTTCCAAGTAAACGTTGCCTTATAAAACTGCAGCGGTTCCGCGAAATAGCAGCACATCCAGTCAAAACGCAGGCGTTACCCTCTCACGCCGTTATAACGCTCCCCCGTTTTTTTTTTTTCGCGCGATCGTAAAGCCCGGGTATAACGGGTAGCTTTATCCGGATTGCGCTCGGCGGCCGGATTCTCTCTCCGTAATAAAAAGTGTAACATTAATGAGGTAGTAAAAGTAAATCCAGAGCGCTGCTATCCTCGACGCGTCGCCCCTTGCACTTTCGCTGTGTGCGCGCCGTTTTTTTTTTTTTTTTTATGCAGCCCGCCCCAGCAGCTATTCTTTTTTTCCCTTTTATTATTTTCTGTTTTCCTCTTCTTCTCTCGTGTCCTTGGAGCACAGGATTTTATATTCCATTTGCAGGCTACGACGAGTTTTTCATTTAACTCAGCGCTGAGTGCTGGTATTATACGATCGAGCTTTGCTTTGCTGTGCGCGCTTTATACTTCGAGGAGAGGAGAGCTAATAAACGATTTCGGCGAGAGCTTGCAATGATTATAGCTGCAATCAAAAGTTCTTGCTTTTCTCATCAAATTCGAATTCCAAACCGAACGTCTGGATGATGGACAAAAAGCTATCGAAGCAATTTACGATGATGGATAACAACGGGCAATAAGACGTAAAAAAGTGCTCGAGGCTGAAAATCGAGATCGTGTCGTAAAAAAATTGAATTTTATCGGAGGTCCATCATCCGTCAAGGGCTGGTCTAAGCGGATGATTTCGGAGCGTTGGTTATATACGCCTCGAGTTTACGAGGATATCTCGATCGACGCGCTCACGGGCCGAGGTCGGAGTCCGACGAGGGAGTTGTCGCGGCGACGCGATCTGCAGCGCTTTCTTCAACTTCTTTTCTTTGTTCCTTCGTCGCGAGGTGTGCTTGTGTAATGCCGCGGAGGGTCGCGAAAGTCGTATAGGTAGTTACATTAAAGCGAGAGCTTGCGAGAACAAAGGCAAAGCTCCACAGCTGGGAGAGAGATTAGGTACGACGACTTGGAAGATAAAGGAGGACTTGCTTTTACGAGCGGCTTGAAGATATACCCTAAAATTGTCAATGTTTTTTTCAACAGTGGAATTTTTCGTTCGCGATTAGAGAAACACACCGGAGAGCCGTCGAATAAAGAATGCGTGCTCTCATTAGTTTCTCGGGGTGATGTGTGATAAAAATTTCAACGGAATCCAACACACGGGTATGTGAAAAAAAAAGAAAAAAAACGATCGCGGACCCGACCGTAAATTCCTTTTCCTCCTGTACACACGCACCGAGATTGAAACTTTGAATAGGTAGAGTGCAAAATCCAATTCTACACGTACCGCCCCCCCTTCGACTTGGCGCGAATTTGAATCCGATCGCAGGAGTTATTTTCTCGACGGCTATGGCGGCGCTCGCAGTGTAAGCTAAGGAGTATATTGTGTGATTTATACTCGCGCGCCCATACTTTCATTTGCAGAGCCGACTTATATACGCTCGGCGCATTTCAATCGCTTTCGATTTAACCGCAGCTTTGTTTGCGCGTTCTATTGTAAGCTTGGAATAAACTCTGCAGAGCGCTTTTTGGAATATTATTTATCAACGCGAAACTCCTCGAAACTCTAGAAAAATTTCCCTCGAAAAATTTCCCTCGTATATAAAATCCAGCAGACGACTGGCTCTCGAGCATCGCAATCTCGCAACATTGTAGCCAGGCTTCTCCTCGCCGCGAAAAAATCGGGCGGTTTTTGTTCGGCTTTCCAGACAAACGGCCTGGCCAGACAGACAGACGGACGGATGGACGGACATAGAGAGAAGAGGGCGCGTTATCCACGTGTATACCCTTGCGGTAGAGGCCGCAGAATTAATTACGCCGCCTAATTACCTACGGCCATATAATGCCGTTATTGGTGTGCACGCGGACTGCGTACGTTTATTTCTCGCTCGGCACAAAGGGAGTATTATTGTTCGTAAGCGCGACCACTGATGCGAGAGCAAACTCTATACTCCGCTGATCGCTTTTGAACAAGTGGATTATTCTCCGAGCTTGCGCAAGCTCCTGTGTGTATGTATGTGTATAATTTCTCTTCGAACATAAACGATACGTCGACTCTAACTTCTTCAAGAGTATAATGTAGTTCAGTGGGGGAGCAGTAGCGCAACAACGCTAAAGGAGAGTAATAGGGAAATAGTTCGGCTGGATTTACGAGTAGCCCACGCGCCGTGTGCTTTATTGCCGGCGATGAGACAGGATTTAATTACTCGCGTTTCTCCCGGAGATAGCGGAGGGCGAAGATTTTCCCCTAAAAGCTGAGGCGAAGACAAAGCGGACCATACGCGAACGCGGCTGAAAATTAAGACGGCGGAAGAGCAAGGGATCCTCCGTTGGGAATGTTTAATAAAACTCGAAATTTCGGCTCGCATATAGTCTTCGAAATTCGAAGGGTTCGCGAAGCTGGCTCCATGGTTAATTCATCGACAGCAAGCGCGTTTTAATCGGCAGTTTCGAGGCGAGGCGAATGAAATCACGCGTATATAGCCTAGGGCCACGGAAAATTCATATCGACGCGAAATCACCTGTAATTAGATGAGCTAAGAAGATTGCAGTGTAATAAGTGCAACAATGCGCTTCTCGGAACAATTGCTTCATACCTATTTTGAAATTTGCTCTCGGCAATGAAAACACGCTCGTGCATAACCCTCGCCTAATTTCAAGTCCAGTCGCGACCTTCTCTCCCTCTCTGACGCGTAATATGGTCGGTGCGAGGCGACTCTAATTATTCAGCAGCGGTCAGCGCGCCTCTCGTATCATCCGCAGACCGCTAATAAAGTCGCGCACAAGCTGCCTTCAATACATACAACCAAGACTCTTGCGAAGTTGGCGAACGCTTTTTATTTATTTACTCCTGTTTTCGCTCTCTGTACGTGCTCTCTGTCGTTTTCGTTCGGTCGTAAATTTTTCATTCATATACACAACGCGATAAACTACACCCGCGGATATGATTTGTGTACGGAAAGATGTTTGTCGTTTCGTGCTTTATACATTTTTATTGCTGTACGTATACTCGCTTGGCTGTTATTCATCCGGATACGATCTCTACCCGACGATACAAGGGCGCGTGTAAAACAAAACCGAGCATTTGAAACTTTCGCGAAAAATTGACAATCCCCGACGCTCCTTTGTTCGTATACACTTGCAGACTCACCAAATTTGCAACTCCGGCGTCGAGATACTCTCCGCAAGGTCTCTTAATCTCGACTCGAAAGCAGCCCGCCTCGGAAGGGAAGAATTGAAAGGACCGCGCGATATTCCGCTAACAAGAAACCGATGTCTCGTAGTAAATCTTTCCCTCTCGCTTTCTCTCGTCTGGACGAGGGTGAGGAAGAAAATCAACCCTCGCTGAAAAAGTAAATCGCGCCGCGCATTTATTCTTGACATCACAGAGACTGTGTGTGTGTATGTGTGTGAGTCAGAGCTCTTTGTTCCGCGCGAGGCCGCTCCCTTATTATTTTTTTATTGCATTCCTTTGTAGCCCTGATCGCTAATGCGTCCAGCAGCTCGATTCGTCATTCGATCTTATTGCGTGGACTAGCTGCGAGAAAGTGTACGTAGCCATGGTAACGAGCGACTCTACTGACCGAGTTTACACACTGTGTCTTTGTCGCTGGCGATGTAGTTCTTTGTTTCGAGGGGTCGAACGAATCGACACCCTCCTGGATTACTCCTGATACCAAAGGCGTCCTTTACGTATATAGTTTGGCTAGGAAATGAATATCCTAAT
Organism: Pteromalus puparum; assembly: GCA_012977825.3. Classification (NCBI taxonomy): domain Eukaryota; kingdom Metazoa; phylum Arthropoda; class Insecta; order Hymenoptera; family Pteromalidae; genus Pteromalus; species Pteromalus puparum. Next base: position 3,583,286 of record CM053169.1, read on the forward strand.
TTCGACGTTGAAAAATAGTTTTCGAAGCCTCGTCGAATGATACAATAATCGCATATCCAGTGGCTTGAAGCACTACCAAATCCTCCTTTGATTTACGCCTCGACGAATCCGAGAGGTCTTTATATGCGTACAACCGCTTTGCCGTGGCGATCCCTCGAAACGGATATAATAGCGAACTGGCTTTGTCCTCGGCGACACATCCGCTAAACTTTTCGTATTGGATTACAAGCAAGAGAAAGCGCCGTCAAAGTTCGCCTAACTCATTTTTCGGTCGCCGCTACAGCTTTGTTTCTTGCTCGATTCTAATTAAATTTTCGACGCGTCCCCAATTGTGCGTTGTGAGGCTAATTTTTGGCTGCGAAACCGAAATTGTCGGAGGAAAGACGTTTACCTGTACGACTCGAGGCTCTTAATGACCCCACGGGAACGATGTCCGCACCGCGAGAGATCTCGTAAAAGATGTCATTGCCAAACCAAGACGATCTTCGGCTGGGACAATCTTCTCCTTTTACGGGCTCGTAAATTCGCTCGAGAGAGCTATGGATCCACTCGGCCGTTTTTTTTTTCTGCGACTACTGCCGTTGCTATGCTGCCTATCGCATGAGCGAGAAGAAGTTTGTTTGCTGTTCTTTGTCGAAAGTTGAATCAATAGCGATTCTGAAAGCTGATTCAATTATATACAATCCTGTAACGTTTCAGTTTGCCGGGATTCGAGAAAAACTTTCCGCGAGATTTTATTCCATATACTGCTACTGATGTATGATTATAGCTAATAGCGTTTACGGAGAGTGATCGATCCGCGATGCAAATTATCCCCCTTGGACCCCTTGGCAGTCGATTCAAGGGGTCCAACGGGCCTAGAAAGTTGTGTTTTATTTTTCGCAAGGAATCGAAGGCCGATGGTTATATACACGTGTACCCAGCAACTGCGAGCTACACTTTCTGAGAGAGAAAAAGACTTCTTTGTCCGAGCTAAGCTCACGATTCTTCAGTCGCGCTTTCGATGCGAAGCACGAGCCAGTCGTTCAAGCCATCGACGGTCTGTTTACTTCGCTGTTCGCCCCCTGCGCCATACACGCGGGCGAAAAATTTGAATTCGAAGGGATTTGGATATGTACAGGCCAGACTATACGCGGGGGAGTAAACGACAACGAACGGCCTTTGGCTGTTTGCTCGGCTACAGCGCAACAATGCGTATAACGGCGTTAACTGCAGAAACGTCACGCAAACAGATAAAAATGGTCGCGAGACTGCACTCCCTCGACTTTCGCTGTTATCTTCTTTATGCGAGGCTATACGTGTACAGGGGAGAAATTTTTCCGAAAGCTTTGCGATGGCTTTTTCGAGCGATAAATTTGACATTCGTAGGACTCAGCTTAGATTTTCTACCCACTGAGGCTGTTTTGAATACATTTGAAAATTTCGTTTTGACGATTGGATAAGTATAAATATTCGTAGGTAAGTCAAAGTTTTAATGATGAAACGTGTCAAGCCATTCGTTACTGAAAGACAAACATACTCATAAACTTGCATCATAAAGAGTGAATCTCGTCACACATTCATAAAGCTTGCTTTGTGTTATGAATAAAGAAAAAACGTATGTTATGCGCACGATTTCATAATATTTTTTTGCTAAATGAGGCATACGTGATTTTGTCATGCAGGTACGAAGCGTAAATTGTCCGGAAACTTTTTACGACTCGATCTGCAACGGAAATCAGCAAAAAATGCAGATACGATTATGATTCTGTTTCGTATACAATTTACTCCAACGACCGTTAATCCACGAATCGACGAACTTGATTTGATTAAACGCGTAAAATTTATATGCGAAAGATTCCGTTGCGCCGGTTGTAGTCTTGAATACCTTCGAGTTTTAATTGAAGCACCTTGATCATCGGGAGCAGAAAATTATATAGTTATATAATTAATGTTGGAATTACCATACAGGTCGTTAGTGCGTATTTGCTCGGAAATGAATGCAGTCGTGTTTCTGCTGCGACGACGGATAGACGCATGCAGAGCTTGAATCCGGTTAATAGCTTTCGAGTGATGGGATAAACATGACGAATATCGACAGGTAAGTTGCATCATGATGCATACCTTTGTTCTTTTATTTTTTGTATATTGTTTTCTAATGATATGGAAATTAGTATGACATATGTAAATACTCAAATTGATAAAAGAAAGTGCTTGAATTGCATCACTATTTACTTTTCTCAAGGCTTGACGAAATGATTGCAGTTCGTTCTGAAATTTTGCATGAGTCGTCAAAAAAATTTATCCGAATGAGTACACACGATCACTTTGTTTCATTCAACGTCAAAACATTAATACGAGATAATTAGATCATAACGCGTCTACTTTCCTCTTAATTTCTTATCTTATCAAAAAATCTTATCAGCTAATTTCCACATCTTTTATGTTTAGTTGAAGCTGTCATTTCTGCTCGACATGATTCTTCCGATTGCAAAGAACGTTATTGTGCCGCAATGGATCGCTGGAATCGGAGGTAACGAAAATCTATGACATTGTAAACCTTACTTAAATGTTGTTCCTTTCGGCTGACTTTTCATTTCGCTTCAGTAACGATGCTCCTCATTCATGTGGGTTTGATGGGCGGCTGGGCATCTCCGACACTGGCTCGACTAACTGTTCCGGACTCACCCATCCCACTGGATCCTAATCAAGCGTCATGGGTGGCGTCGCTCGTAAACTTCAGCAGATTCTTCGGTGGCATCCTCGGTGCAGTCACAACGAACTTCTTCGGCAGTAAGAAGTCCATTCTTGTGACATGTGTCCCGATAGTTGTCGGCTGGCTAGCAGTAGTTTTCGCCGATGCCGTCGAGTGGTTATACATTTCTCGTCTATCCAGTGGTCTCGGTCTTGGTATGGCCTTCAGTACGTTTCCTCTCTACATCGGCGAGGTATCAATGCCTGAAATTCGAGGTGCTCTCATATCCCTTGCCTCAGTTGGTGCACCATTTGGCCAAGTCATCGCCAGTGTCTGTGGCTCATACCTAACCATCAGTGAAGCTGCATCCATTTATTTAGCTCTCGCTCTTTCGCTAATGGTATTGTTCTTCTGGCTACCCGAATCTCCTCATCATCTCGTTAAAATTGGCAAGGAGGACGTTGCTAAGAAATCCATCGACTGGTACAGATATGGTAGAGGAGTCGATGAAGAATTGACGGCGGTTCAGAATTTCGTAGCTGCGAATGGTGCCCAGAGCTTCGCTGATAAGTTGAGAGAGTTCAAAACAAGACCAATTAGAAAGGCAACGTTTCAAATCATGGCATTATTCACTTTCGTGCAAACTTCCGGCTTGAACATTATCATGTTCTTTATGGAGACAATCTTAATAAAAGCCAAATTTACACTTGTGAGCCCAGCTTTTATAGTTATCTATGTCAATGTATGCAGTACTGTCGCGGCAGCTGCTTCGATTTTCCTGATAGACAGATGTGGACGTCGATTTTTGCTAATGATATCTAGCGCAGGCACAACGGCTTCTATGGTTGGTCTCATGATACATTTCTTCCTTATGGACGCAGGAGCAGACATGACGAACTTGCAATGGCTACCCATGACTTCGGTGTTTCTCTTTATGATTTCGTTCTTCTTGGGCTTGTTTCCAGTACCCAATGCCGTTTTGAGTGAGACGTTTCCTGCAAATATTAAATGCATAGCTGCATGCATTGCTATTCTAACTGGTGCAGCCATGTCGTTTGTATCAGCCAAAACTTATCAGCCGATAGTAGATGCCCTGGGCGATGCTTATGTATTTTTGATTTATGCTATATTGTCTATTATTGTGATACCTTATACGTTGTTTATAATGCCGGAAACAAAAGGCAAAAGTTTACAACAAATTCAAGATGAGTTTATGAAGAAATAACTATTTCCTTTTATTTTGTAGAATTAACTTTTGTAATTTGTGAATGTTCCACGCTCCTCAACAGGCCGAGCATTACATTGCGTGTACCATGTGCTGTAAAATAAACGAATGTCTAATGGTCTTGTTTACAAATGGTTCTTTAAAATTCCCATTTTGTCATATACAGGTTTACGTATATTTTGAGAACTATATTAATTCTAGGTTATATTAATTCTCAATATTTGAAATTAGTACCATAAAAATAAAAAAAATAAAAATAAATGAATTTCGCTGTTGTCATTTATTTACTAAAACATCTGAAAGTAGTTTTGAATGCATGATAATAAGTCAAAAAATCTGTTTCAGTTCTCATATTTATGTGATTTATTCGCATTTGTGTCTTTGATAACATTTTTTTTTTAATTTTCAAGTCAAGACTCATATCTTATCACCAATCAGCTGCGCTTCTGCAGGTATAAATGAAAATTGAAAAGAAACGCATTTATTCATCTTCTCGATGCGTAGCTGAATTTTTTCATTAATCATGACTTTGCTGTCGACAACGAACATCGTTTTCCCACAATGGATTGCAGCTATAGCAGGTAAATGTTTTTGGTCTTTCTATTTCTTTCCTGACAATTTTAATTAATAACGAACAAATTTTTTAATATTTGCATTATATTGCATATAATTTATATGATCATTGCAGTCACGTTGTTGAGTCTACAACTGGGCTTCATGAGTGGATGGGCATCACCGGCTTTGGCACGATTCGCTGCTCCAGATTCACCAATACTAGTAGACCCAAACGAAGCCTCATGGGTAGCATCTCTTTTAAATTTCGGCAGACTTTTTGGAGCTGTTATAGGAGCTATCACAACTAATTATCTCGGTACTAAATGTTCTATTTCCGTTACGTTGTTTCCAATTGCCATCGGATGGATTCTTATTACATTTGCTGACAGTGTGGAATGGTTATACGCTTCACGGCTTTTCAGCGGAGTAGGCCTTGGGATGTCCTTCAGCACATTTCCTCTGTATATCGGAGAAATATCGATGCCTGAAATACGCGGTGCTCTTATATCCTTGGCTAGTTTTGGTGGTCCCTGTGGCCAAATTATGGCAAGTGTTTGTGGCTCGTATTTGTCTTTAACGATGTCTTCTATTTCGTATCTGGTAATGTGTCTAGTATGCATGGCAATATTTTTCTGGTTACCTGAATCGCCTCATCATCTTATGAAAGTTGGAAAACAGGAATCGGCAAAAGGATCCATTCACTGGTACAGAGCTGGGCGTAATGTTGAAATAGAGTTTCAAGCTGTGGAAAAATTCGTCGCTTGTAAGAAGACTACAACATTTGTCAGTATGTTAAAGGAATTTAATACGTCGCCGGTTAGAAGGGCGACTTTTCAAATCATTGCGCTTTTTACCTTTATGCAACTCTGTGGATCTAATAGTGTAGTTTTTTATATGGAAACAATACTGCACAAAGCACATTTTACATTGATCAGCCCATCGATTGTCGTAATTTATGCCAACGTATGCGGTGCATGTGCAACAGGTATGTCGATTTTTCTTATTGATTCTTGTGGTCGAAGATTCTTGCTATTGATATCCAGCATAGGTATAACTATATCAATGATTAGTCTAATGGTTTATTTTTCGTTAATTGATCTCGAAAGAGATACATCCAATATCCAATGGGTTCCCATGACATCGATGTTTCTTTTCGTAATCTCCTTCTACGTGGGCCTGATGCCAGTCCCTCCCACCATATTAAGTGAAACATTTCCGACTAATATAAAATGCATAGCTGCTTGCATTGCCAGTTTAACATCGGCAGGAATGGCGTTTCTCTCAGCGAAAACTTATCAACCGATGGTTGACCTTATGGGGGAAAAATACGTTTTTCTAACGTACGGCATTTGTTCTGCTATTGTGATACCCTACACGCTGTTTGTGATGCGAGAAACTAAGGGTAAAACTTTGCAGCAAATACAAGATGAATTAATTGATAAACAAGTAAATTAGATACTATAAAAAAATTATATCTTTGTCATTTATGAATTCTGTGATAAAGTCTAGTAATTTATTTGTTTGCGTGGCTTTGTAAGCGATATTGTAAGATTATACAAATTTTATACATTGTAAATAAAATGTTTAATGAGAAGGCGTATAATAAATAAAATATTTATATGATTGCTATCCAAGCATTGATTGGCTCACCATTACTTATTTGCATTCGAAACCAACTATTAAGGAAAATTTGAATCTTAGACTTCGAGTTTCTTTATCAGATGATTATCGCGTATTTTCATACCCTCTTTATAAAACTATACTTATCTAATTCATAGCGTTGAAAGTCATGCGAAAGAAAGTCTCTTAGTAAAAGTAACTTTTTCACCAATCGTCGATGTTAGTGTTTGATCAGCTGCTTGTACTAGAAAGTGACATAATCAGCATATGTCGATTTACATAGCATCAATAGTGACGCAATGTAAGTGTGATATACTCTCAAAGACGTACGAAGAGTATGACTTGGTTGCTTTATTTGAAGATCACAATTTCTCTTACGCCAGATCTTGATCTTATCTTATCGGGACACCATGCTTGTAATTATAACTAAGAAACTGGTGAAAAATAAATCCACTTTTCTGATGCTTCATTCAGTTTCTCTGATGTACTCGTCATGATTCCACAAGCCGAAGCTAACATCGTCTTCCCACAATGGTACGCGGGTATCGGAGGTAAGTTTACAATCTCAGCTTAGACTTTTATTAGCTTTGTAAAACTATTGTTTATGAAATTTTCTTATTTCTTTTCCTTGCAGTAACTCTGCTGCTCCTGCAGATAGGTTTCATGGGCGGCTGGCCATCTCCAACGCTAGCCCGTCTCTCCGCCGAGGATTCGCCGATTCCTCTGAACCCTGAGCAAGCTTCCTGGGTGGCTTCCATAGTGAACCTCGGTCGGTTCTTCGGTGCCGTTCTGGGATCCGTCAGCACCAGTTATCTGGGTAGCAGGCGATCTATCCTCGTGACGCTGTTCCCAGTAGCCACGGGATGGCTCATCATAGCCCTGGCCGACAGCGTCGAGTGGCTGTACGTCGCCCGTTTCTCCAGCGGAGTAGGCCTCGGAATGGCCTTCAGCACATTCCCTCTTTACATCGGAGAGGTATCGATGCCGGAAATACGAGGAGCACTTATATCGATGGCCAGTACCGGCTCCTACGTAGGTACGCTCGTCGCCAGTATCGCCTGCTCCTACCTCGACCTCGCCGCTTCGTCGTGCATCTATTTGGCTCTCTGCATTATGCTTATGGGAATTTTCTTCTGGCTGCCGGAGTCACCACATCACCTTCTGAAGGTTGGAGACTCTAATGCTGCTAGAAAATCTATCGAATGGTACAGAGCTGGGAAAGGCATCGATAAGGAGTACGACGCCGTCGAGAAGTTCGTGAACACCGAGGGCAAAGTGGGCTTCGTGGACAAATTAAGACAGTTCAAGACTCGGCCCGTCAGAAAAGCAACTTTTCAAATCATCACTCTGTACGCGTTCATGCAGATCTGCGGTCTCAACAGCATCATATTCTACATGGAGACCATCTTGATGCGAGCCAAGTTCACTATGATAAGTCCATCTCTGGCTGTGATACTCGTCAACCTTTGTGGCATCTTTTCCGGATCTCTTTCCATACTCTTGATCGATCGATTTGGCCGAAGATTTTTGATGATCTTGTCCGGTACAGGTGTCACCATCTCGATGGGAAGCTTAATGGCCTTCTTTCTTCTGTTGGATTTGAAAATCGACACTTCTTGCGTTCAATGGTTACCCGCCGCGGCGATGTTTAGCTTCGTAATTTCGTTCTGCGTCGGTATGTTCCCGGTGCCCAATGCCATATTGAGCGAAACTTTCCCAACAAACATCAAGTGCATGGCAGCCTGCATCGCTAGTTTGACAGGTGCTATTATGTCGTTTCTGTCGGCCAAAACTTTCCAGCCTATGGTAGACGCTATGGGTGAGACGTACGTGTTCTTGATTTATACCATCTGTTCCTTCCTCGTCATACCTTACTCTATGTTCGTAATGATGGAGACCAAAGGTAAAAGTCTGCAACAGATTCAAGATGAACTCACGAAGAAGTGAATTGTATATTAATGTTTACGAATCTTGTTATTCACACGTGAAACAAGATAGCTACTGTGATGTGTCTCTTTGTCGTTATTGCAACTGTAATGCGCGCGAAATCTTCTCGTTTATAAGATAGTTTAAGAAAATTTAATTCATAGTTATTTATATTGTAGGTATTTTGAAAGAACTATTAATAAACTTTAAATTTTATATTTCCCAAATAATTGTTTTTTAATTCATTCCCAATTAAGCAGTGTAAAATTTTATTTACTTTGTACCTGCATATGAAATTAAAATGTTAAGATACGATTAGACACATGACACATTTTTATTAGCCATATAATTGAGCAGATAACAGGTGAACGTCACGGCCTATAGGAATGTACAAAGTAAAGAAGCTTTCAAAAAAACAAGCCCGGTAGTTGACAACGACGAATTAATCATTTAATAGACTTTGAAAAGCTTTGCGCTCTTTTGATTATAGCTTGCAAATATTATTAAAGTGTAATATAAAAAGTCAAATGCAGAAAAAACGTCGGAATTTCGTACAACATTCATAATATATGTGAATTTCTTATTACATACCTCGTCCGACACGTTATTAAAATGTGTATGAATTAGCATGTGACCGCGGTGTTAGTTTTCCGATAAAACGATACGCGAACATCTCCGGCGATCGATAAAGCCACTTGCAACTTGTCTTAATTGCGCCACGAGGCAGAAGAAAAGAGCAAAAATTTACAGTATACAGGTAACTTATGGTCGAATACTCCAAATTGAAAAAAAACCAAAGCAGAAACCACGACAAAGTTTTTTGTAATCATTTTAGCACGCGTGCCGTCAAGGGTTCACTCAAGTCTGGATAACAGAGCTGCACACGACAAAGGCCTGTTTTCACGTTAATTACCTTGACAGCGAAACTGAGTTAACGTGATTGCGTCGCAACATGAAAGTCACCCGCTAGACTACAGCATAAAAGTAGACGAAGGGCGTCTTCAGATGTTGCTCTTTGTCGAGCATCATCGAATTACTAATAGTGTATAGCTGTAAAACTATAAAACTGTATACTTTCAAACATGAAACAGTGTGCCCCTGAAATCAGACAACTTCGTCGATCGATGTCGTTGGGCGTGTGGCGCTCAGTCAAGGCGTCGCGAGACGACATCTCTCTCTCTCTCTCTCTCTCTCGCTCAGTCACAGCGGAAAACGGAGTTATAGAAATTGCGGTCTCATAGTTCCGATGCCCGCCTCTTTCGCATTGCCACTAATTTCGTTAGCCGCGAATCGAATTTGCATCGTTCGGAATGTTTCGCGAGGAATCCAGATGTCTCGAGACGTCTTATATAACATTCGGAACGATATTGTGGTCGAAATGAAATCTGCTAAATTCGCGGAATTGAAATGGCAGTTATTGAATTTTCGCACTCCTCCCGTCTGTTAACTGCAGTTTATCGTTGATCGATTTTTTCGTGGAGCGAAAATTGTTCCAGAGTTTTTTAGTAAAAGGCAAATGGTACACAAATTATAGAGATGCTATTAACGATCACCTTTCTTAATGTCCGCCTTGAATGTTCCAAATCAAAAAACCTTCCGTATAATGATCGTCGACGCGTAAAACTTGTTCCGTGTACATAGCGGCAGGTCTCATATATTGGAGGTCTACCTGACAAATGGTTGGAATTTAAGCGACACAGCTGCTGGCGCAGAAAAGAGCTTGCATTTTTCATCGGCTGGCAAGCAGGCAAGGGTATAATGCCTCCGCTTGCTATAAGTAATTGGATCTCGACGGCGGCACCGACTGGAAAGAAAAAATCAAGAGTTTAAAGAGGAGAAAAAACGCTGGCAGCGCAGACTTCTTATCAAGTTCATTATACCACCGGGTAAATTTTTCTCGAAATTTTTCAAACAGTCTACATCAGCACAGTGTCTTGGAAAACAACGAAATTTAAAGTAAATAAGACCTATAAGACGAGAGCGAACGTTTTGGACCTTCCAAAATTTGAAGTCGATAAACCGAGGTCCATTAAGAGCAGACGGGAATGAAGTGTAAGTAGCCGATAGCGCGCGTACGAGAGAGCCGCGATCTCGCGTCGTCGTAATAGTCGAGAGCACAGGCTAAAAGTTCCCTCTGCTAATGACTCTCGCGCTATATATGACAGAAATATCTATATATACCGAGAAGCTTCTCCTGTCGCAATAGCTGCGCACGAAGTACCCGAAGCTCGAAGTGCTTACCTCCGCCCGACTGCCAAGTGCGAGAGCTTCTTTGGGAGAACGTATACGCGTATAGAGACTTGGAACTGTCGAAGTCATTCATAAATAAATCGCGCGACGACAGCGTCGATGCGCTTCGCGTAAGAGGATGAGAAGGAAAAGACGAAGGTTTACATTTAATTAATTAGCCGACGACGAGGATGCTTGAAGCTACTGCCATACCAAGCGCCGGAGAGACGAGAGACAAGAAAGGAAGTCTCGCGAGATAGGGGACGATTTTGTATAAAGTTCAAGACGGCGACTCTCATGAAAGTCAAATCGTATGGACTTTTTTGAAAGCTGCCCGATGAGAGTGGGTGGTTGGGGAAAACAATTTATTCGGGTTCACTTTGAACGTAATTTATTTGTACAAACGCACATTTGGCGTGTATGAACATTATCCGTTACTAGTTTTCAACTCACGCAGTGTATACACACGCGCATCGGAACAGATTCTTCCGACGTTCGATTTTGCATTGAAATTCGAGCGGCGTAAAGCTCCGACGAGCGGAATCAAAAAGCTCTTTCACAAGATCAAAGGATCCTTCGATTCCCGTTAGCCTATCCCTCCAGTCGGCTGTCAGCCGGTAATGCTCGTGAGCTTGTGTACGAGGTACAACGAAGCAATACTTTGAGGTGAGCATTGAACGACTCTGAAAATGTTGATGGATTTTGTGAGTATCCTCGGTTCGACATCAAACTCGCTTTTCACATAGACGCGTGATTACTCACAACTCCTTCATCATCGCTGCACAGATTATACTTATCTGTACTGATAAACAAATTGCTCAGTCCGATCGGAGAATAACGTCACTCTTTACTGCGTCTTAGAAACGTGGATTGCGTAAACACCTTTGTCTCCCTCGTAGTTGCGTAAACTTTTACGTTTTCGTGATTTCAAACTTTTTATACTAAAATTAGAACCTAGTAATTAGATTAATACAATCGAATCTTAGGCGATAATACATCATCTCGATAAGGATAATAATAGCAATTAGAAAAAGAAAATATGTACACGATATTGCACTATAGGCGCCGCTTATCGAAAGCGACAATCTCACACAACAACTCGACACTTATCGAGCACTAGATCAATCTAAACATGATAGAGAACACACAAAACCAATGCTAGTAGCGCTGTGATCGGCGTCAAAGAGGAACCACTACCAGGGAACGGATTCGTGCGAACAGTGAAGTTCTGCGTCATGTTCACGTACTTCTGGATCCAAGGTGAGTAGACTTTGAGATCGGCGTAGAGTCCAGGCAGTCGTGGCCAGGCGCAACCCTCGCCACCAGAGACCACACCCGTGAGGAAGCCCTTGCACATCATTCCACCACCGGAATCACCCTGTACAATATCAAAGGTCGAAGGAGAGTCTCGTGAATTTTCGATGAATTGTGGATTAGATCGATGTGCTTGATTAGGCGGTACTGTACCTGACAAGCGTCGCGGCCACCCTCCAAGTATCCCGCGCAGAACATGCCCCTGGGCACAGAAGAGTAGTTTGCCATGAGTTTTCGACACTGCGGAATAGGCAGCAGCGGTAGATCAACGTACATCAAGTAGCTGCTGACCGAGTTTCCTTCCTGAAATGAGTTATTTCGTGATGGTTTGGTTTTCTATACAAGTAAGGTGGCATTTTATGAGAAACGGTTGTACTTACGTATCTTTCGTAGCCCCATCCGGAAACTTGGCACACCGTACCGGCTGGCATCTGCATCCAAGCGATCGGCGCTGGCTTTACGTACGGGTCGAACGTGAAAGGTTTTTCCAACTGAAACCATAGCAACGGCGTCAAAAATCGTTTCTGTGATAATGCGTAAACCCTATCGTATGTACATACTCGTAACAGAGCCACGTCGTTGTGCAGCGTATTGTAGTTGAATTTTGGATGAACGATGAGGTTCTTGACGTAGCTCCACTGTCGGGCGGCATTCGAGTTCTTCAGAACGATTTCTCCAGCGATGACAAGTATCGTGTAGGCCTCTATTATGTTCAGCTGCTTACTAAAACAAGATGAAGTATTTACAGTCTCTGAATTTGTCAGTACAATTGTACAGATGGACAATGTCAAAAGTACTCACTCCATCATGCAGTGACCGGCTGTCAGAACCCACTCAGGCGTCAGTATACTACCGCCGCAGAAGTGCGACTGCGAGTATCTTCGCCTCAAGGATACCTGCGTACGTGACGATTAGGTTATCTCGTATAGTAAAACTAAAACTCAAAAAAAATGTACAAGAAACATACCTGCTGTGGAAATTGGCCCAGCATGGCTTTCGTACCGTTGACTATTCGACCGGGTAGCTTTTTCGGCTGCTCGACTTCATTGGATTCGGTAGTGGTAATAGGATTCCATCTATTAAGCGTAGGTAGCTTAACGAAGGGTTCACCTGAGACGTATGTAAAATTCCATCTATTGAGTTACGTTCATCGTAATTCGAAAAAAAAAACCTTGGAAAATTCACTGACCTGCGATTAATTGAAGAAATAGCGCAAAAGCGCAAAGCAGCAATACCGTTCGCCTCGACATCGCGAGTTATTTCAATGAGTTGATTCACTCGCGCGACAAATGTCCACGAACTTTGTCGACGTTGTACTATAGCATTGTCCGCGAGTGAGTCTCTATTCGAGGCGACGAGTTATCTGCGCTTATCGCTTATTTCATATAAATCGATAATCCGAAAGAATACCGACCTTATCGTCGGCTTTATAATGAAATTTTCCTATTTTCTGCAAACTCCCTTCCATCTTTTGTCATGATTAGTATCGCTTTTATCGAAACCAAATAATATCGAGGGAAGCGGCTAACGAAGAGAAATGCAATTAATTGAAGTCCGTTACGAGAAATTACATCAGTCGATAAAATCGATGTGCCGAGAGCTATCTACGACGAGTTAATACAATCACCCGAGTCGATAATGTATTAAAAATTACTCTTGCAGAAGGTAATGAATAAACTTATCGTATATCACATAAATACGATAACCGCGTTATCGATCATTATAAAAATTTGGGTGAACGATGATAAGCTACATTCTGGAATCATCAACGAATCTATAACTCTCTCTCTCTCTCTTTCAAACAGAACTTTCCACGCACGGCAAAGAGAAAATTCATCAACGCAGCGTACACAGAGTAGCCATATACACATCGGCCGTTACACGTCACAAGCGTGTCGCTAGACTCAGAAGGGTGAGTAATGGCTGCATGTTCACGCAGCTCTATCAGCTCAGTGCATACAGTCGCGCGCGTCGTTGGATATCCCGATAGCACCGGCGACCACGTAACATCCTGTCGATCTTCGCTGCAGATTCACTGTTGTGACAGGCGCCGCGACTCGATTTCGCGCTTGATAGACCTCGGCCTTTGTCGCGGTTTTTCGAGACTCGGATGACGGCTGATAATGAAGTTGCGGCTGATGCGCATTAGGAGAGATTTTTAAAGGCCGACGTACTATTAAAAAACTTACTTTGGGAGTTAAAAACATAAGTTCATATTTCTCGAGTTTGCATATACGACAGCTTCAACAGGTAACCTACAGCAATACGTTTAAGCTCCTTTGTCCCTCAGGCGTATCGTTTACATGACGATCAATTCAGCGTCTCAAAAATAATCCCAGCGAGTTTCATCCCGAGAGAAGAGAAACTAATTAAAAGCCAGAACAAGCGTACACCCAAGCGCAGGTGCATCGTTGCAACTCGCGCGATCAAATTCGGCGCGCATCCGAGATCTTATCGCACTTGCAGGTAATAAAGTAGACGGTGAAAGTTTCACAGGACCGCCGGTGCGCCGTGACAATTTGCCGCGAGGTTAACGCACGCGTTACACCTTTACTCGATTATCGCGATTGGCTAAACGATTCGACGCTTCCTCGTGTATATATAAGCTGCAACATAGCTTCGACTTGCGCAACGCTTTTGAACGACGAAGAGAATTGCATTTCTCTTATTGACGTACAAGCAGCACAATTCTGTAAGCCAAACGAGATTTTTTGACGCGATAAATTCACTCCGATACTTGAGCAACTCCGCTAAGCGTGTTTTCGCCCTTCCGATTTTCGCGAACAGCAGCAGCGGCAGGTTTCGAGGATCAAGCGCAGAGTGTAGTGTGTACACACATTTCACGGCCTGGAGTAGCCATTAACATCGACCGCAGCCGGTGTAGAACGAAGCGGCTCGACTCCAGAACACTGCATAATGACCCTTCATCATCTGGCTGTTGTGCATAATTAGCCTCTCACGGATATACTAAGCCTGTACACCTTTTCGCGCCTCTACAAGCTCGATGAAAAATTTATACACCAAAGTGCGCTACTAGTTCACATCAAGTAACTCAAGCGTTACAATCTCCTTTCCAGAACCAAATCCCGATTAATATCGTTCATCAGCGTCATAACTCATAAGCAATTTATAGTTTAATAATACTTTTTATATTCAAAAGTCGCAAGCGGAACAGAACAAAGAACCCTCGCGTGATAGTCTTTTCTTCCCCCTCGTCAGTCCAACCCTCGTGTGCCGCTGTGCAGTGTATCGGCCGGAGAAATTCGTCCAATAAAATAGAGTGTTGAGTTTGAAAAATCACGCCGGGATTCGCGCGAGTACAAGTTTCTTTTCTCCTCCAAGCGAGAAGAGATTCGAATTTATGAGAGCAAAGTTCCAAGGGGCGTGTATTATTATTCTCATTTGATTTCGTTGTACCGCGCAAGCTTTCATCCATTATTTGGATTTATACGCGGATGCGTTTACGAAATTTCGAAGTTTGATAAAGTGCCTTGTCAATCCGTTTAGTATTCATGGAAATACATAACTAGAGTATGCGAAACAGCCACGGGCAAGACAACGCAGTGTGGCTGAGGGATTATCGAGTTTCATCGAGTGAGACTTCATCCGTATTCGATTATGCTCGAATGTTTATTCTGACGCCGAATTAACGAGATGATATACCTACAACGAATCCACTCTTATTGTTCTCTCTCTCTCTCTCGCTCTGTGAAATCTCGCCGGCTATTCTTTCATCCTCCGGCACATATGAGTCGTCTGCGAATTATTAAACGTAACGGTGAAATACGTTGCGGCTATGATTCAAGCTCCGCGACGTGCGCGCCTTGACGTATGCAAGCCGCTACGCACAGCCGTATAGCTACGTGCAGCTCCTGTTTATCGTTCTCCGTGTAGGTATATACGTCGTCGGAGTTTAACAGAGTTTAAGGATTTTATTTCTTTCGATATTACGCAAGTTATATTTCTGCAGTTAGTCTACAGAAAGTCGGATTAATTATCCCGCAAGCGCATGTAGCGAACAGCAGCTCTCAGAAACATTTTCTCATCAAGGGTAAAGGTCTCCGGGTAAACACGCAGAGAAAGCATCTATCTCGCTATTTTTATATACAGTCGAAGAAACAGCCACAGCGCGTAATAGATTAAGAGTCTCTTAAAAATCGTAGTACTTAACCTGCAGCAGCAGCAGCAGCGTGACATCAGGCAGAGGCGCACAAAAGAGAGGGACGAAAGCGAAAGTAAAAGCGAGAGAGAGCCGACGAGGGCAGGGATAGTATATAGGCGAATAAAAGCTCTCTCGCTCGTGCTCACAGCGACGGCAGACAAGTGCAGTTACGTTTATGGAAGTGGTCTCGTCGTCTCAGAACGCCAGGCACTTACGACATATTAGCGAGTCCTCAGGCGGCCGTTACCACAACTTTTCGAGATAATCCCTATAGCTGCTTCTTTTCGCGCAGCTGCTTTTATCTCGCTGTGACTTGTCGCTGAGCCTGCTGTGCTTTCGTTTAATCATTTATCGCGTGCTAATAAAAAAAAAATCCGACGTTCGGAGCAAAACAAAGGCCAATATAAGACGAGATTCTTCTTCCTCCACAATGTGCTCTCTTTGTTCTCTCGGAAATGTGGTAGTGGGCGGTGAGTAGCGCAGGAGGAAATATTAATAGGTCTCAGCGTCTCCCGTTTATTATCGCGGGCCATTCCGATCCTCCCTCCAAGGTGAATTCCGAGCCGATATGCCATTAAACTGCGTATAACTAAGCCCCAAATTTGACCGTTATAACCGCGAGATATTCTATTGGCGAATATAATATCAACTACAATTGAGAAAAGGATCCTCGCGAGCTTTTCCTCGAAGTATCGAATAATACACACACACACTGCGCGCATACAGTCCAGCAGATGGGAAGTGCAGCTATATACTGGAAGACAAGGGTCCAACGGATGACCGTCGAGCCATTAGTTCGCGTGTCGCGCTCCCCTGACTCGTTGCTATCAAAGGACCGACGGTTTCTGCGGTAAGAGAAAAAAACATCCGAAAGAGAGAGCAAGAGTGGATTTATACGTAATAAGCTTTTTCGCAAATACAGTTATACACCGCTTGAAACTGTATACCCGAGCGTACTACACGCGACCTTGCGCTAATCTCGTTTTCTAGTGACGGTCATTACGCGTATACGTGTGTATATAGGAGCTTCCGGCTGGCTTAATTTCCGACGACTGACATTTCATCTGCAGCGTTGCGATGTATCTCGCAACGCTTGAATGAGCGGCTATAAAGAAAAAAAAAGGAATTATTTTGAGTCTAGCTGGTTTATTGGTATTATGATGAATCAGGGCATGAATAGTTTTGGACTGTACTTTCTCCCGCCGCTCGAACTGTCTGGTCCTTTAGTACCTGTATAGCCAGGATAGATGGCGCATAGGCACTTTTTCTATAGTAAGTACATTTTCCTCATCACAATATTTGAACCGAACTATGTATATTGCAGTGTGCCGCTATGGCAAAACTGCCTCGTTGTGTCTGTTTTGCTATTGAGCCGTTCGTGCTATAACTGCCTGACTACGAGTCTTACGTTGTACATTAAGTTAGAAATTTTTGCCTTCTATTAAAAAAAAACAATTCTAAATATTCCCGCTGCCACTCGGCAATTAAAAACACGACGAGAGTAAACCGCAGGCGCACATCATCATCGACTGATTAACGAGCCGATGAATTAAATTGGACTCAGCCGCTTCGAGATTCTCTGCTTTAATTACTCGACCATCCGCGAACTGCTCTCTGCTCCTGTTTACGTCTCGATGTGTTTATAATGAGTCAGGGGAGCCCACTCGATGCCCTCCTCGTTCGTAAATGCGCCCCTGCAGCCGTATTATATAGCTCGACGAACAAAGACTGCCGAGCTGGCGATTCGATGCTTTGACCCGAGGGGGTCAGCTGTATTATGTATATATACGAAGCTGCGGCGGCTGCCCTTTATCGATAGCTCCATCGGACTTTTCCTTTGTTTTCCTTTGATTCTCAACTTTCCTGTGCGGTATACCTACCGCGCTTTCGTACGATATAGATTGAAGAGTATAGTATCGCTATGGAATTTATATAGAATATTTTTCGATTTTTCCAGAACGAAATTGCGGGAATTTAATCAAACTGTTAATTGAATGAAAACCCGCTGGCTAGCGTTGCGTATCGAACTGAAAACGAACTCTCGGAAGCTTCGACCCCTAACTTGCACCCCCGCTAATTTCATTTCAACGACGAGGCGGAGCGACTCATCAAGCGTATTTAGACAGTATCTATATCGTTTCGCTCTCCTATATACAGTCGTGAATTTTTGATAATGGTAATTACTTCTGGCGAAAATTCGCGAACCCTTTTGCGAGCGTTTTATCGACGCGCGTAAAAGTTGCATCGGCTTATACATCGGCTATCTCTGCATTATTCATCGCGACGAGGTTACTGCTGATGCTCATCTGTGAGACTGGAAATAATACAGGGGACAAGGCGATCTTTTATATATAGAGCTGAATCTTTAAAGAGGCTCGTAAAGACTTACGTATACCTACCTGGAAATAAAAACGTCCTTGAAAGGCTCAGTCGGATTTTCTTCTTCAAACGCAAATCTTTAAAAAGGAAAAAAAAAAGCGTCGCCGACCCTCTGACGCGGATCGACGTTGCGCTTTTCGACTCTCTGGAAATGCGTAGACGCGGACGGGGAGCAGAGCGATTTGCCGTCAAAGAGAAAATCCATTAAGGGCTGAAATTCGTTTCAGCTGGAAAGGGACGCTATATATGGCAAGGAAAATTTCATTTTGCTAGGTATATATAGCTAGCGCGAGTGCAGCAATGCCGGTTCTTTAAACGACTATGATAGTGCCAGAGTAGAAGAGATCCTGAATGCTCAGCCAAGTTCCTTTTTTTTTTTTTTTTTTTTAATAAAAGGGAAGATACCGTAACTTTCCAGTGCAGCGACGTTGGCTGGAAATGAAACTTTGAAAGGTAATTAAAATATACCCAGCTTTAAGGTTGTGGAGCAAGTAATTTTGATACGCCGCTTAACAAACTGCCGTGTAATGTACGTCGAAGGCTCAGCCAAGTCGAACGTATTTGAAATCAATGAGCCGGAGTGCAGCGCAAAATCGAAGGCTGCTCCTGGAAAAGAACAGATTATCCTCGCTCGGTGGAGTATCTTGTATATGCACAGCTGTTGTCGTTGATGAAAAAAATGCAGTTACAAAAATTGACGTAAAGGATGAGGACAGGAAGTGATGAACCGGTTGGATGTATAAGAAAAACACAGCAAAGTTAATTTTTAGTATACTTTTTATCGTTTCACTTCATTTCACCATTATCACAATACGATAACGGCATTAAAAAATGTTTATTAATATGTATACTTTCCTTAAAATCATCATACTCGTATTTTCATATAGCGCAGTGATCATTCAATCGTCATCTATATTTGTATTTGTATTTCGTAATACACATATATTTATATATACATTCAGATATACTCATATATATATATAAACATATATATATCCACATATATATCTATATATAATATACTATATATATATATTATGTTTATTTGCGTATAGTTATTACACAGTGGATTGCGTAAATTTTATTCATATCTCTATACTGTAGAGTGTTGTTATCCATACTAAACATACAAAAGCGGTATAAAGCTCGATCCTCCTCTCGCACACCCATTACTATGTGATGAACTCAAAGCGTTCGAGATTAAAGGTAAAACATTACAATGGGAAACTATCGGACATACAACCGAGGAAAAAAACCAACAAAATTACAATAAATCGCTCTTACGTATATGCAAAGTTCACACTCCGACGAGGTCGCGCGTCTGTCGGTGTAACACGTTCGTCGTTTCGAGTTTTTTTCTCTTCTGGTGCACGACGTCAAATTGTCTGCGCAACGACCAACGAGTTATGCACAATTTCGCTCACGGTGTTCGTACATAATGTGTGTTGTGTACTGCGCGACTTCGTCGTAAAAACTAAAAGTACAAAGATCGTAAACCTTTTTTTCCGCTAAACCTCGATCATCTTTTCTTTTTCCTACGCGCTAGCGCGTCGTCTACCTCTTTATCTTTTCCCTCCAAGCCGCTGGCGAAGCAAATTTAACGATACCTGCGGGATACTTGAAGCGATTCCATGTTTACACGGGTTGGAAAGAATTACCCGATGGATATTTTTAATTCTGATTTGGAATCGCTATCAGAGGTGTATTTCGATGCAAAGTCCCACGCATCCATCGCAAACAAGGTCCGCCAGCAAAAGGTACAGCGTAGTATCTAATAACCCGAATTAGACTCTCGCCCATCAAGCCAACCAAACAGATATAGTGCAATACGATTACACGAGACGAACTGTCAATTGTAAACATCAACTCTTAGCTACTAACGATAGGTATCATAGCGAATAGGTAATAATCGTAGTTTAATTATAGCGATCGTTAGAATTAGCAGTAATAAGTAATTAGTACGTAGTATGGTGTAGTACCCCCCCCCCCCCTCAACTTTTCACACGGCTATACTTTTTTCATATTTTCCTGATGCTTCTCATAGCTATACACCCAACACGTTTGTTCTCGTCGCTTCGTCCTGTTTTCTATACCATTGTTATTTCATATTACTCTGCTTTTTTTTGCGGTAAAATTGTCTATAGAAAACTTGGTTCGTTATGCGCGTAAATTCTAGTGATACGATACGGATAACCAGTATTGCCGCTGCTTCGCCGCGATTCAATGCGGCTTTTTTGTCTGTCCGAGCCGGCGTGGTTTTTTTCAATTAACTGGAACTTGTTAATTTGCTCGCTGAATTTTATCATTTTTATTTTTTTTATTTTTTTTTTCAGTTATGGCCATACGCAGCAGCGGAAAATTGGCTATAGTTTTGAATTGCGGAATATCGGACTTTAGTGAGATATATAATACGGCTATATATAGCCTCGGTGCACAGTCCAAAGCCATCGGATTCGGTCAAACGCGAGCTTATGAGAGTACATCACAAGAACTGAGCGGTTTTGCCTCTTTCGTTTACCCTTTTTTCAATAGGTATCTCGTCGAGGGCTCATCTGGCTTCGGAAATTTCATATCTTGGAATTTTTTTTCAATTTTCGAATGATTTTTCGTGCAAAATATACTCTTTTTCTCTTACACACTCGATTACACATTTTATTTAATAAATAGCTTACATCCTAGGTAAATATATCGTTTTATATCGAACTGACGATTCGTACGATGCTCGTGTCTCAACAAGGATACTCGAATGATCAAGCAATTCTTGAGGATTCGAGTATGGAGCATCGCAAAGATCGAGAATTTCGAATTTTATCCTTATCAAATAGCTCAAGTCCAATGCCAGATGAGACTACTCGCGAGTCCGCAAGATAAACTTTTACGAGGAAAATTGCCCGATCTTGTGAGTCACGATTCTGTTTCCACATTCTTGGAAAACTTTTACAATTTAGATTACGTATGGCTTTAGAAAATACTCCGAAGGCTTATGTATTCGTTTTTACTTTTTTTTATAAGATCAGTCAATGGCTTCTTATAGAAAAATTGCTCGAAAATCTTAAATGCTTTGATCGCATAGTAAATAATGATTATTCTTTTTGATGATGAGAGCATCGAAATTACAGTAAGTTTATGTTTCTCGAGTCTTATTTCTGACAGTCTATTGTTTTATATTCCGCGCGAGTGTTGCTAATATACGGAAAACGGCACGGTTCATCAGTTATCTTCTGTGCTAACTCTTTTTTTTTAATTATTCTTTATTGTTTTGACCACAAGGTATACCCTAAAACTTTATCGCACAACTTCGACTTTTGTATCCAGGAAAGGTTTACACTTGGCGTATATATAGTACTATATCAAAATGGATTCATCATTTTGTCAGTTTTGTATCGTTATGTATTATTTACATATAAATAGCCTATTTGTTCAAAGCGCGAATGCTACTACAAAATCGAGCTGTGTGCTAAATTCACTGTCAGACCAGCGACTGTTTTCTCGTTCGAGACGTTCCGTCGCTGTCTGCAAGAATTTGGAGATCTCGATAGTTTTCCTGAATTTTTAGGCGAAACACCATAAACGAACGTGTTATCATATACTCTGAAACATTTCTTCATTCGTATTGTGATGCGGTTATTACTTCTCTTAGTTTATGTCTCTTTTTCTCTCTTTCCCCGTAAGTTTACTATGAGTTATCTGTATTTTGTATAGGTATATGCGCGTATAATATTGTGTTTCAATAGTCTGCTATATATTATATTTTATATATTAAGTTCTTTCCTCACTTCGTATTTTGTATAAAACAGTTTTACACTAATAATAGACAATAATAATGATAATAATAATCATAATAATTACAATCATATAATAATGATAATAATGACAATATAGCAATAATAATGATAATAATTCTTACACCAGAAAAAACATCGTTAAATAGTATTCATTGTATTCTCATATTAGTATCTCTCTCTCTCTCTCTCTCTCCGCGTTCCTCGTAGTACTATATCTTCAATAATAATTAGCAATTTCTTTCTCATTTAGTTTTTATTACTCTTAGCGCTTTCGTTTTCATCTCTTTTTTTTTTCATTTTTCACATCCTCATCGACTACAATATAATTATCCTTCGATATAAGATTAATCTTAAAATTTGTACTTTTATAAGGGAGGTATTGGAAGACTCGGCCACGTCGAATCGAGTATGTTAGACCTCTCGCGGGCCTCGTTTTCTTCGATCGATCGACGAATGTCATCTCGAGTAAAAAAATTGTACCAACTTCCCGATCGAAAACCAGACACGACTCTCTCATAAGAAAACGATAGCCCGAAGATTCGATCGATCGCGACCAGGTCTCAAACGAAACGCGCGCACAGTCATCGCATCGCACTCCTTCGATATTCTGCACTATTATTATTATTCTCATTTTCTTTTTTCTTCGCGCATACAAGTACGAGGCCCCCACTCATCGTCGCTTTCTTTGCTTTGTTTGCCGAGCATTCGAGACGTCTGCCAATTAAATTAGGAAAATTTCCCTCTCTCGCGAAGGAGAAAAATAGAACGGCTATTGAGTCGAGAGACTGAGATTGACAAGGCTCGTTATATTCCACTCTTTGGTTTGTAATCGGATGGCTCTCGTGGCCGATCTCAAAGAAACGCAATTACGCGCAAAAGGGAGATTATACGCGGGGTTCGCGACGTCGGGTCGTATACTTGAGAGACTTCTTTTCGAGCTGTATTTTAATAATACAAGAAAGCGACGACGACGCGTCCTCTTCCTTTTTCTGTTACTTATTCATTCCTCGAACTTGGCTCTTTGCGGTTATTACAACCTTATTAGCATCCCTCTGCACATTCGATTTCCTCTCGAAAGCAGTGATACTCGACGGCGCGCGTTTTCGTGAAAAAACGTGAGACGATATTCTTCTTCTATATAATATGCCTGTACTTTTATATATCTATAACGTATGTTGGTTACATGATCTTTTCTGTATATATATATAATATGCATCGAAGCAACGCAACCAAACGAACAATAGATAAACAATAGACAACACACGAGTCGTGCAAATGAACGAAAAATAAAAATTGCGAACAAATTAGTTTTCGTGGGATTTGGCAGTAT
Source organism: Pteromalus puparum (assembly GCA_012977825.3). NCBI lineage: Eukaryota > Metazoa > Arthropoda > Insecta > Hymenoptera > Pteromalidae > Pteromalus > Pteromalus puparum. The sequence goes on from CM053169.1 coordinate 3,606,485, forward strand.
ATGTCTAAAGATGATTATACACGTGTCTACTCGTATGAAGAAGCGGGACCGGGGTGCAGTCACTTGCGAGGGGGTATACGGGGGTATTATAGGAGACAATTAACCGAGAAGTGGAGAAAGCTCGCCAAGCTCGAGGCGACTTTCCGGTGTACAATAAAAGCAGTGAAAAGTCACCCTCTCTACTGTCACTCAGTGGATATAGACGCACACAAGCGTGACACTACGTTAACGAACCGTTTGTTTCTTCTTAATTTTTGACGATTACTGGAAACACTTATTAAGTTCAATTCTAAAAATGATGCTTATTATGTACCAATAGTATACGCATACAATATGGTGCTTGCTTACACTCGCGGTTAACGATTCGATTAGCGTCAATAGCTCGAGACGACTCGCGATGAGTTTGCTCTCCGCGTGTATATAGTTGTACAATAATTATATATAGGTATATATGTATGGAAGCACGTCGGCAGTCGCTTTGACGCGGCTCGGATCGCTAACGCATTCAATCTATATCGAACGATCAGTCTACTTGTGATTTATTTTTCTTCGCATGTCTAAAACTACCAATCGATTTACCGATTCGATTAAATCCAAGTACGACATTAGCGAGCAATCGCGCGTTGTTCGTCGAAAAATCCCGATTGTTTACATATTGTTAAAATTATATCGCGATAGTGCAGGTTGGGTTATTCTTGCCATAAAAGTTTCCTTGATAACGGTTCGTGCATCAGCGATCTATCTATATATATAGGAGAGTTTTAACGGACGTTTATCTTTTATTGGTGCGCGATCGAGATTTTACGATGCTCCTTCCTTCTCTTTGTCGTCCCTCTTTTTTTATATCCGTTACGAGCTATATAACTATATACGATCAAAAGGATTACACGATTTACTATTAATGTATAAATGGTATTCTTGCCTTACGTACGAGTCGTTCGCTAAAGCGCGCCTTAAAGATTCTACACATCAAAATCATTTTGTAAATATAACTTTCAAAAAATGCTTACCTGGGGGCGCTATGCTTTATTAATCGCCGTTAGCGCGCGCAGTCTACTACTCTCCGCGCGTTTTATCGGGAAAAACGCTTCTTCGCGCGACCCTCGACGAATCTCATTTTTTTAATAATAGTTATATGCGGTACGGTTTTTACGAGCTCTCTAGTTGGGAAAAATTATTCGAGTTGTTATCATGTGGGGGTGCAATCGTCGAGAATCGGAAGAAGCGTCTTCTTTATTACTATATCGACCCGAGAAAATGCAAACTTGTCGCGAAAGAGTGCACAGAGCAGGGCAGTAAGACATGGAATTGCTATCACAATGTGTACTCTCTTATCTCTCGTTTCCGTTCGTCCTTATCTCGCTCGGTACTTTAATATTTGAAACAGCTCTCTCTCTCTCTCTCTCTCTCGCGCTGCTCTTCTTCCCTTATCTTTCGCGCGCTTTTCTCAGATTCTGCCGTCATCAGTCTCCAAAGGTTATATGCTTCGAAAATGAGGTCGTAAAAAACTCGCGAAAAATATAATGCGCGATCCGGGAAGTATAATACGAAAAAGTTGCCTCCTTAATTATTTGTCTTGAAAAAGCCCACCAATCGCCCTGCGCCTTAAACATATTATACAACAGGTTATAATACCTATACAAGTATAAAAAGCCGTGTATCAAAAATTTCGCCGTAAAAATTGCTTTGGAAAAGTTTTCCCTCTCGAGGACTTGTCTTAAATGTTAACGTATCGCTTTCGAATACCACGTAGCCAATCAAGGATTTTTTTGTTGTTTGCGTTATATATTGTTGAGAGAACCGATTTCCCCCTATATATGTCATCGTCGAACGTCCGACACGCCGGTGCAGCGTACTTTAGCGGGATTCATTTTTGGCGCTTACCCGATCCATTTTTCTCTCCCCGAATCATATGCTCTTTCCTCGTCTCGCGTTTACAAATCTCTTTTACTCTTTTCTCTCCGTCAGGCTGTGTCCCGTTTGGTCCGCACTACCAGCATGAGTTCGCTCTTTGCGTCGCAAAGTACGTTTGTTACTATTTTGTCAAACACTCCTTTCCCCTCTTTCCTCTCACTTGTTTTGGATCGCTTCCATGCCTGCCGTCCGATCGGTTTCCTCCTTATTAAAGAACACTTAAGTCGATATATCACCTACCTAGATAATAAGTAGCACACTAGGCCTAACTCGTTTATACCTTATTATTAGCTATTCATTTTTTACTCTTGCTTCACAAGAGATTACAAACTCGAATTGGGATGTGGGGGTATGGCTGGGACGCTAATACGCCTACACAACATGCATGTGTATACGCGACCTATTTATTATTTATCGATAGTACATTCGTTATAATCACTACTACGCATGAGAGTGTGTCTGATGTCTGTGTGAAATGCAGCTATATAAAGTGCGTCTGTCTGTATGTGTGTACTTACGCGGAACATCTATATTTATGTCGAGGATTAATAACAACAATATAAAGCCGACGACATTGCGATAACGGTGCTGTCGCTGCGAGATATCCCAACTTCTTTTTGCCGATGTGTGATCGCGTGCTTTCTATCCGAGCGTCATTCTAGTCAAGATCTGTTGTTTTATTTTTCTTTTATACCCCTTTACCGATCCGAGATCAATTCGAATTTCGAACATCAATCACAAGATATTCCGTTCTTTAAGTTTTCTTTAGCGACGACGACGTATCGCCGTCCTTTGGGAAGATTCCGTCCTCTACGAGTTTCCGTGTTTTTTCCTTTTTCTAATAAGTATACAAACTACAAAATTTTGACACGACACCAATTATTAAAAAAATAGGGTACAAAATTATATACTTTTTCGCTCTGACGCGTAATCTTACCATGCCTACAATTATTTTTTTTTTTTTTTTTTTTTTTTTATGCTGTATCGCTTTACGTCGAAACTTTCATCATCCGACTTCTTTTCGTCGCTTATTTTCGATCCCCCCGTTTCTCTTGCTTTTAAAAAACACAGCCGAATTAAAATGCCCCGAATAACTATAATACGAGATTTTTGTTTCCTCACTAAAACTTGACTTTTAAAGCTAAAATTTTGCTTTTGTGGCTTCAGCTCCGACCATACGTTTCCTCTACTACGTCTGAAATTGCTTGACCTTAAAGCTCTCGGCTTCGCGCGTGATACGAATTTTCCAAATTTCAAATACCGATCGTTATAGTCGCTCGAGACTCTCGTTATTGATACCCTTACATCTGATCCTACGAGTATTTTTCGTCGTTTTTTTTTTAATTTTACTATTTTTTTTTTTTTTTTTTAATTTTAATGTGCAGTCGAATCACCGTTTCAACGCATTGTCGCGTACTCACACACGAGTATAATCACTACGGGAAGAAGTGTGTATGCAATATACGAAACTACTCTAATATACGGTACCGTATTAGGAAAGAAAGTCGGTGCGCGACCGACTCCCGCTTATCGTATAAACCTCCTCAGAGTTTCACAAACTCTAACTTATCTTCAATTCAATTTTTTTTTTTTTTTGTTTTTTTTTTTGCTTGTTTGTCATTACTTTTTACCGGCAAAGTCTCCGAAAGCGTCGTCATCCGGCGCGCATATACATCTATTACACGATTAATAGTAAACACCAATAGAGTAACAAAAACACGTATACCAATGAACGCGACGACTCGATCGCGTCTATACATTATATACTATTAGCGCGAAAGTCTAGCGGTACATTCAGGCGACATTCATACGCACGCGTTGGATGCAGTAATAATAAATCGCGGAGATTATTATATGCGTGAAAAAAGAAAAACAAGGTGTGTATGTGTATTCTTTGATGCGGAGTTATGGAAAAAAATCGGATCCAGCGCTACAGTGCTAATCATCTATACACAGCGTGTAATCCGTGAGATATTTTGCTTTATAATCATTGCTTATTATACGCGGCACGCCTATACGCGCGTGTGTTTATATATGGGTTAAAACTCTTACGAAGCTATTAAATGTATACGTGATTTATATACGCGTGTGATTTCTACGGATAGACGATAAGTGCTTTATCCGACGAATAATGAGCTGATTATTACAAGTATAGCGTCATGATTAATCTGCAATTCTATAGCGTGTACTCGCGTACACGTCGCGATTTTCGCGATTCTCGAAATTCTATAATCGTTATACATATTATTTAGTTCAGTTTATATAGATATATTGTTATTATCGTTTTTTCTTGTACGCTCAGCCCGGCATCGTCAGCTATCCTCTCTTCGCCGTCTCCCGAGCTGCCATGTATCGGTATAGCACATATAACTTTCCTCTCGTTCTCGCGGCCGACGCGGCATTCGATTCCCTCCGGAACGATCGCCTAATAAGCGCGACCTGCTTTTCTCGGCGTTGCTCCAGATTTTCTCTTCCTCTTTTTATTCCAAAAGCCAGACTCTAGAACCTGATCGCGACGGGGTCGCGTCGTCGTGATCGCTTTTGAATCTGCAAATTCTGCTTGGATATAGGCAACGATGCTTCTGGAAGAAGAGAAAGAGTAATGTGCGGTATTTTAACATGTATCTTCTTCTATTCGCACCTATGTACATTTGTACCTTAGCCAACGCGTTTCGATATAAGATCGGTCGAGCTCCCAGAGAGAATAAAATTAATGAGGAAAATAATAATGTATAAACGGGGAAGAACGAAAATAAATATAACACAAACAAAATATCATTTCAAGTTTTTTTTTTCACTTTATTAAAATTGCAGTTAATAATATTACGAGCAACTTAAAAACAAAAAGGTGAAGGAGTAAGTGTGTGTATGTGTGTTGTATAGTGTGTTCTTCGTTCATCGTTTTTTCTTGTCTGCAATGTCGAGCAACAAAAGTGTAGCGATAAAACAGGTTCAAATAAAAAGGCGAATCGATAATAATTGCATTAATGTATGGTAATAAACTATGTCGTTAAAGATATGGACGCTACGCAAATGCTAAATTAAAATTAATAAAGAGAAATTAAATACAAAAAAAAAAGGAAGAAAAAAAAACCTAAAAACAGTCATTCTCTCACTTTTCTCCCGCCTCTGCGTCGCCGCTCTTGGCTATCTATGTACATCTCACCGAAAGCTAGTCTTCGCATAAATAAAACAATAAATGACTTCATTGCCGACTGGGAACTCGACTCCTTCAACCGCAGAGTGTGTGAAAGACAGCCGGTGTATTTTTATTACGTGTGTACTTGCGTCGCGCCGACGTCACGGCGATCGCTGCCCACGACTCACGATCCGCTTGATATTACGGGGTATACGTATGTACAGTCGGGACCAGCGATCGCCGTGTCGCGGAGCCGATAAAAATGAAACGAAAAATGGAAATCATCGCTCTCCAGTAGCGTAGCAATCTCTCGATAAAATTTCTGTTTTCCCCTCCTCATAAAACTCATACGCATCGTTCTCACAATTCTCGCTCTTGCTTTATCCAACCATCACGTCACATAACAACGGTCAATGTACATAATTATGTATACAACGTCACAAACAGCACTCGGGGAAGAGCGGTGCAGGTAGAATTTGTTTTAAATATATTCCTACTTAACGCGAAAAAACAGCGGAGGATCATTAATTATGACTCGCCTGATATTCTTTCTCTCTCTCTTTCTCTCGTGTAAGTCGGCTTTCGATCGCAGTCCTCATCGTCATCACCGTCGCTCTTCTGCGTACACGTAATTGTTATTATTTTTTTTCTTTCTTTATTACTTATTTTTTCCCTTTCCGTTAGTCCGTTAACTCCGTAACGTCATAAAATGCGATAACGGGGATAAGTAAAACAGGCAATTTGACTAAAAAACAACGAAAAACCAGTGTCTATTACATTCATAATATATATATCGACAGAGATTTGTTCGACTCGCTCTGCGATTTATACACCACGCGTCATTCTCTCTAGCTCTCGCATACCTCTCGCATAAAATCTCTTACTCTCTCTCTCTCTCTCTGTTTTTCGGACATGGCGCGCTTATAAATTTTGTCGACGCGCGCGCGCGCGGATATAAAGCCGGAATCACGGAGGGGACGCGGCGCCATCACAGAATACAAAACCGTTAATAATCGCCCTTTTTTGCCTAGCTATATAGTATAGTCTGTTACTATTATACTTTTCAGCGCGTGCGCCGGTAGCGCGGCACGCGTTAACATTTTTTTCTCTATGTTCGATATAAACAAATAAAGTCAACACTGCAATGTATATGCTTGTAACTCGCGGGAAATAATAATAATATTAAACATCCTTTTTCTAGTTTGTTCGTCTAGATATACGTATACGTGGGCGCAGCGCGAACAGCGCGCGCGCTCGCATGTATCACGTTATATAACTTCTCTTATTTGAAAAAAGAAACTCAACTATATAATAATCGTTATTGTACATCCTCGTCTATATCGGAACGGTTTATTCGGTATAAATGAGCGTCGTTGGAAATTAACAGCATCCACTCTTCGCACGCGCGCGCGACGTTATGCATATGTATGTATCATACATAGGCGCAAGCTCCGTCCGTTCGCGAGTTTGACCCGCCAACCGGTGGCTAAACCAATCACTTTCTCCGCTCGCTCTTTCACTCTACTCTTAACCGTATATTAATGATGATATACACGTTATGCTCGGGAGCTTCGACCTGGCCTCGTACCGGCGGCTTCCTCCTGCACTGAGCTTCGAGCCGAGATGTTGTATTCGAATGTGAGCGAGTCAACGCCGAGAAGATCGGCTCGAAGCTCAGTGCAGACAAGAAGAAGGAAGCGGTCGGCCGGTCTCCGCGTCCCGTACGTAAATATATACCTATAGTTGTCTACCACAGCTGAAAAAACCTTAACTTCTACGATATACACTTCTATATACTTCTAAATTACACATTGATAATAAAACGGTTCACTTTTTATTTTTCGTAGAAATCGATTAAATAACTGAGTGTCGCCTTTGCCGAGTACTAGCACGGCTGAGCACGTCCCTATATATATATATATATATATATATATATATAAAATTTTTTTTGTATTAGAAGAAGAAAGACTCGTCTCTCTCTATATATATATATGCATGTACACCTCTTTTCTATATGACACGGGTAAGCCCATCCTTCATTTCCTTCAAATAAAGTTCTCCGCGGCTTCCTTCTTCAACGTTCAACGTCGCACTGTCAAAATTTTAAGCGTGAATTCCAAAGTCTTGCACATGTGTATGTATTATTGTAAGTTTTCAATTCTTCGTGAGCCTTCCTCTCCGTATATAACCTTAAGTTCAATGATAAATAATGGCTATTCTAAACTATATCCATATAGTTCAACCAAGAAAACGCTCATCCACAATCCTATCTCTTCTTCTTGTCTTTCAAATACCAACTTACACAACACCTTTGACTCTAGACTCGTATATATATACTCGAAAGATCAAGCTACACGGAATATATATTTTTATATATCTCCCTCCTCTATCGCAAAACCTGATACACGGAGACTCGTCGCGCGGATTTGTCGACGCGCTCGTACGAACGATCGGCCGCAATATAAAAAACGCTCTCTATTCAAATATTATAGGTCAACTGATGCATCGACTCGCTGCTACTAATCTCACTTTAATTTCTATTAAACTACGTAAAAATTTCGTCAAAAAATTTCGTCAATACACAACTCGATTACCCATACTATATACTCAGGTCACTGGCCAGAAACTCTGTTTACGCTTCTACATATCTAAAAATGAACATCAACGACAACGCGGACCGATCGCTCGCAGTTGAGGCGGCTCGTGACGCGACGATCAATATCGATCGATATCTCGCTCTATATCCGTCTCCCCCTCTTAAATCCATTATATAGCCATATAAATCTCTTCAGAAAACGACAATACAAAATTTTATCTCTCCTCTGGTTCGCAGTGCGCGCACGCGTTGCGTCTCGCTGGGACTCTGAGGTGAGGTTACATAGAGTGAGCCGTTGCGAGTCGCAGCTGCCGCCATCTGCGACGAGAGGAATTCGTAAAAAACCATTATTGCGCGATAAATTGGTATTTCGGAATTAAAAAAATCTGTTACAATCTATCTACTTGTGAAATCGCAAAAACCCTTATTATACAGCACATCGATCAAACATTTCGTACTTATTTTTCTTTTTTAAATACGCTTGAAATAGAAAATCGGAGACTTACCGTTATTACTTTTATATATATATATATATATACTTCAAGACATAAAAAAGGAAATTCGAGCGTAACAACTCTATATACCAGATATATCGAGCCGTGCTCGCGCAAAAACCTTAACACACTTATACGTCTCTTATATTCACGTGCTTCACTTATAAATCCTTAAAATTGCTTTCATTCTTAACTTAACCGTTCTCTTCTCTTTTCCTTGACATAAACCTATTAACGCGCTTTATTTCTTTTTTTTTTCTTTGTCCTGCATCCTTCTTACTCTTTTTTTCTCGTATTTCCCCTTCTCAATATCGAAGCCGCCAAGAAATCGATGACACCGAGATAAATAAAACTCGAGAGTGCTTAGCGCTATTATTTTTTGTCCGTTTGCTTTCGATTCTCGACGAACCGACAAAGTCAGCTTTACTTCACCAACACTTATCACTGGTATCCTATTTTTACTATATACTTATATATTCGTTATCTGTTTAAGTAGCGTTTGTAAGACTCACTATTTTTAATTCGTTCTTCAACTTTGTAAATGTTATAAAAGCTTATCTTCGGTGTTGAAAATGAAGAGTCCCGCCAAAACAATGGATTCTCAAATATTTTATTGAAACGAAACTGAACATGTCGATCTTCACGCGGCTCGCAACTTTTCTTCTCGCTTCTATGCAAGCTCGTGATCTTCAGAAGAAAATTTGCGGAAGATCGCTTTTGGCACTCTGAGAAATGCAACCTCAATCACCGTTAGCGTGTAGATGAAAATTCTGTGTTTGCTTTGCTCATTTGTTTGTCGTCGTCATCTTTTTTTATTTTAAGGACGCGGCACATCGCTATAATATACTTAGAAACTGCTCGCTCATTCAGTAAAAATCTTTCGCCGAACCATTTTGAATTTGCACGATATACATATACAATAAAACTCTACTCTCGTTGCGCGCGAAAATCTGCTTAGCTCTCACTATTATCTCATGTACACTCGTCTCTATCTTTCTTTCCCTCTTTTTCTCAAAAGGTAAAAGCGAAGTGAAATAACGTAAGAAGGTATATACGCGCACGACTACCACAATCAAGTGATGATCACGGTGCTATGTGTGGGACGGCCGCTATGGTTGGACAGCAACGACCAGCATCGCCAAGAGAGATTATTATTATTTTTTTCTTCTTTAAATCATCGTTACTTTTTTACTTCGTTTAATTCTTTCGTTTCTCTTTAAAATTTGCTTGCCTCAGGTATTTGCTATATCGAGACCCCGGAGCTCGACTCTCGCCTCCGTCAATTTTGCTCAACAGAATTTCTCTCACCAAGTCCGGAAATATGGCTGCGTTTACAAATTTTTTCTTCATCTTCAAATAGAAACATTCCACAGTGTACGGACCGACTTGAATAATTATATAGATACATTTCGGGCTAAAGCTCGCGCGGCATCGAAGGTGAGAGTCGAGCTCGGGGCGGATAGTCAAAAAAAAAGCGGCAAAACCTTTAACGTGGAACTTATTTAATCGTACGCGGGTCGCAGATCCTTAAACAAAATAACATGGCCGCCTAAACGTATAAACTAATAAAATGTAAAAAAAACAACGTTCTCGATTATCTAAGTAACAAACAATAGTACTCTTCATTTTTTTTTCTTCATCCTAAATTCAAGGTGGATTTCTTCTTTCTACAGACACACAAGCAGCGTGAGCTCTGTCGCGATTCTACTACATATGCGTTTGTAAGTGTTTATATTTATTTGTACGCTGGCGAGCGGGCAGCGCGGCGTGCAATCGACGTTTTTCAGGCCTTGGAATTCGACGTCGTGCTCGTTTCTTTGGCTTTTTCGAATGATCATTAACGTTGCAGAGATGCGATGAAGAAATTTCAGTCCATCTCGTCCGAAAGTTTATTTGTGATAAGTATCAGCGTGTGGGCTTCGCGGGTCGTTGGCCGATGTATACGACTGTGACGAAAATCTGCTTGTCGTTTTGATGATTTTTTTTTCCGTCCGGGCGAATCGAAACCTAAAACTAGTATGCTGTCCAAATCGAGAGATTTCGAGTTAATACAAAGAAAAATTGTCTAGCTATATTATACAAGCGGTCCCATATAATGCGAAAAAAAAATTAAAAAAACGAGTCGTCGGCACTTATACGTACCCACGAAGCCAGTGAGAATAAAACCGAGCGAACATCGTCAACGTCCAAGGGCTGCTTTGTCGCATCTAGCGTTATAGAGCGTCGTTCGCGCGTCGCTCGCTTCCCGACCCATCATAATCATCATCATTATCGTCGTCGTCCCTATAAAAATCCCGGCGCGTGCACGATTCGTTTTTTGTAGGCCGACTTTGTAGGCGCTCTCTATCTATTTGTTTCTCTACGTCCTCGCGCGTCATTTCTCTATAATGTATATATATATATAATAATATATATATAATAATATATATCTGTTTTCTGCGTGCACGTACGACACGAAATTTCGGCATTCACGCGCGCATTCACTCTCTCCCTTTCACTCTCTCATCTTCCGTAGCTGAAGAACCTGATATCATAAAGTGTTGTATCTACAGGCGTCGTTCGCATCTCGCTTGAGTCTTCCGAGAAGCTTGAATGATTCTTAGAGCAGCGTCGCCCTGAGCAGAGCCATCAGGGGGCTGGAAGAAAAGTTGGCCGTGGTCTGCTGCTGCTGCTGCTGCTGCTGCTGACGAGCTTGCGAAAGCTCGGAAGTGGACTGCTGCTGCTGCTGGCGCTGGCCGCTGGTCTGGGCGGCGAGCTTCCCTAGTTGTTAGGGCCAAGGACTGTAGAGCTGGAAGTGCTCACGAGTAAAGCAGGACGTCAGTGGCTTGACGAAGTGGGCGTCTACTGCACGGCAATGGGGACAGGCGAAAACACGGCTGTAGTCCGAGTAGAAGTTGAGCCGTTGGTGCGGGTAGATCAGAGGCTTGTGGCAGCTGTTGCACTGTGGAGCAGAAAGTGCACGAAACGCTCGTTTGAGATGTTGTGTAAACACAGGAATATTTACCTCGACATCGCGAGAGAGTCGAGAAAAACAAAATTTTCGAGGTCGCTTGTGCTCTCCTCAGTGGGTCGATCAAGATTGCGCGCGCGTGAAAGCTGTGTGCGCACGTGGCTTACCTTGAGACGCTCGGTGCAGCAGGGCATGGCCGCGAAGATGTCGTAGCTGTACATAGTGCCGAGGACTAGGCTGGAGCCGTCCCAGGGCTGGGTGCAAGACCTGCATCGCACGGGAGCACCGCCACCGCCACCACTACCCTCCAGACAGCCCATGCATACGGCCGAGAGGAACTGCGTGCGGCCCTCGACCTTCACCTATGGGCAGAGACGAGAGAAGGGCCATGACTCGAAATTCGTCGCGAATTCGTCGCGATCTTGCCTCATTGTATATAAGCGAGCGGCGGGAATTTCGAAATTATTGTGCAGCTGGGATGATGAAAAAGGGGAAAGGCTTGCACGATGATATAATCACAATCGTCGCGTGTGTACACACTTACCTCCGCACAGGACGCCGAGTGCTGCCTCGGAGAGAGGAAGAACGTGCCGTCCACCAGGGGATATCTATCAAAGACTAGCATCGCCGAGCGACAAAGGACGCAGGAGACTCTCGACCATTGTAGAGCAGCCAGGGTCGACAGGATGAAGCATCTGGTGTCGTCGTTGCCGTGATTGCCCTCATCTTCCATCTGCAACAGTCGCGAGAAACGGAGAGAAGGCTCTCGTTACATTGTGTCCAGAAAGAACGTCATCAATTTTCTATTATTTCACCCATCAAGAAAAAGTGTCCTTTTTTTTAAGCTTTCAATCCTAAACTTTGCTCGACCCAGCCAGGACGTGAACGTCGGTCGCACAACGATCCCTCCGCGTATAATAATCCGACCATAATACGCAGCCAGGGAAGACACCATAACGCCTCGTGTCAACAAAACCAACAGCGTCCGCGTATATTCCGCTGAGCTGCAGCAGTTAAAAGCGAGCCCGACGCGCACACCCGGACGTTTATAACGCCCGTAAATAAAGCCTCCGCCCTCTGCTCGTAAGATCGCGGGGTAGTTCAACGCTGCAGAGACAAAGAGAGAGAGAGAGAGAGAGACCAGCCGTTTCGAAGCTGCAGCGCGCGCAATTTTGGAAATTTTGGGAAGCAGCGTATTTCGGGACAACCAGGCATTTTTCGACGTCTGAAATTCAAAATTAGGTGCAGTACTGCGACGATCTAATAATAGCGTGACGAGATCGGAGTTATTAGTTCGACTCGGCTGGAAACTCAAGGCGTACGTGCCGAGGGTTGGCAATTTAATATCCGCGAGGTGTGGAGGCCCTTTTTTTTTATTTTTCCTTTTTCCTCTCACACCGCAGTAGCTTCTCACGCGCCGAGCTGCACTCCGCGATTCCGCTCCCGCGCCAAAGCCATAAACGCGGCGTATTTCACAGCCTTTACGAGCGTCTCGGAGGTGCGAAAATGAGGAATTATTCTACGCACACTGAATACTCTATTTTTTCGCGTAAACCGAGACTATATACGCCGGGGCGCTTTACGAGCGCGAAATTTTTAATCCGGAAAAGTGGCCGTCGTGAAGAAAGAGAAAGGCCACAACATTGCAAACATTGACGGGGGTCGCGTCGCGCAACGGGCCCGAGAAAGAAGGAGGCTAGCCGGATATGAGCCGAAATTAAACAGCTCGAGGCTGCAATAAGAAGTGGCTGCTGGTCGCAACGGAAGAGCGTCTCTATATACCTCGGCGCAGGCGAGCAAACAAAAGGGCGGAAGGAAAGCCGCTCTTATTTCGCGCAGCGGGAAAAACGCACGCAGCAGCCGAGAGCTTTTGTTGGCGGTCGCGCGGCATTGTGCGCTGTTCCCTCGGCTCGTTCGAGATTGCGCTTTGCATGCGTCTGTCTTCTTGAAATTGCGGAGCTTTTCAAGACTCTGCACGCAGTTAATGCCGTAAAGCGACCTGTGTATACGCGCGATATTGTACTTTTCCAATAAGCCAGGAAGCTTGTTATACTGCGTGCACGTGTCGCTCGATTCACGAGTGTGTGTGGGTGTGTGTGTGTGTGTGTGTGCGGGGGGGGGGGGTATAGACACTGGCAGCTGCCGAATCAAATTCCATTACACGCGGCAGCTTTACGAACCGTGGAATACGGCCCGTTGCAACCGCCTTTCGGATATATCACCGCGTATACTTACGAAAGACGAATGTTTTATTCGCCGGCCCGCTGGCTTGTAGTTAAGCGAAACAATGTATACGCCGGGGCATCGTAAAAGGTATAGCGTTGCTATATATGTCAAAAGCGTCCAGAGATGGAAGAAATGATGGGATGTAAAAAGGCAAGAATTTAATTTAATATTAAGAATTAAAAGAAAGGAATAATCGACGCTCCACACAGACTGGGTGCGAACAAGTACAGAGCCCATGTGTCGACACAGACCTCCTCCATCCCTCCGTTATCGGCTCGAGATCGAGAGAGAAGAGACAGTTCCTTGCGGATTTATCGGCCCTTCAGCGAGCGAAGCGGGGAAAAGTAAATCTTCTTATCTCGTGCACTGAGTGAAAAAGCTCGCGCGCAAAGACCCGGCCGCCGGTGGATTTCTTCTTCTTCTTCCTTGGCGCGGCATTGTGCGCGACTACTTTTTGTTGTCGGGCCTCTCTCTCTCTCTGCTGGGAAATTTTTTTTCCCCGTCGTCTCCGGTGCCCTGCACGGAGAGGACTTTCGGATAACAAAATGGATGTTTTAGAGCAAGATCGCGGGGGAGTATAAGGTTTCGAATTGATTCCGAAATAATTGTATCCTAGCGGCTTATGCAAAACTATATCCGGAAGCTCGAGACAAAGACGCTACGAGAGGAGGAGGAGGAGGAGACATAAATATTACACTGTGAATATATAGGACTCTCTTTATTTCGCGCGCATCGCTCCCCCTCGCGCGTTCCTTCCGCGAGAAAGTCGCGCGGCATCGATTATTCCGACGTGGCCCGAAGCATGCCACAGCCAGACGACGTCGACGACGAGGGGGATGACTTTCCTTTGTCTGCGGAGCCAAGCCGTCGAGACAAAGAAGGAGACGCTGCGTCGGGGATGCGGACTTAGCACTGGGTCAACGACGTGTTTCCTTATTCTATAAGATGTATAGGGGATCATTACGTAAACTAATAGTAACACTTGGCCGATTACGCGATCTTCATGTTGCAGCAGCGAAAGAAGCAACGCGTAGTTTACACGCCCGGCCTCTGGTGCTCTTTGTCTCTCCGAAACGTTCGAAAGCGCGTGTAACGAGCCTCCGGCGGCGGCATAGCCTTGCTCTTTCCTTCGCTCGCTTATTAACACGAAGCTTGGGCTTTCTTCCTCTCGTTACATATAAGACGCCGTCGTCTCCACCGCTCACGCGCGCTTATTACGAGAGAAGCCACGCGCGTAATCTGCGCGTCGTTATTACCGTCGCGCGAGGGCCTTTTAATTTCCGCGCGTCGGTGCTAGACTCGTATAATTACTTTTGTGCAGGATGAACTCTCGTATTGCCTTTCGCTTTAACCGACGAAAAATCTACTCGACTCTCAGAGTGAGTCAAAATTCGCGCGCGATTTCAGCCCTCGAGATTAATTTCGAGCGTGTCGCACACGCATGGGGGACGCACCGCGTGGTTATAAATCACACGCACGTTGTCGGTTGCGTCGTGTCTCTCCGAGAGAGAAAGAGAGAGAGAGAAAAAATGATCGAGATGCGAGCGCTAATGCCTTCGGGGGGTTGCAAGCGTATAATAAGGTGAAAGAATCATCAAGAGGACTGTACATACTGCGCTCTCTCCGATGACGAGGAATAGCAGGAGTATTTATCGCGCACTTTTCTCCGTCTGCAGTGCATCCCTTGTACGACGAGCTCGCCCATTCATTCGTTTTCCCGTTCTCTCTCACTCGAATATCCACTCCCCCTTTTCTCGCGCCCTCATGCGAATCCGTCTCTTTTTATCCCCTCCGTATATATACACGCCCTTAGGTTTTTGCTGCTTTTCCCGGGCCGCGAAGCCTCTTTGTTCGCGATCGAGGCAGCTTTTCTTTGTCTCTTTGTTGCCGCGTTGCTGCCCTATGCGTCTCTCTGTTCGCAGAGCGTATTGGCGCTGGTACCGCCGCAACAATTATCAATATTGAAAATCGCGACGTTAAAATTTTTCTGTTAATATGACTTTTTTATAGACGTTTCATTTCGATTTAAATCAAAGTAATATCCCATCGTAGCGTCGTAAAGTTCCAGACCCGAGTATAAATCCAGCTGCTCGCACCACGCGAAGTTTCTCCCGATCATTATTCACGGGCAGCCATTGGCTCGCAACTTTTTTCTTGTTAAATCCTCCGGAACACATAGAGCAAAGGAAAGAAACGCGCCGCCGACATCTGCGCCTCGGTCTCTCTCTCTCTCTCTCTCTTTCCTCGTCAGCGGAATTGTACGTCGTTAAACGACACGCAGGAAATTCCTCGGGGAATAGACGTCGAGCGCAGTAGAGAAGGCTGTACAACGTCGCTTAGGAGAATGTCTCAGTCGGAGCTTTTAAGGAAATTGTGAAATCGCAATCGGTCTAATTGCCCGCCAGCCGCTTGGATTCGCTTTCAATCGTTTGCACTATACTTGTAAGATCCGCTTAATACGCGACACCGATTTTCCTACTCGCAAACTCATCGCGTATAATTAAAAGCACAAAGAGTATCCCGGACACGCCATAAATTCATCGCGTCTTCTCGTTTCGTCACTAATAAAATGGGG
Organism: Pteromalus puparum; assembly: GCA_012977825.3. Lineage (NCBI taxonomy): Eukaryota > Metazoa > Arthropoda > Insecta > Hymenoptera > Pteromalidae > Pteromalus > Pteromalus puparum. Next base: position 3,622,379 of record CM053169.1, read on the forward strand.
AACAGCCGCGTGGCAACTAACGAGCGACTCATTAATGAGAAGGAGTAGGGGATTCCACGTGACTCCTCGTGTATACAAGCCTAAAAAGCCAGTAGCACCTCCGTAGAGCGAAGAAAGAAAAAAGTTCACAAGCTTAAATCCAGGGGAGGAAGAGAGTCGGTAGGGCGCGCATAATATCCGGCGGTGATTTCATTAGATCCAGGAGGAAAATTATGAGTAACGACGAGGAGAGGAAGTTGCGTGCGCGGCAATAATAAGCCCCGTGAGGCGCCGCGCACACCAGCGGAGTCTAATCGCTCGCGTTTAAGATTTCCATCGCAGCGCTGGTTATACCATGTGATTCATAAGCGATAGCATCGCGCGCGCGCGCGCGTTCCGGGACGATCTTCCTCTGGTTTTTGTGAATCCGATAACTCGTTTGATTTAATGGATTGCGATGTGTCGCGTCTGCGTATAAGAAGCTTGAAAAAGAGGATTCACGCGAACATCGAACGCAAAACTAATTGCGAAGCTCTCTGGCAAGCTTCCCGGCAATTCGAGGATGTGTAATTGCTCCGTCAGTCCCTCCTGCTCTTCGCGGGTTTTTCAATCTCCTTTAGCGGAATTTCCTTGGATGAAAGCAGGGTGAAACGAAAAATACGCCTGTGTCGTTCGCGTTCACCCTTTTCTCTATTGGCTTTTTTTTCATTATTTTCCATCTCCTTTTCTCGTCTCCGCAGTCGACGACTCGACCCGATCTCCTCGAGCTGATGGCTCTACACTCGACCTATGACTTTGGCGATGCATATAGTAGTGCCTCTTAACTGAATCAAGCCACACTTTTTCTTTCTTTTTCCCGCCTTTCATTTAACGCTCGATTGTCACCGCGATTGTCTGCTTGGAAAAGAATGTCCTGAGAGAGGCGTTAATTGCGATCGGAAATCGGTGGAGCGATTCTCCCGATGAAACGAGTATACGAGACAGAAAATGAAATGATATACGGCTTCTAAATTAGTCAGATTGAAGGGATAAAAAAGTCATAAGGTACAGCGCACGAGAAAAGTGTTATACATCCAGACGCCTTCTTTTTTCCTCTCTCTCTCTCTCTCTCTCTCTCTCTCTCTCTCTCTCTCTCTCGCCATCTCCTATATAAAGGCGAGCAAGTGGCAAGTCGAGTGACTGACAGCGGACCGAGATGGAGGCATTACCATAGGAGTCACGTCGGCTGCCGCCCTTCGTCTAGCTTAAAGAATAATAGATATCCTTTCGTCGTTTTTGAGCCCCGACTCCCACGCGAGGGTCAACTTTACTCGTCGCCTCGTGGACGTGGAGACAATTTTCAGATACACTATACTCACTCACCGCACCTGGCGCGAATGACAAGGCTATCGAGTGCTCACCTGCAACAGAAAAAGAAATGCGATGCGTTAGTCACTGCGGTCTCAAACCACACAGACACTGTGGACGGGGAAAGGGAACTCGTTGTACTTAAAAAGTGGGTTAAAACTACAGCCCGCACGCGTATCCTCAAATATGCAGCGTCGAGACACTTTCGAAGGGAGTCGACGGGTCCTTGAGATTACTTTTCGCGAGCGAGAAACTAAAAAAACAGCCACGCGCTCGTGTTTCTGAAAGAAAGAAAAGAAAAAAAAGGCGTAGCTCGTAAAAGGGACGAGTCGTAAAGGAGAAACGACTGATTGGCTTCGGCAGCACCGAGCTGCACCTGATCGAGAAATTACAGCCGCTATACTGGCCGCGCGCGCGCCGCTCTCCGGAGTTATTGGCCTCTCAGAGTTGAATAATCTCGAGGCGCTGGCGTTACGAGGCTCATTATGCAATTGCTCGGAGGAGCTTTGGAAATAGCTGCTGCTACGCGAGAGTGTGTTATTGGAGCTCGTCCAAGATTTCTGCGAGAATCATATTATCTCGCAGCCGATGGCTTATATACTCGTAATTGATGAAAGTGCCTAATACACGGAACGATAGGCAAGCGAAGGATATACAGAGAAAGAGTAGTTTTTGAAGAGTGACGCAAGCGCAAAATTCCTCGAGTGAAAAGCTGCGGTTATACGCGCCAAAACGACTATTGTGCTATTGACTCTCGTCGTCGCGGCCTGTAGCTGCTGACAGAGAGCGTATATACACGGTGAAAGTCGCTTGTATAAAAAGCTATTTGTAAAGTCTAACGAGGCACGAGCGGCGCATTCATGCGGTAAATTTAATATTTGATTTTTTTTCCGAGCGCGCGCGCGCGGCTAATCTATAATAATAGCCGCGTCTTTTCTTCGCGAGACAATGAGAAAACGAACCATAGAGCGTAAAGGAAAAAAAGGCGCGCGCATCGCGTCAGCAAGCCAATCAAGTTATTAGCCGTGTATATATTGGCTCTGAAATTTATGAAATTTTTGCTTCCGAGACAGCAGCCGCAGCGTGAAACTCGAGCCATAGGGTTGAACCCCGCGAACACGCATGGGAATTTAATCAAAGAGAGGAAGACGTCGCCGCAGACGGGTATACCTTGACCGGCGGTGGCAACGGCAGAAGCCGATGACCATCCGATATGTATACGGCTGTATGTTATATGTATTCGAAGCGCGCGTTATTGGTATTCCAGTCGGCTGCGGCTATTGTACGCGCAGTCGCGACTCACGTATTTCTGCACCTTCCTTCGACGCGCTGTTCCTCGCTAAATTGAAAAAATAATTAATGGGGAAGCAACGGAGCTTTTTTTTACACTTTTTATCATACGTTCACTCTGCTCTATATACGCGATGCCGTTTCGACGAATGGGACGGAGAAATTTTTCGATCTCCGATATGCGAGTAGAAACGGGCGGCTTGGGTCAGACCAAGCGGCGTTTGTATAACAACGTTTGAAAAGGCTACTAAAATCTCCCCCTATACATATATATAGCGCCAGTGACGGCAAGTCGAGCAGTAATAAATTTTTTACAGCCAACTACTGTCTCTTTATACACAAAGAGAACGACGCGAGTCGGTCTCCAGCTGCGGGTCGTCGGCAAAAATTGAAAAGCTAGGCAGGTTCAGAGCGCAGGACAGGCCTATAAAAAGCCGACAGCTCCGTCCCACTCGCTTTATAAACGCGGGCAAAGAGACATTGTTCCAAGCCGGGTAATTGGCCGCGCGCTCGCTCAAGTTATGACGCGCGGTAGACGACGCGTCGTCGTAAAGATGCGTGTGTGCGTCTTTAACGATTGTCTGCTGCCTGCCTGCCTGCCCTGGAGGAGCTTATTTGAGAGCTGCGTTCCTGTATACCAGAAGCGACGAGAATAGAAGACTTTTTAAGCTTTGTTATTTAGCGATCTCGAGCTTGCGGATTTATCCGCGGGGCAATGAGCGAATAGCCTTAAATTACGCCCTGCCTTGCGGATAACTCGTACGATTGCGTGACGACGAAGCCGGGCAAGCCTTGGAACGATAAATATCCGTCATCCGGACCTCACCCGCGACGACGCATTTTTGCGACTGCGAAAGGTCGAGCCTTTTGCATTTTCATTTAGATAAGTGCAGGCTCTAATTTGCGCGATACAGTTGGCTTATCTAAGCTAATGGATCGGTTGAGTTATGCCGCTGCGAATGGTATGCGAATTTTTCGAATAAGTTCACGGCGTGCGAACTTGTATCAACTAACTATATAGAATGCAGTCCCTCGATTATCGCGCAGCAATTATGTCGTCTGTCTTATGGAGCTGTCCCCGACTCGTGAAAACATACACTGCACCACACTCGAGAAATAATAAGAGCCGCGGCGTGGAGAGAGTAGGAGCCGGGCTTATAGTTACGGGTGGGCGTATACACTATACTCGCAAGCTTATTCGGCTCTTTCTTTCGGGCTTTCGAGTCTAATGGAGCATTAGCAATCAATTAAGGCGAAAAGCGTCCGTGTACACATCAATCGTAGCTAATAGCGTTGCTCGCGTTTCTCGAACCTATACGACATTACACATACCATACAGTGTGTACGGCGCGCGTTCAAAGTTGAAATTTTTGCGGGAAATCGCGGTGATTTAGCCGCGAGACGCGAGGACGTTAATAACCACGTATAAATCAGACTGTCCAGCGCCGTGTATACGTGCTTGTATTTATAGACGTCTCAGCCGTATTTCAAACTGGATTCGAAATAAATTATTTATCCGCTCATTTCGCGCTGTTTTTTCCATCCTCTATACTCGCGAAACAGCACCGCGGAAAATATCGCATACACGCGCCTCTCTCGGTGAATTTATTGCCTCGTGGCGCGTGGAAAAGTAATATGCGCGTGCGGAGACGAACTGCCGGATCTTTTTCTCTTCAGCTGTACCGGCTGTACGCGAGCTTTCAAGCGCGTATACGCTCTTTGAATTTTCGTTCTCAACGCGGTTAATTGCAAAGTCACCTGCATAAAGCGAAATATGTGCCACTCGGCAGACAATGAAAACGAGCTCGTGGAAAATTCACGAGCCGAGAGATTAAGAAAATGAAATCCGGCTAGACTGTTAAAAGCGGCGCGAAATCCGAAAGCGAGAGACGCAGGAAGCTTATAAGCTCCCTCGCAGTATAGTTGCGGCACTCCCTGTCCTGTCTCTGTCGGCCCACACGTCTGTATATACGTATATATTCCGTGATCGCGGCCCGGAGCTGTCACACGATATTATTATGTGCACAGGACCATGTATCACACGGTAGAGGGAGAGAGCAAGAGAGTCTACCTGACAGATCGCGTCTGTCTGCACACACGCTCTCGCCATTCTAGGTGTGGCGGAGTAGTTGTCGAGCTTTGTGACTGCGCAGTCTGCTGCGACGGAGAGATTGTTGCCGCAGTTGTGTACTTATGATTCTATAGAGTTCAACTTTTAATTGGGTATTAGAAGCTTTGCTCCCGATCGACGGTTCGTTTCGCGTTGCTTAAGTATAATTGAGAAAACACCGGGCGACGATGAAAAAGCTCGCAGCTCGTATTATCACGGCCAATGGGTATATACTTAATAAACGAGCTCAGCCGCAGCAGACACGCAGTAGCGAGAGGGACACCACCCAGCAGACTTGATAGGGATCCGCGCAGACGTTGCGCGCAGCGAGAGCGTACACACCTCTCTCAGGTCTCTAACCTCGCGAACGAGGGTCAAGCTCCTCGTGGCGGGCCGCGTCTGCGCCGCTCTGATGTGCGGAACGGCATCTGCCGCGCACGGCGGGATATAAGTGTTAAGTGTGTATCGCAACGCGCGCGTACTACCTCCGCATTATACTACATGTATATAGAGCCACTCGACGGATCGATCGATCCCGGCTGGGATATCGGGGCTTTTTGTCTCTTGCTTTCATTTTATTCTAATACAGATTTCTACTCAGTCTGGCGAGCGCACATAGTCTGCGCCGGAGAAAATTCTTTCGCAAGCATTTCGCGTACGTCTACACGTCCGCGGGTATGATGGAGAGAAAGGCACGCGCGCTTTGGTATGCTTTTTTTTATACTCTCCGTATATGGTTTTATTAAATTTGGCGTGTTCCGCAGTTTTCTCTTTCCCGTATTATGTGGATTTGCTGAAGCTGCGAGCGTGTATACGTATACTAATAGCTTCGCTAATGGAGAGCTGGCGAAAATTCCTTTGAGGTAAATCTCGTATCCTATTGCATCAGCGATCGACAATGAAATATTCATTCGAGCGATTTATGAGCTAGTCCGAGAAATACACATAGCGCGCACATTACCAGAGAGATAAAGAGCTCTCCCGCCGCACACTTATACAGCGGCGGCAAAAAAGCTCGAGCGCACCCTATATTCCGTTGGCAATTAGAGCCAAATGGAAAGGAAGAAAAGGCGACAGGGGATACCTACGTGTGTAGTAGTAGGCGACGGTTATTACAACGCGCCACCTCTGTAATGAAAGAGGACACAACCGCTCGAAAGATAAGAGCCGTACTCGACGGATTCGCGGTCAAAGGTCAAAGTATAGCTGCGAGTTAATTAAACTCCGCGTCACGCGTATTTCGGAATCTAGCCCCAGGGGAGCGAGTTTACTTTTGCGTTCGCGAATTTATTTATGCACGCGGAATAAGTGGCTGGTGGCGAGAGTAAGTCTCACATTAGACGAGACTCCTGCTGCTGCAGCGGTAGCTTCATCGGAGTCGCGCGCGGAGGTCCTTTTTTGTGCTCCCCCGGAGAGAGAGAGAGAAAGCGAGAGCAACCGGCGATTATCCGCTCTCGAGAAAAAGCTTCGAGGCAACGAATCGAGTTTCTTTGAAGACGCGCTCTCTCGGTACGAGGAGGGCTAATAATCTTCCGAGCCACGAATTACGCGGCACTTTGCCAAGCCCGCTTGGTATAGCCTGCACTTTCGAAAAGTGCGTGCAAATTTATGGACGCCGCGCGAATTTTAAATCCAAAATGCAATTTTGCCCGAGCAAAACTTGTCCTCCAAAAATTGCCCGTTTCCAGCACGACCACAGCCGAGAGGAAAAAGGGGACAAAGAGTCACGCAGAAGTACAGCGAGCGCGGGGGAGGAGGTGTAATCCCCCCCGGCTCGCCGCGCGCAGTAATTAGCGACATTTGCATATCGCACGACGGCCAACGCGACGCCGAGGGATAGGCGATTTACATGCGAATGGCTCTTCGGTAGAGGGCGAACAATGAAGAAGGAGAGAGCGCGCTGAGTGTAATGGGAAAAAAAGAAGCGGAGCGCACTTAAGATTCGAACCGCGATCGTTATGCACTGATAACGAACGACCGCTGCGCCAGAGTCGAGGTTTTTCATTTTCTCTGTCTTTGACGCTCCTGCCTTTAATATTTCACGGAGGCGCGTGAGAGATAAGGCGCTGATTCGCGGAGGGGAGTCGCTTTCTTCTTTGAAATGGAAATGCGCGGTGTTTAGTTTTCTGGAAACGTTTTTCTGGGTTGCTATATGAGTGCTGGAAAAGTATATTTTTCGCGTATTCCCTCATTTCGGGCCGAGGAAAACGGCCGAATACCACGACTCGTTCCGTCTTCATTGCAACGAAGTAGAGATCGTCCCTTAAGCCCCTTAACAGGTAGTTGTTTGTTCCTTTTCCTATAGTGCCTCCGAGAAACCATTCCCTCCTCTTTGCATAATTCGCAACCCTCTCTCCCTCGTATACGTTCACATTTCTAATTTTCGAGCCACTTTATCGCACTTCTTTCTTTTCCGCTCGCTTAATTTTTTTTAATTAAAGCAGTAAAGATAAATCTCGGCCGATGCGGAGTTTTCTTTGTTTCTGCCGCCCGCGCGCGGCGGGGAACGAAAGTGAAAGATTACAAGGCGACGTCCCTCCTTCGTGTACACATTTCTTACGATGCAGTCACCGATGAGGAATATACTAGGGGACGAGGGGAGACACGACAATGCCTCGTTAGCACGAGCGACTCATATTTTCGCGCGATTAAAAGAGCCGGCAGTCGAAAATTGGCCAGTTCGCTACCGAAAAAGGGGTGTCCGTCCGGAAACCCGATAAGATATAAATGGCCTCGACGCGAATTCTCGTAATTTTTTCCTATCGAGTGTGCGGATCGCTATAGCTGCGTATAAATACAACACGTGGGACCCGGAGAGAGGACGAATTTTCGGGTCCGCGGAAGCACCGAACTCGATACGGTTTTTGCGCACGTGATCGGCGAAGGATAATCTCTATTATGCGGTCGCTCGGAGGAAATTGAACGTGAAGTCTTACGGGGAGCTGTAATTTCGGTGCGTTCTACTCGAGTACGCAGATTTATTATGGGGTCGAATTTTTGGAGACACGCAGGAGAAAGTCGTGGTGTCTCTAAACATTCCCCGTATATACACACGAAAATAAATTCAGAGCCCGATTTACAACAGTTAAAAACTTTGGCCGTAGACATAGTGTTTCGCGATTCAAATCGTAATCCGGAGACCATTGCGCGGCGTCCCTTTTCGGCGCGATCTTGAGTCGAACTTTGAAAACGATAAGCCCGAAAGAGGATCGCGAAGCTTTCAGAAAATTTACGTCCGTTTAAGCTCCGCAGCGGCACACGCGAAACTGAATATACTGTAGATGAGAGAGAGAGCTTCTGCGGCCGTCTGCTTTATTGCTAATAGGGTGTTGCCCGGTTAATTCCCAAGTTGAATCAGCCGACGGCAAAGAAGAAGCGGCGGCTCTGGGAGAGAGAAAGAGAGAGGAGAGCAGGTGGCTGAGCAGAGTTTGCAAAGTTTCGCTTGCGAGAGAGGGTGTTGGAATTTTATTACTTTCCCGATGAATTTGCATGAAAACTCGCGCAGCGTAGAGACGCGCGCGGAGCGCGAATTAACTCCGTTATGCGCCTAATGGCCGTGGAGAATAGTAAAATCTGGAATGTTCTGCACGAGGAGAGAGGATGTTTGAGATGCCTAATGTTATTAATAATTTTACGGCTCTTGAGAGTTTAATCGCGAGATGTGTATAAGCGCGTTGATCCTCGATAGCTCACGCACGAAACAACGATTTCACCGTAACGATTCGTAAAAATGCGAGCGAGCCAACTTTCGAGAGCGGCTCTGAAAAATTTATACGGAGAACACAAAATATCGGGCGGCGCTAACGAGAAAAGCTCTCGCGGGAGAAAAGGGTTGTACGCCTCCCGCAGGAGATGAGCACAAGTTTTTCGCTTGCCTTAGAAACTTTGCTGTTCTGCGGTTACCCATCAGAGAGTTTCCATCAGCTGCTTGGATTCCAACCGCGTAGTATACCTCCGTATACACCCGATAATATTCAGTCGAGCTTTTTATTTAGTTCGCGAGGCATTGAATAAATTAGACGACGCGCGCGACGAGTTTAAATTCAAAACTGTCGCCGCATATAAAGCGTCGGCTGATGCGAGCTTTTTGGCGGGAAAAGTTTGAAACGCGGTGAATTTTCATCAGCGAGCGCGAAATGAAACTTGCGCGAATATAAAAGGCTAGAGAGGAAAAAAAAGCGTAAAAGTTGATTTTTGCGCGCAGTCGATGATATTTAATTTCCTGCGGGCGAGAGAGTGAGAGAGCAATATTGCACGAGCACTCGGGCACATAATGGAAACCGATGATGGCGGCGCTGTTCGACAACGAACGGAAGGAGAACCGAAGCGCGCACTGAGCCGGCGTCGCCGAGTGGCGCGTGACAGTATCTCAGGCCCACGTCATTTCGAGTTTTCGTTGAGAGAGAGAGAGAGAGAGAGAGAGAGAGAGAGAGAGAGACCGGTGCGACGCGGCGGCGGTGGTCCCTCGGGAAATGCGAAGAGCTTTTTATGTGAAAGTTCGCACCACAGAGGAAGCGCACTTCAGCTTTTGTACGCCACTGGGAGATGACGATTTGAAAATATGAAACTGCAGAAACGAAGTTTCGAGAGTCACTGCGTCGTCATGGTCACGGACGAAATATACGCTTTCTTGCGTGCAAAAAGCGCCAGCGGACATGCACTTCCTGCTCGAAATTTTGTGAGCGTGTCGCGCGCATTATTCTTCTCTCGCTTCTTTTTCTGCTTCGTCTCGTGCGACATCTCACGCGTAGATGCGGAGAGCGTGACGCCGAAATCGCATCGTGTTTCGAGGGCTCGGCTTGCGTGCATTAACTCACTATATACGCAGGGCCACGGTTCGCGAAGCTTCCGGTTTACGAGAGGACACGCCGAAGGGTTTTTGGGGAAATTACCAACGGTGTTTGGACAATCTCGGGTGGCTGATCAGCGTGACGAACTACACCTATCTATACGCGATCGTGGCTGCAGAAACGAACTTTTTTTTCACCGGAGTGCGCGTGTTTATTTTACTATATCGAGCATCGCGTGTGCGCTAACGCGCGGCTTTTATCTCTCTCTCTCTCTCTCTCTCTCTCTCTCTCTCTCTCTCTCGCCGTGTGTGTATTCTGGCGAATTCGTGGAAGCCACTCGGCTAAATTAGATAACGTTTGTTTTGACGAAAAAAAAGTCGAATGTGTGCGGCAAAGATAAGCGCCTCGATATCGCATAAAACTGGAATTATGCACTCAACCGTACATAATATATAGGCGAATTTGTTTTGATTGTATTTTCCAATCTCCAGAGCGGATCGAATTTCGTAACGCCTCGATCCATCACACGACGAAAATACGAATCCTCCTCCTCCTCTATTAAAAAAATAATGGCCTTTGTTGTGAAGCATTTAATACGTGATTCTGATCGGTTGCTGGTTGGTTGCCCAGGCAACGAGATCAAAACCGTGCGCTTTAAATTCATAACCTCAAGACAATCATAACCCAGAGTTCAGACATCAGGAATAGAATCAAGAGCGCGCGCGAAGCGCACCTTTTTATTCCTAGTAAGAGAAAAAAAAGGCCTTCGACGAATCCGCGACGACAGCCGTCACACAGCTGCGCTGCAATATCTCGAAAGAAAAATATTTACACGCGGGCATGAAAAATTGCAAACAGCGCGCATTGTCTTCGATAAAAGTCGTAAGAGATCCGCTATCTCGACGTTGCGAATCGCGATACGCGCCGCGATAACCTTTATATTATTCGAACGCTTTCGCGCGCTTGGAAAACACACTCGTATGTACACGAGCAGTAGTGATTAGCTCTTTTACAAGCCCGAAGCTGTATCATCAATAAAAGATGATACCCTCTCGTGATGTACACGTGTATATATATATCCCTATCTAAATATGACAAGGCAGTATCGAACCGAGTGTTTTCGTTAGATTGCGGCTAGTGAAAGTATCGCTATCGTTAAGTAATATTCCGCGGAGCCGCCGGCGCGTATATTTACATCGATGACGGCGAAGGCTGCAGCAGCAGCGAATCCTCTCGCGCTGCTGTTNTCTCTCTCTCTCTCTCTCTCTCTCTCTCTCTCTCTCTCTCTCGCCGTGTGTGTATTCTGGCGAATTCGTGGAAGCCACTCGGCTAAATTAGATAACGTTTGTTTTGACGAAAAAAAAGTCGAATGTGTGCGGCAAAGATAAGCGCCTCGATATCGCATAAAACTGGAATTATGCACTCAACCGTACATAATATATAGGCGAATTTGTTTTGATTGTATTTTCCAATCTCCAGAGCGGATCGAATTTCGTAACGCCTCGATCCATCACACGACGAAAATACGAATCCTCCTCCTCCTCTATTAAAAAAATAATGGCCTTTGTTGTGAAGCATTTAATACGTGATTCTGATCGGTTGCTGGTTGGTTGCCCAGGCAACGAGATCAAAACCGTGCGCTTTAAATTCATAACCTCAAGACAATCATAACCCAGAGTTCAGACATCAGGAATAGAATCAAGAGCGCGCGCGAAGCGCACCTTTTTATTCCTAGTAAGAGAAAAAAAAGGCCTTCGACGAATCCGCGACGACAGCCGTCACACAGCTGCGCTGCAATATCTCGAAAGAAAAATATTTACACGCGGGCATGAAAAATTGCAAACAGCGCGCATTGTCTTCGATAAAAGTCGTAAGAGATCCGCTATCTCGACGTTGCGAATCGCGATACGCGCCGCGATAACCTTTATATTATTCGAACGCTTTCGCGCGCTTGGAAAACACACTCGTATGTACACGAGCAGTAGTGATTAGCTCTTTTACAAGCCCGAAGCTGTATCATCAATAAAAGATGATACCCTCTCGTGATGTACACGTGTATATATATATCCCTATCTAAATATGACAAGGCAGTATCGAACCGAGTGTTTTCGTTAGATTGCGGCTAGTGAAAGTATCGCTATCGTTAAGTAATATTCCGCGGAGCCGCCGGCGCGTATATTTACATCGATGACGGCGAAGGCTGCAGCAGCAGCGAATCCTCTCGCGCTGCTGTTTTGATAAGCTCTGACAAATGAAGATGAATCTCGGGGCCGATCTCGCTCTCGCCATTGATTCAGCTCTCGCTCGCGCGAATAAAATAGATGATTGTTCTCTGCGTGCGTGTTTGATACTTGTATGCGTCGGGCTATTGTTGCAAGCGGGCTCGCCGTAGCGTGAAAAAAGAGTGTACGTACGATTGTAATTTTATCGCAACAAAGCGAGCGATGTGCATGGCGAATTCTGCGTGTCCTCGGACGCGACTATCTCGCGTGATTGAGTAGAGGCCTGTATCGCCGATAACCTCGAGAAAGAGAAAGAGACACTTGGACACATACGTGCAGAAAAGTCACGACAGCCAGCAATAAACAGAGCTCATTCAATCTGCGAGAGAGAGAGAGCGAGATGACAGGCTGCAATTTCTCAAGCGAATTCAATTGCTGATCGTGATGAATTCGACAGTCATCGCTCGCTCGCTGTCGCCTGGAACGTATATATGAACGCGTGATATTCGTGTAGCCGAATAAACCACACACACCCGCTTCCGCTACAATTTCACGGAACGTTTACGCGCGACGTCGTCTCGCGGTTCCTTAATTACCTAAAAAGGAGAACGACGATAGCTTACACGCTGCTTTACGAGGAAAAACTAACCCTTTGAACTAAGCTCACGGGCCACACAGGCGACCTTTATGTGATGCGATTAATCGGCTTTTTGAAATTCGAAAAGCTACACTGAAGCCGTGCCAAGCTCGAATAAAAATAGCCGCGCGAGAGCGAAAGCACGAGTTGCACAGCGCGCGCATAAATATTTTTCTTAGCCGATGAATGGAGGGTAATTAGAGGAAGCTTATACACGCGTGAGTGTGTGTGTGTGTATTTTTTTTTTTCGAACAACGAGTCAAGTCTTTAAGACGCGTAATTATCGCATATCTCCGGTTGTTGCCGGCGCTTCTTTTTTTCTTCAGCTATATACGACGACTGTATACGCGCGTCGATGCTGATTCGTTTCTTTCGTAATTTCACTTCTTTCTCATTCCTCCCGCTTGAATAATGGATGAGTCGCGTGAGTGCTGTGTGACTAATTGTTTTGTAACCGATCGCAGGGAGTGTTTTAATCGGGGCTTTGATTGAAGTTCACAGCGTCCACGGTGAATTTTTTAATGAAATTATTGTAACGGCGCTCACGCAAAATCCATACTTATATTATATCGGTATAAGTAAATTAGCTTCATGGGTAACAAAAAAAGAAGGGCTGTCGATTATCGACGCAACGGTCCTCTCACACATCACGAGAGACCGTTAATTCCGGGCCGCAGGTCAGAAAGAAAAAAGCCGGCCACTCTCGACGCGGCAGCGATAAAACAAGCTGGCACGTCTATTTTTACCGTTCACTCGACTGATCGCAGCGCGAGCAGCTCGGCCGACGAGTTTTCAGCGCGGTCATTTGCATTTTCGAAATGACGACGAAATTTACATTGTAAACAGAGCCGTCGTCGCCCGAGCTCGAAACTTTCTCGACGTTTCTATTCCTAATCATTTCGCGGCGCTGTGGCTGCGTGCGTTCAATGACCGCGCGCAGCCGATAGGAAGACGTGCTCCGTGTTCTCTATGCAGTTGGCGTATATACGCGTCGAGACTCTCCTTACTCTAGGCAGCAGCTCTTGCATTTTCGCAACATGCAGTGCGCGCGCAAGAGAGTCGAGTGTGTTGTACAAAGATATACGCACTGCGAGATTCGGAGGAGCGTTGACCGGCTTGACGTTTTAGAAAAGCCGTCGTATATACGCAAACTGATAAGAGGTCATCGCTACAGTTTCGCGAGTTGCGATTAGGCTAATCGCGCGTTTCTAACGGCGGGAGAATAATAAGTTAGAAATTGTTGAGAGAGTGGGGATGAGCAGAAACTGCAGATAACAGGTGTGCATCGTACTTGTCGATGCGAACCAAGTATACTCGATGCCGGAGGCATGTAATTGCATGCATCGTCGGGTCTATGAATTCGCGCGACAGCTGCGTAAAAATAGTCGAAGCTAGCTCCGCTACTGAATTCACAAACATCCGCGTACGTTGCACCCGCGCACCGTTGAATGACAATATCTGCGTCCCTCTCACTATATACACACACACACACCTTCGCCACTTTCACGCCGCGTACACGCGTGTACATCTATCAGAGTCGAGTCGGAATATACGTGAAGTGCCTGTTAGCCTATAGCTGTGCAAATATGCGCCAGGATGTCGATGACACCGAGGCTTATCAGTTGGCTGTCCTCGTGTGTTTGTACCCACTATACTCTATATCTATCGATATACGCGGTATGTGTTGAAACTATTCATTCTTTCATTCATTCATTCGGAATTTACCTTTGGAACGGATTAATAAAAAATACAATCCGACGCGAAACGACAGCGAGCTGCAATGTAGGAAACGTATAAACGCAAGTTCGAATGAATCGCATTACGAAACAGCCTCGTGCGGCGCCTTCAAAGTCGGCTTTATTCGCGGATAAGCAAAGACTGCTTTTATAATACACAGAAGCCCGATGCAAAATCGTTCGTTTACCTCCCGCGCGCGGGCTGCAACAGTTACGCACGCGCGTGTACACCGCAAAGAGGCGCGCGCATTATTTTGCAATCCGAGTTAAGCGACTCTTTGCGTAACACACGCGCTCGTAACGAGCTGCGCAAAATATCGCAAGCTCGTTACAAGATACACCGCTGTTTTTGCTGCTTTGAATTCGAATGACCGCGCGAGCGTATGTGTATAGATTGTAAAAATGTATGTCGTAGACACATCGTTTGTCGGTACGAGCCGAGTTCGATCGTCACAATGAAGAAGACGCGCACATATATAAAAGGGCCTCGTCGTCAAGGCAAAGATTCGCGCGTAGGTGTTGCACGTAGGTGCGCTTGAGATTTATGGACTCGCTCGGCTCGTCGTAAGTATACTCGCATAAAGAGGCCGGCTTCACGCGACGATGCGTAAAGAGATCGACGACCGCCGTGAGTGGGCTACTTATACATATATATACACACGTAAAGGTTGCTTTCTTTTTCGTTTCGTCACTGCCTGCGAGCTGAGCGAAAGAAGCGTCAGATGAAAAAAAACAAAAAAAAAAAATTTGGGACGTGGGACGAGCAAAGGGCGCTTCTTATGCTTTTCGTTGGCGCACGTGCGGATGAGCGAGGAGAAAAAGAGAATCTTGAAGGGGAGGCGCGACGATTGGCTTTTGGCAATTACGGGGAAATATTTCTCTTGCGCGCAAAGCGCGGAAAATTAAAGAAACGCGCGGTAATTGCGAGGGTGGGAGAACTCAATTAAAATCGGTCGTTAAATCGGGATGAGAGAGGGAGGAGCGTACGCGTTTTTCCGTTGGCTTAATTAAGAGAGAGAGAAACGCTAATTTCGAGCGACGGTTAAAAAAGTCGAAGGTTTGTTAAAATTGCCGAAGGAAATCGAAAGCTTTTGCAAAATTCAAGCAGAGGTGGCGCGTATCGATTATTCCAGCTCGCGACAAAGGCCAAAGGTCGAAGGCCGAGTCTGTTCGTCGTCCTTAGCAAGCACGCAGTGTATACGAGAGAGAGAGAGAGAGAGAGAGAGAGAGAAAGAGAGAGACAGCCGAAGAGGAAGCAAAGGAGTCTACAGAGGCACAATGGGCTTCATTGTGCGCTGCGGCAGCCGATAACACGCCTCAGGCGTGTAAATGTATATACGTATACACACACAGGCTCACCGGAAAACGGATTCGCGCGCAGCGGGAGAGATGTCTGCGCGCGAGAAGATATCGGCGCTATTGACTAGCTGCGAAGTTCGGTAGTCGACTTCGCTATCTTCTTGCGCTTCGTCGACACGCTACTCATATTCTTGAACTTCATTTTCATTGCTGAAGCGAGTCTTGATAAATGGATCGACTTCGCACACAAAGAGAAGCTTGATTGCGATGTATGTGTGCGCGAGAGAGACGAAGAGGGCACAATATAAGTGGGTCTATCCCGAACGATGCACAATATAATGACCCAGACGTGCGGCATCGCTGCGTGCGCGGGCGCGTGGGCAGAGCGTCTCGTTCCGCGTGTATATATAATACGGTTTGCGGGCGAGAAAAAAACCGGCTCGCTTGCCCGTCGGGATTTATGTGCACTCGTAGAGACGCTTATTCCAAATGAAATATTGAGAACATTTCAGGGGCATACTGCGCGCAAGTGTGTGTGAGTACACGCAGACATTTGTGAGTCAAGCTACATCCTTTTTTCCACGCGCACCTCGTTACGTTAGCGCACATAAATGAGCTTTTTCTGACGCGTTCTAAGCGAGTTTGAAAAAGTTTTCGAAGGTTTGTCAAGTAAATGGGATCGAGGAGGGTAATTTTTCGACGAGAGTTAGGGAAGCTACTTTTTTTCGGGGAATGAATTAAATGAAAGTCGAGACCGGCTACTGTATATACGAGGGTTGCTCGCGGGAAAATTAATTTCAGAAATGCGCCGTCTGATAAAGTGTCCGCTGTAACGTTTTGCATCCCCCCTTTGGGTCGGGTATTTACCATGGCTATATGGGCAAGATTAATTTCAAAAGAGTCTTATGAATAACGTCAATCAGTCAATACTCTCGTTGCAGAACAATGCTTTCGCATTAACCGTCATGAATTTTAAAGGTATCTTTACAAATTTCCCCGAAGGCCAATATTATCGTTCTCTTCGACTCCTCTTCCTTCCAAGTGCCCACTTTTTCATGCCCGACGACAGCGTAGCGCATAAATTACGAGGACGATTGTCCCGTTCAGCAGAAACAAGAAAAAAAAAAAAAAAGTAGCAACAACCGCCTCCCGCACAACGACTTGTATTATGCACCCCAAGACGTTCTCGCTCGCGACAAAGGAAAAAACCGCTGGCCAATTAAGCGACGTCGAGGAGCGATTGTTTTTAATCAAGCCATAGAGGCTTAGCGGTACGTTATTATACTTTTTAGCGGTCGCGCGCGAGGCGCCAACGCTTCGAGCTCGTGCAACCTAGCTAAGATTTACGAGCCGCGCGTAAATAAGCCCAAACGGACTTCCATTCTGCGGCTGACGCGTATACATCCACTCTCTTTTGATGGCTTTTGTTGCGTTTTTCTCTTCTGCAGTTAGACCACATAACTCGCGACGTCTCGTCCCGCCGCCTTACAATTGGCCGCTAATGAGCTTGCTTTTCTCGTTGAATTTGATAAGTTTTTGCTGCCTTCCGCGAAGAGCTCGAAATAACCGAATGACAGATTCAGACGCGTTTACGAGTATGTGACGCGGGATGATAAGTCTCGTACGGTCTATTTCGGAGAACCGAGAGCGAGCGACAAGGCAATTTGTCCTTCGACAAATTAATTTCTTAAAATACACCGCTTTCGCATCGGTCCCGACAGACACGCACTTTTATTGCAACGCCGCGAGTATACCACCTCGACGGGGCTCATTTTTTTTTTCTTCTCCTTTTCAATCTCTCTCGCGAAAAAGATTTCGTCGTCCTTGGCTAAAAATACACTGGTGTAGAAAAGGGATAAATTTAGAATGTTTCTCGCTTTTTAATTATTAACGCGCGTGAAAACCCGTGTATACGAGAGCTCAGACCTCGATCCCCGAGTTTGATAAATGTCACTAGAAATCGAACTTTAGATCGCGACTCAAGCGTTTTTCGCGCGCGGCAGCTTTCATTACGCGCTCTCGAGTAGATACTTTTCCATTATTTATGCGGCATTCGCGTCGGCTTGGCGATTTATATTTCGCAAAATCGATTTGCGCGGCCGGCTTAAACGCTCGCAATTACGCAAAAAATGCGCTTTGCGCTAAATCACGAAAATAGAGTATACGCGTCGGGTATATATCATCGCGAGTAACAATGTGGCACGAGATTTTCTTCGGAAGATAAATAACGCTCTCTGGAATTTAATTGCGCCTCCGATCGCATTAGAGATTTTAGAACTCTGAGGAGAGATGTGAAAAACGCTGTATATACGAGCCAATTATTCATCCGCGCAATCAATCTTGAAAAATTATTAAACTCGCGAGAAAAACGCTGCTCTGATAAAGCGCTGAGAGAGTCATGCAATTGACCCATTTAAAGAAAAAACAATCGTCCCTGAAGCGCTCTCCATTCGCCCACGCGAGGTTACCTTGCCGCGTATGAAAACAAACGTTTATCGTTATTTATTTGTTTATTTATTTATTTTCATCCGCGCGAACACAACAAACAGCAGAAAAAACATTCAGGCTTCATTGAATCACTTGCATTCCGTGTACACATATACAAGACCACGACGACAGCCTCAGGGCCCATATACTCTCCCCTTTCGCGCCGAAAAACCGGTCGTCACGCGCGAATTTGCACGACGCCAAAACTCGTTCGATCATTAATATAGGACGGCCGAGTAATGATAAAGGGAAATCGGAGAGCCGGGCGAAAAAATAGAACGTCAAGCGCAGAGATCTTTATCGGCACGCCAGCTATAATTTTATTGACCGTATTATGTGTTTATGTAACAGAGCGGGCTTTATAATGGCTCCTCGTGGAGATATTCGGGGATTATTTTTAACCGAGCGATGAGATGCCGAGAGAGTGTATTCTTCGGTTTGGGGCTTGGAGCCGGTTTTATAATGAGCCGATTTATCTCTCCCCCTCTCTTTCGGAATACGAAATGTGGCATAGTTTACGCAATGACTTTTGTCATGCGGACTTCATTAAGCTGCAGATAGATTTTAAAGAGAGAGAGGGAGATAACAAAGGTAAGAGGTTTATTCATCGAAGCCATTCGATGCGGCGGCTGTGACTCTCTAATTGATTTCCGCGATCTCCCGGAATCATTAATCCGCGCGCGCGGCGCAAAAAGCAGATATCCGCCGACAATGAGACTTTTGTCCCCGTCTCTCTCTCTCTCTCTCTCTCTCTCTCTCTCTCTCTCGCACCTTTGGCATTGCCCGCGGAGAGTCGAAAGCATCGACAAAAGTGCCGGAGCGCAGTTCGCTCATTGTCGAGCAATCCTATTGTTCACTCGCGCGCCTCCTAATTCTTCATCATTCGGATTCCTCTTTAGGCGCTGATTATCCATCATACGTGCGTCTACATAAAATACTCCTACGCTCGCTCTTCTCGTTTTCTCACTTGCACTGCACGCTCGAGGCATATAAGCGGCGGTGATTTTGTATACGAAGAAAATAAAGTCTCTATTGTTTGCGATAAGTGTCGATGCTCGGCTCCGGGGGCGGCGAGACGTCGCTTATCATTATTCCTCTAACGACTCGTGGCCCCCGCCGGTTGCTTATGCACTTCTTCGCGAACGAGTGTGTATAGCAGCAGTGGGTTTTCTTCATTCAATGCAAATGGGAAAAACTGCAACGACGCGAGCTTGCACGTGGTTCCGGTGCTGCTGCCGAGGGGAATGCATAAAAAGCATAGCAAGGGCCGTTTCGCAAAAAACGCGGACGCTTACGGGGAGCTTAATCTCTGAATGAAGTCGTAAAGACACTGACTGCGGGCTGAGAAGAAATAGTGCGAAGATAGCTGCGCGCGCAAACAAATCGAGACAACAACAGCCGCGCGCGCGCGTTTTCAGGAGAGAAAAACCGGCGGCGATAGCAGATGCAAGATAGCGAGCTTACGTCCGCTAATATCTGCAGCCGCAGGGGCCGATATGAATGTATTTCTGCCGCGCAGCTTTATTTATGAAAGCCGATAAACGCGCGTGGGTGTGCTGCAGCGACAATGAAGGAGGCACACGGTCGAAGGAGATCGTGTACGCGATTCGTCAATAAGTCTCCTAAAGGAGAAAGAGCGAGAGAAGGTATATATGGAATCCGTCTGCGCGATTTCGAGACCGCGCGTGTGCGAGTGTAACACACGCGATAGGCGCGTGTTAGTACGAGGCCGTTGCCCCGCCGAGAGTCAGCCGATGCTACAATACAGCAAGACCGGACTTTCACGACGCTCGAGTCCGCCGAATATGAGATGTGCATACGGCTCTGGATATGTGTCGGCTGATGACGAGAGATGAGCTGTTGCACCGCTGCACAGCGAATTGACTTTCTTTTTTCTTCGATGCGATGTATCTCAGAGTAGAATTCGCGCGACTGGGATGATTGATCGCTTCGGGGCTTTCGAAAACTCACCTGTAACAGAAAGAAAAATTTCGTTATTAATTATGAGCCGAAGGCATTAATTCACGTGTAATATAAGAGAAAACAAGACACACGCGAGTCAGCTGCGCTATATATACAAGCGAGAAGAAGTGTGGGTCGTCGCGCTAGAATATAACTGGCTCGGCGCCACATCGCACGTGCATACAACCTCTCGCAAAAATCGATTATCAGTCCCTCCTGACGCCAAGCTTACTCACTCAAGCGAGCAGTGATGAGCTTTCTTTCGAGACTCTAATTGCACTCTCGCATTGTTTTCGGGATGACGAATCTAACGCGAGAAAGTTTCGACTGTATCGAGAGAATCGGTGTGAGCCACTACTTTGCGACTGCTTTCTATCCGTTTCCCGTCAATTAACCGGTCGCTCATCGCGCTGTCGACCCTGATTTCAGTTATGCGAATGGATCACGCATAATGAACCGTATATACACGAGAGTGTATATACGGGTCAGTGTGCAGTAGATGAAAAGTAGTTACTGTTGAAAGAAAAAATGAGTTCGCGGTTCATTCCCATCAGTAGTATAAACCGTACGGCACGAGACACATGGCGCACAGAACTCTTCCATGTGTTTCGTCTTCCTCAATTTTTCTTGCCTCACTCGCGCGACCTCCGCATCTCGATAAACACACGGCTCACTGACGTATAGCCCCTACAAAGCAGCGGCAGAATCCTGGCAGTGCTCCGAACTTCCCACGGGAAAGAAGCGAGCGCGAAAAACTCGTCTCGGCGAACCGGAGCAAGTATATATATAAGCATCGGCAGTTCCCCTCTCCACGCGTGTTCTTATTTTTTTTCCGCGAGCGGGTTGTACGTGTTTTTTCCTGCCGACACCTCGAAGCCTAATTTATGGCAAAGCTTAATATGCTATTCTGTGTTATTTTCACTGATGATCGCACACGAATGAGGTGCTGGTTACATATACATACACAGGGGAACAGCGGAGTAATGAGAGAGCGTCGGAGAAGTGCAAACTAATGCAAATAAAGCAGCAGCAGCAGCAGCGGTTGATAAGTCTCTCGTCGGGCAACATCGTTATTAATGAAATAACGCGCTTTCGCCTCGTGTGTATGCCATTCAAGACTCTCCAGGCGCGCGCGCGCGCGCGGGTCTAATGAAAGCTCATTCGCGGTCATTAACGACTATTAACGACTGCTTTGCCCTTTCCGAGCTCTCCTTCTCTCTCGAGCCGCAGACTTTTGTTCGCATCGCCGCTGCGCTTCGGTCATTATTATTATTTGCGCCGTTCGATGAATGGCTCGTCCGGCTCTCTCTCTCTCTCTCTCTCTCTCTCTCTCTCTCCCTCTGACTGCGAATAAATATATCCATATGCCTGTACGGACGCAGATACGACTCGCTAATGCTTTCAATAACGCAACAATTATAATCTCCCCCTTGTGTGTGTATGTGTGTGCGCTTGCGGATAGACGCGAAAAAGTGCGAATCAGACGAGCCGAGTAGTTTGAACGACGGACAAAGAGAAGCTACGCCAGCCTGGTGATAATCGACTGAGCATATACACATATTCAGATTGACTCTCGCGTATGTGTGCGGTATGAATAAGGACGCAAAAAGAGTCGAGGTCGCGACCCTGAGAAAACTAGTAGTAGCTTTTGTGCTTGGATTATCGCGTGCTTTTTTCTCTCGAACCTGGCTCTCTTTTATGGCAGAGCGAGAAACAACATATAATGCGAGTGGATTTATCGCTCGCGTTTGTGTGCATTATCACTTCCAGGTATCGGAGCGAAACGACGGAAATGACCAAACAATTAGTCAACCGCGCGTTATGCGACGGCACAAAGCCGCAAAACCGAGAGGAGAAAGCGGCTGCTCGTGTCCTCTTCCGCCGATATAAAATATTCGCGTTTTCTCCGCGCTTACGCGTATATGCAGCAGACTCTCTGTGTGTAACGATATCGCGGCGTGTAGAGGAAAAAACGACATATACTTTAAAGATTTTTTTTCAAAAGCCTTATACGATCGAAATTCATTATACGCGAATGTACGCGCTTTGGTACGAAAATAAATTGATATCTCGCCGCGAGAGTGTTACCATTTCACGGACAACGAAAATAGAGGGAGAGAAAAAAACACAGAGGTTTGGGAGCGATCGAAGAGAAAAAGAGGCCTCTCTGTTCGTCGACAGTGGTGGAATCGAGCGGGTGGCCACATGGCCCCTGGCGCTTTATCATTAGGTATAGCTGTCAAAAAAAGAAGAGAGCGAGAGAAGAAGAAAGAAAGCGGCCAAAGCTGGTTAAGTTTGACAGTCCGAGAGACTATTGTTTTTTGCTCTCGCGAAGCCGTTCCTTCGTTTATTTTTTTCGGCTTATACTCCATCGGACTCTCGATCGATCAGAGAAGAGAAGCTGAACCGGTCTTTTGGATCCAAAGGCAGCTTCGATATTCGGCCAATCCTTTTTATACCTCCCGATAACTCGGTAACTTCTCCGACCCAAAAGTGTATTTATAGACTATACACGCTGGAGTACAAGCTCCTCTGATACTTTGCCTAACGACGTTTAAATTCTGTCTGGAGAAGCGTATCCACTAATACCTCTATTCGAGGCAATTGTACCGCGAGAACACATCTCGATTATACGCCGTCTCCCGAAGAGGCTCTTTCTGCGCTCGGATGTGTAATCTTATTTCGGCGGAATCTACAGTCGCTTGGTGCCTATAGTAAGAAAAAAAGGATTCGATCCCTTATATACCGCTCCGATCTAAAATTTCGTCACGACGTCGCAGCTTAATTTTTCGCTTCAGCCCACTGCTGCGACGCCGCAATTTCGCAAAAACTCGAGCTCCCGTATAGCAAGCGCAACTGCGACGCGTCGGGATTATAAATCGGCAGCGAACGTGAGGCAAATTGCGAGAGCGTATATGAAAAGCCGAGAGTCTGTACGCGACTACTCGCTAAGTGGCTGGCTGCTGTGCGAGTTCTTTGTGTAATGGTCGCGCTGAGCTTTTTCTCAAGTGTGAATAAAGAAAAGTCGGAAATTTGCATGTAAATATCGGCGCGACAAGCCGAGATGATAAAGAGCTCGCTATGTACACCTCCGAGGCGAAAGAGAGAGTAAAGGGCCAAGGCTAAAGCTTGCTGATATGTAAATAAGGAAAGTTAATTCGCTGAGCGCGGGCAGGATGAAAGAGCGTGACTGTTTGTGCGCCTCCTGCTCTTTCTCCGAGCGCGCGCGCGAGCGGCCGTTTAATGATTCATTCAGCTGGACGCACGAGGGAGAGCTAATTCAATATCGAGCTCTTGCTGCGCACGCACGAAGGTCGATTCAATTTTTTTTTTTCGTCCCTGTATGTGTGCGAGTAGGTGCGCAAAGAAGACACGTCGAGTGTTTGCTTCGCCGCCGGGAATGTTTAGAGACGAGAGAGAGAGAGAGCTATATTTGAAATTTTATTGCCATAAATTCGCGGCATTACTGCTTATAGTTTGAGCAGCGCGCGCGCGAGGAGATAAACAAAACGGTGAACGTGCGCCTAATGGACATTGATTAACTTTCTTCTTTCAAACGCGCCGCGATGCACGGCGGATTTAAATACCGCGCGCGAGTGTTTTTTTCGCAACGAGTCACAAGTCGAAGCTTGCATAAGCCTAGTGTGCATATAGTGGGCGCTACAAAGCTGCCTTGAAAGAGGTCGTTGCCGTCGTTGTCTCGCTATGCAACAGTTACAATGACACTCGCGCGTCCCCGAGAGATAGATTGCGCCTTTTTTTTCAAATATTGAAATATGGAATTCCACGAGACAAGGCTGAGCTAATGCTATCTGCATCTGGTGTGTGCACAATTACTGAACTTCGTATATCAAAGCTCCGAAGAAAGAGAGGGAAAAAATGTCAGCAATGCGCATTATTATTCGTCGCATCGACGCTGATAATAATCATCGCCAACCAGTTCGGCACAGGAGGGAGAGAGAGAGAGAGAGAGAGAGCGTGAGGTACAGAGAGGGAGGTGTACTTGATGACTTCCAATCTCCGTTTTACGACTGACCATCGCTGCGTCCCATCGACATATATCCTCGCGAAAGCGGGGCTTATAGCGCCGGAAATACTAAATCCCCCCTACCGTCGTCGTTATGTTTATAAACGTCTGCACAACCGCGCGGCCGTCATCGGCGCGAGTATATACCCCGCGGCGTTTCACCATCAATACGTACATTATAGGTATATGCGTATCGCGAAGATGCGGCGTCGAAAAAACGCGCCGGACAATCGAGCGCATAGACATTCCAGAGCCGGAAGTAGTGGCGGATCGACAAGGCGCGAGTATGATTTTGATCGAGCGTTATCCGGTTTTTCCACCAACGATGAATGGACCATTAAACGCCGTAGGCATGCAGCGCGTGAGCGATGCAGCTTGCTGATGATACAGAGCCAGGAGGGAGGGGCGGGGGAAGGAAATGGAAGGCGATCGTTTATAAAACTGGACAAAAATGCAGATCGAGACTGATGAGGATGCGATACGCGTGTAAAACAGCGAGAGGCCGGCAAATGAAGCACGAAGCGTGTATAGTGTATACAGAGACGAGGGAGGAGATGAGCGTCGATTAGCATTAATTTATCTTACGCGGCCGAGCGAGCGAGCGAGCAAGCATCAGCACAATAAAACTCTACGTGCAGCACACTACTCTCGTCGTCGTCGCCGATGCGTAAAGCGGGCTGCTGCAACGCTATACACAGAAGAAAGGAGGAAGAGGTTATATGAGCGAGAAAAACGAGCGAAGAGGAGGAGTTGCGACAACGCCGGCTGCTGCGTCTTCCTCGAGGGCAAGTGAACCGGTCTCGACTAGGCGCGAGTGCGATTTATCCGGTTCTCGCGTGACTCGATGCCGCCTTGCATTAGACCAAATACGGAGGGAGCTTAGAGCGAGTTTTTGCTGCACATACGAGACGAGCGCGCTTTTTCCGATGGTTCCAAAGACGCGATTTTTAATTGAAACCTCCGCCTCGAGTTCTATACACTCACGGGAAAGTGTCACACTCCGTTAAATCTTCCGAGACATCGTCGGTGTATGCAAGCGTTAATTAGAGGGGAGCTTACTCTCGAGCGCACTTGTCTTCTAATCATCATCTTGAGAGAGAGGAGCAACCCGTTTTGCTCTATCATTTCCTTTGTCGTCTGCAAGAACTGCAAGCGCGTTTAAAGCTTCTCGACGCACCGCAGCGTCTGATGAATTCGGTCAATTTTACGACGCCTCGTACGCGCGGCTTTCACTTAACCACCGGAGATCCACTCGGAGCAAATACAGCGGCTGCCGCGATCGGAAAGCAAGACAAAGGAACGAGCGCTGATGCCGACACGACGTCGTCGGCGTCATCATCTCCCCCCGGAGAGGATATTATACCGGAGCTGTAGGGTCTCGACTCGCTCCTATGCGGTTTCTCGCGCGAGGAAACCAAGCTTCAGCCCCTTCGACGACGACGACGACGACGACGACACGGGGAACGTCATCACATAAAGCCGCCCTCATTTCTCTTCTATTGCCTCCCTCCGCCGTCCCTTTGGCTGTCTCAGCTCCGCGCGCGAGGCTGTATCTTTCTATTTTCGGATCTTTATACGAAGATGTCTCGTCTTATCTCTTGTTTTAGTATGAAATTCCATTTTTTATGAAAACTCGCATCGTTCGCACTCAGAAGCTATTTCGGCGTGAGCTCGTTAGTCCGCTCTATGCACCGCCAGACTACACGCAATTATTCTCGGTCGCGTATCAGAACTACGTAATCTCTGCTTCTTCGACGCAGACGCTGAGCAAATCCAATATAAGCACGAGCCCATCGGATACCTGCCTACTACAGATAAGATCTTTGCCAGAGGAGCTCTCGCCTCTTTATTCGTCGCGGAAAAGCTGAAAATACGCGTAGCCAGTAGTCGAAAGGGCTCTCGAGGACGAGCTTTAGCAGGTGCGACGAGATGAGACGGCTTAAGTTCGCATAATCCTGGCAAACTACTGGGAATAAGACTGCGGCGCCTGCGCAACGAGATATGTATAGAAGTGGATGAACTCGACGTCATTCCGAGGTATTAGGACTGCACGCAGACTATAATTAATAGTTACGACGTGTTTGGATTTTATCAGCACTAATTTTTCATACCGTTTAATATTAGAGAAATGTTACGCAAAGCCGACTATTCGCTGGGAAAGATCGTCATAGGGGAGGCGAGAGCTTCGCTTAAAAGGATTTGCAACGGGATAACTCTGGGAGAGCGTGACTGCTGCATCAGTGGAGCTTTCATTAAAAGAGATCAAAGTACTCGGCAACTTGATACACAGCGATCGGAGCTACACACGGGTAATACTAGAAATCCTTCGTAGCGGCCGTGACTGAAACTCTAGAAACTGCTCCGATTCATGAGAGATTTTTCAAAATCAAGCCTCGAGACGCTTCAAGGAAAAAGCGAGAGATTTCATCCCTTTTTTTTCTTCTTCGTTCTGAGTCGTTCCCTCCTCGCGCACACACGGCTACCGGTTTCCGTCTTCCTCCGAATGCAGCCGGTTCTCCTTGAGTGGAATACCTTGTTACCGAAGGATTCTCCCTCCTACCGAACAAGTCGTCCTGTCCATGTATGCGACACACATGCAGCACATTCGCACGGCCGAGGGTTCGATATGACTTTTTCTTGTAAGACACTGCGAAGGAAGAGAGCGAAACTGCCAAGTCTTTTACATCGGCTGTTATCCGCCGTTTCGATATTATCTCTTCATCTTCCCTCTCGTCCTTTATTTTTTTCTCTCAGTCTCGGGACACTTTTCTCTCGAGCTTCCTTTTTATCGATAATGACTCCTAGGTGTCGACTCGAACGACGCGGATTCGAAATTATATTCTCTCCAGAGGCTTTATCGAACGCGCCTCTTTTAATTTCACTATACCTCTGGCAATATTCCAGAGCTCTCTCTCTCTCTCTCTCTCCCTTTTACCGAATTCCAAATCAAAGGATCTGCGGGCGGCGGCTGATTCGTCCATGCAAATCTTCGGGGGCTATCGGTCCATTCGGAAGCATCGAAGCGCGACGCGCTGCCGACTCTACTCCGAGCTGAATAGAATTTAAAATCTCGTGTTGTTCGCGCTCCAGCAGCCGGCAAAGCAAAAAACGACGTACGCGATGAGAGGGAAATTCGAAACCGCGGTGGGATACACACGACGAGTGAAGACTCTGCATTTTTCATGCGCAAGTGATTTTCGCGAGAGGAATTGGTTGCTTTTCTGTATTATACAAAGAATTTTCTCTAGAAATCGTAGGTGAAATCAGTTGTGAAATTTGCGTGTACATCATCGACAAATTCTATTAAACAGTATTTGCGTATTTCACTCACCGCACACTCCACTCAATGATCGTACGTCAAACGAACGATGTGCTTACCTGCAACACAAAAAAATAAAAAATCTATTAAGAATGCGACAAGATTGCCATGAAAATTAATGGAAAATTCGCGAAATCCATAAAACCCACGCGTTTTCAGCAATCACTCTCGGCGCCGCGCACAAAAGGCAAAGCCGCCGCCGGGGGCTATATAGAGAGAATGCCGATGACCTGTTGCGACTCACTCCGCACACGCGCGCTTTGGAAAGGTGCAGCAGCCAATCTAGTAAATAGCGATTCGCGAGTGAGAGGCGCGCGTGGATTCATTTGCAAAACCCGTTCGTCAGAGGCTCCTTTCGCGAGAGATGTGCGCTGAGCGAGCGAAAAAAAAATGAATTTATTGTAGGATATTATACAGCTGCCTTTATTGCGGCTACTTTGAGCCGCGGCGCGATTCCGGTTTCGAGTCGGCGATAAATTAAGAGCCGTATTCGCGATGTAAAGAGGAATTGCTCTGTGCCTGGCTTTATCTGGTGCAATTTAGATAAATCATTTATTCAATGAATACATTAGAGATTAATACTGATTTACAGGTATAAACACGATTTCCATACGTGCGGCTCAATAAGTCGCTTGCAATCAAAGGGTGAGAAGCTGATTTGTTTGTAAGCTATAAGCTCGAATCTATTTATCCCGGTCTCGGCATACTCGCTTAATGCGATATTGCAATAAAATGCTGATGAATGAAATAGGCGTCGTGCCACTTATTCGCGATTCAATATACAGAACCGTCGCAATAAGTGGCTACTGCACTTTTTGGATTTATGTCGCATCGTCGCGTTTTCGAGGTCAGCGTCACCCGCAGAGCGAAACGAAATAAAAAGAGACCTCAGAATACCCGTAAAGTCACGCCCATGATCGGCTAGACGAGGACGAGAAGGAGGAGCGAGCGTACTTCCAGCTTTCACGCAATTATACTCGAGTACCTCGTCCCATCCGTCCGCGTGATGATTTCTCGACGCGCGATAATGACGGAGGTCTCGAAATGCGCGAACGCGAGCCTATTAAATGACTGACACTTCAGTTTTGATTACTTCGAGCTGTATTATCGCCTTGGCTGAATGATCGCCTCGATGAGTTGTTCATTACAATGAGAAAGCGTGTATGCTGCTGGGGAGAGATTACTACTGCGAGAGCCGAGAAAGGAAATGTCTTTATAATTTACGCGCGCTGATTATGATGGAGCGACGACGCGTATGCCGAGTTTTTGCACAGCCAACCACACTCGCGATAATAAAGCGGCATTTCTGTATATCAACATCGGCGCAAAAAGTCCTCATTGTGCGCTGTGGGATGATAAATAAAACGAAGACGGACCCATTATCGTATACCCGAGCCGCGCGCACGCTCTAACATTCATTTGTCCAACAATACGCTCGGATATGTAAGCAGAAACTTTGTTTCGCCAAGAGGAACAAAAAGCCGCGCCGCTGCAAAGGAAAAAGGTCCTTTGTGCAGCGTCTATAATACCGCTCGCTCGGCGAGTACCGGCGACGTATCAAAGAAAACGCGTCGCGGCGGGTCCCTTGGGCGATGAAAAAGAGGAAGAGCAGAACGCCGGAAAATTTGCCGAAAACAGACCGGTGGTCGGACAATGCGATCGCGTACTCGAGATCGGGTGGAAAAAGTGTACGGCGATAGTATAGTGAACGAGTAACGAGACACGTGCCCCATTGTCGTAATCGACGGGCCTCGATTGACGTACTGACAGCTGCTTCGCTCGGAGATATTTGCTCTGATGTGCGCCGATCAACTCGATGAAGGGAGAACGACACTGCTGACGTTTGATTCGTCTGAGTCATGTGTGGATTGAGAAAAAATTGCAGCGAAAATGAAAAAAAAATTTCCCTCGTACGCGAATTATTTCTACGAAGCCACGTACACTGCGTAAAACGGGAATCCACGAGATCAAAAGAAGGACAATCGGATTCGCACGGGAAAGAAAAATTAAGCGATGAGTCACGCGTATACCATCGAAGAGAAAATAGAGCCCTTTGAACCTGTCACCAGCCTATAGGGTAGCTATTTTCCCCTCATATACAGACATTTTTTTTCTTCTCCCAACGTGTACAGGACATCCGCCGAAAAATCAGAGGCGCGTGATTGCACGAATTTCGGCATAAAAATCAGCAATAAGTCGCAGGCTTTCCTTTGTCCACCACCGTACAATGGACAAATGACGATCGGCGAAAATAAAAGTGTCAGCTGCAGGCCTCTTTTAATCGTCGCGTTCGGGGGAAAACGTCATCAAAAGGCCGCCACACAGTTATAACAGGGAGTTTTTGAATTTCACGTCTTTCTATAGAATTTTAATTACTCGACCGTCAAAAGCGCCCCCGACGATATGGAAATTCTCCCTGAATCGAAAAGCCATTCTCGAGCAGCAGGGGAATAATAAACGCGCGAAGTATAGTCTCATTTGATTTACCGCGCGCATGAAGAAAAATGATAATTGTCGTGTTTACCGCGGAAAACTACACCGGAGATTGTAAAAATTCAAGGCTCTTCGCTCATACGTAAAAGAACCGAAATAGAAATCAATCGTGCGTGAACAATAAAAACGACTGGCATCGTAAAAATACGAATTTGAAAAAAAAATTAAAATCGATTTTTTCAAAACGTTTAATGTTTTCCAAGCGAGTGCACTGTTGTGCAATTCGGTACATATAAAAACCGATGTGCAGAGAATCAAAGAGCTACGCGTAGTTGCCTTGAGCAACTTACGTAACGCCGTACATTTCCTATACTGCGTCGCAGAGTAGCTGCTACTCTGTATACGACTGAACTGCAGCTGTAAATTCTACAAGATTCGATTTTTTAAGCGTAAAGTACCGAGGTAATCCAGTCGCGAAGCAAGCGGTATATACAAGCGGAAATAAAACTACACGAGATAAACGAAAAAAAGGAAAAACTACTGCGCAGTTTCCGCGCGCTATAGCTCGCTGGCGATAAAGATAGCAGCTTGCATACGTGCAAGAGATCGCGTGGGATCTGCGTGCAGCGAACGAGCGGACAAGAATAGAGCTAGTAATAGCGCCAGCGACGGCGCGCGCAGATATTATGTACTGACCTAGCCTAACGCTCCGACGTCGTCCGACCCTGAGGCTCGCCGCTAGAGCTCACCTCGGTCGTTGACTGATTATCATGCATTTACACAGACACGCATAGACAGAGTTATATAGCTCTCCGCTGACGCTGCTTCGCGTATGTTTCACCGAGTGCAATATATAACTATAGTCACCGCGGCTGGTCTATTGCACAGCTAGGCGCTCGGTTGCCAAGAGCGCGCTGTAATCGCCTATATTTAGATTTTTATATGCAGCCGCTTGTTTATTCTCGACGTCGCTGCGCGGTATTTTCGCTGCGTTTTATATACGTGTGCTGATGTGTGGTCGGGATTGGTGGATTTCGTCGCCTGAGTAGTTCGAAGTTCGAGGGAAGATTATGCAAATTTTTTTAGCCGCTAAACTTTCTGAAATATCTCGGACTCCGAGAGGGCGACGTTTCGGACAGTCGCGCGGCGATTAAAATAAATTTTGTAGCCGGGGTGAAAACGGTAAAGTTTTAATGGCCACCAGCGAGTCTAGGCGTCTCTACAGTATACACACAAGCTCTCGGGCACTTGACTGGCACGGAAATTTATGGCACAGAGGCGCCTCCTTTCTGCGTGCGCCCATGTGTGTGTACCCGAAGATTTGCCGTTCCTATTAGCATTCCCGCGCGACGGCGTGTAGTCTAAATGGGGGATGGTCCGAATTTAGGCGAAAAAAAATTCTGGGGAGACATCGCTTCCGCATAGACCGAGAAGAACAGAGAGTTCCATTTTCGTAAACGCGCGCCCACTCGAGTGAGGAACAAGTGGCGAGTTTTCTCGTAATTCTCATTGGCGAGGAAGCGAAGAGAAAGAGAGAGGAGAGAGAGAGAGAGAAAGAGCTGGATGGCAGGCGGTTAACCATAATTGAATAGCCTTGAACCCCAGACAGCACGTCCCGTCTATATTGCGCGATTGTCCCTGCAATATGCTCTCTCCTCGGCATTATTGTTCGTCCTCTCTTTCTCCGCCCGTAGACTGCTCACTCTCCGAAGCAATGTCGTAAAACAACGCGCGCGCAGCTTCAATGTTTATTAATATTAATCCTCGCGGTTACGCGTGGAGATGGACTTTTGCATTGTATATCGCCAGCAATAACTATCATGGATCTTATGCGCGTGTGACTAAACATCTTTCTAGACGACGACGATGGTGTGCACACCCTCGTGAGACGACAGAAATCAGTGTCGCAGAAAGAAGGCAGGCTCGACGCGCCAAAGACATCAAAGTTTAGCGTCGTTCGTTAGCGTCTCTTGACGCCGGCTTACTTAATCGTCCCTAACCAGATTTATAAAAGTCTCTCTCTCTCTCTCTCTCTTATAGTATAGTTCAACGACAGCAGCGCAGAAGCGACTGTGGAGGCATTTCTCCGCGCGGAGAGACGTTCGTGCAAACGAGCTCTCGGCTGTGAAGGGATTCATTCTCGCGTGTCGCTCGAAAAGGAAGGCGGCAAAAAGCAAGCCCATTGTGCTCTCTCTCTCTCTCTTTCTCGGTGCAAAGTCTGGCTCGTTATTTTACCAGTAAGGAGGATGGAACAGTAAGAGCTTTGATTGCGATGAGTACTCGTGATTGTCGGATGATTTATGGCCGCATTGTGTCTCGAGAGTCTGTATCGGAGCGAAGTAAAATTAAATCGCGAGTAAGGATTAGCTGTATACGTGGTACATATAAATAATTCTCCGTCCTTCTATGGTATAGACAGAGACAGTCGGTTTTCGAGTGACAAAACGTTGCGATTACCGGCCAAGTAGTTACTCCCGCGAGAGAAAGGGAAGAAAAAGAGAGAGCTTATAGGCACTGGGGGCCTCTTCCGAATTAACTACCGCCTATCTTCCCAAACTGGTCTCGAGGAGCGCGTAACACCTGCAGCTCACACCCTTCGTTGCAATCCCACGTGGGAGAGAACGCAGACTCGCCCGAGACATAACTCATCTCATTGTGTCGGCCAGCAAAGAAATTGGCCAATTTCGCGAAGCCGTCGATTTACGCGAGGGTTATGATCGGCGCTTTACGATGATGAGCTGCTGCTGCGCGATTCGAGGAGCTAGCAGCAACGGGGCTTGTTA